>JAWWLV010000061.1:6118844-6162802 GCA_035041135.1 Platyrinchus mystaceus | reverse complement strand
CCATTTGTTTTGTTTGGTTTTTTTTTTTTTTTGTTTTTTTTTTTTTTTTTTTTTTTAAAAAGACACATGGAAGGAGCTTCTCTAATACAAATGTATTTACTGTAGGTTTTCCCTCCCCTCGTTGTTGCTGGCAGAAGGACTGGAGAGCTGCGGTCGGTGGTGCTGCTGAAGGACGTGTGGGCTGACACACAGTAAGTTTGCTACAGCAAATATTGCAGGATTTCCACCAGAGGCAAAGCAAATCACAGACTTGTCAGTGGTACTGCAGGTCAAGCACAAAGTTCTGCCAGGTTCCCCAGTCTGAGCAGGAGCAGAAATCCGGGCAGCAAAGGGATGCAGCGAAGGGGACTGACTGACTGACTTAGCTGCCTGCCCAGTTGAATTTAGTTACCTACTTATGTCTGTTTTTCTGTACTTCCTGGATTGCCTCTGCATTCAGGTCTATCAGGTTGGCTCTTTCCCAAATGCATTATATTCACATAGAAAAATGAAAGCTTTTTGCAGTGCTAGAGCTTCTCGTTCCCTGGAAAGTCCTAGAACTTCATGAGTAAAAGCCAGAGACTCTCCAAGAGATGTTAGGAAAGCCATTTGTCTCTAAAATAATCTGGGGCAAGAAAGCAGTAAATATAATCAGACTCACCTACAAGAGCAAGAGTTTGAGAATACTCTGGGGAAACGAGAGTTTGGGGCTCTGCTCAGTGAGACATCAGTGACCAACTAAAAACATCCTGTAAATGTGTGTGTCTGGCAACAATAGGGTAAGAAAAAGGCAAATATTTCTAGACTGGCTTTATCAGGTAGAATTCCTTGGGTCATCCACGGAGCAGAGTGGAAAGAGCTGTAGGATTAAAGAATAACATGTACATGGAACCCAGCACTTCATCTTGGAAGGAAGCAGCCCCTTCTAGAGGGGCTGTGCAAATGCTTCCAGTTTCCTGGAGAGCCTTAATGTGAGAGCTTTCTTAGGCTGTGTTTGTAGCACCTGTTGGAGCCTTTATGTGTGAGATGTAAAAAGTTTTTAATGTGCAGCAAACCCAGAAATTCTCCCTCCGTGTGTGCCTGAGACACTGTGATTAAAAATGCTCCCACAGAGAGAAAAATAAAAACAACAGCCCAGGAACTCCCTGATGAAAGATATTTATGTCCTAAGTTGTAAAACTAGCCAAGCTCCCCAAAGAAACAGCAGTAACAGAATTTAGCTGCTGGAACCCAAAGACGCATTGTTCTGATTTAATAATTAATGTGGAGTTAATTGAGGCTTTTACTGCAGTGAAACAGGATAAAAGAACCCTGGCAGTGTGGACACCAGGATTCTCTGAGAGCAAGTTCATTCTGCTCCCCTGTGACCCCTCCCCACTCCCACTTCCCCTCCTGCTTTCCTCTCCCCCAAAAATGGGTGTGGGGTGTGATGCTTCTGCTGTTCCATTCCCAAAACAAGGGGGCTGGGAAGACAGTCCTGGAACCATCTGGGGATGGGGAATGGAGCAGCCATGAGAGAACCAGGTCTGTTGAGTGGAGCTTTCCTCCTTCCCTCTTCTGGGCTGTTATTTGACAGAGATTTTCCATATATGCTCTGAGCTGGGAATTACTGAGCCATGCAGCACAGAATGCCTTCAAAAGGCAGCAAAGCAGAGAGAGGCACAGGGAGAAGCTGGCTCTGTGTTATCTTCAAGAAAGTAAATAATGACATGGGTTTATGGCTTACAATTTAGTGCTTTAGAAATTGAGTCACACAGAATGTACCCAGAACAAAATGGCTTTTTAACCCCTTGGAGTACGTGCAATGTGAATAAACACCACCCAGGTTTGTTGGGGGAAAATGGCCAAGTTTTGGTGTCAGGGTTGTTGGTTGCCAGAGAATGGAATGATCAGAGAACCCTCCAGATTAGGGCATGGCTGCTGGTTTTTAGATCCTCTGGAAGAAAGGCTGCTGTTCCCTTCATCAACCCCTTTTTTGATTAAATACTAGTTTTGGTGAGGAGAGGGCGAGCAGGGGCACTGCTGGGACTCAGCACTGAACTGGAGTTTTGTCCAATGCACACACAGAATCAAATTTATACACACACATCGAAGGAGTTTTACTTCCTTCCTCATCCCCAGCCTTGTTATTCAAGTAGTTTATTGGGGAAGTCCCACAGTGGTGGCCAAAATTGCTCCAGCATTGCTGACCCAGAGTTCAGTTCCCCCTCACTTCCCATTTTCAGTTGCCACTTTCTGTTTCCCAACTGAGTCTCTGTGATTTGCATCCCTTGGCACTTCCAGTCACCACTCACCCTCTCCTCCATCATACTGCAAAGAAAGGAGGGAATGCCTTATCCATGCCATGACATTCCAGTCGAGGCCTTGTAGCTGGAAGTGGGATTATACTGGAAACATGGGAGAACCTTTGCCCATTTTCCCATTCAGCACCTGCCTCTGAGGTGGAACTTTTTATTTAGGTTTTCCCTTTATTATTTTAGGTTCGCTGAACACAGGGAGTGAAAATTCCTGCTTGGAGCAACAAGAGAACAAAGCAAAGCTCCTCTGCATGGCTGATGTTCGATGGGATCACAGCACAAGTGAGGTATGCAGCACTCCTTTCTCACTTGGGAAGCTTTGAAAATGGAATGCTGGAACGCTGGGTCCTTTCCTCTCCAAATGAGTGGGGTGACATAAAAGATTGCTAAGCTTGCAGAAAGTGCTTTTTCACCACCCAGGGTGTCATCTCCAGTGCCTGTGCTGTCCTTGGAACACCTGTCTCCAGACCTCCCTTGAGTTTCCGTGCTGGAGACAGTTACAGCCCCCTTAAACCTTGACAAACTCACCCCTCTTTCTGAATATATAGTTTAGAAAATGAAGTGTATCACACATCTATTACAAAGCAAGCACATCCAGGAATCTACTGCACTCCCACCTTCTGCTCCACATGGATTGGAAGGAGTCAGGGGGTGCTGCCAGGGATGGAGTTTGCACAGGGAAGCACGGTGGTAAAACTGCTCCTGCTCTCACTATGGATGCTGGTTTGGGATGTGGAAGGATCCAGAGCACAAACATTCTGATTATGGAATGGGAACTCTGGATAAAGCCACACAGCCAGTTAATGTACCATCTAAAAACTACTTCTGTACCCTGAAGAGATTAGTGTCTGTCATTTGGGCTTTTACTTTAGAGCCTAATAGCTGGAGATTTAATCCCTTATTCAGAGAAGTAATTATTGCTCATATAAATAGGTCTGTTGGAGTCAGTGAGCTGAGCTCCCCGAGGGGAGGGATAGTCACTTTTACCAATCCAAGTCTCCACAGTGTTGTGCAGGGATTGCAGTACTTAGTGCATCTAGGAATGCTGGAGTGGATCACACTTTCTCAATGGAAATGTGTGGAATCATTCAGGTTTGGGTGCTGAGGGACACAGCCCTTCTGGGGCTCCAGCTTCATGGGATAAATCCACCTGCATCAGCCCCTTGCCAGGGATGGCTGGATGGCAGGACATGGTTCTTCCTGAAATGGTTCTGCCTGCACTGTGAGCCTGCTCTGGAGCTGGGATCTGAGTCTCCAAATCCCACAGGGAATTGCCACAAGAACACCTGGCAGGGTTTTGATGAAGGAATCTGGAGCTGTAGCTTTGCCCACTGAATAGAAACGTGCAATAACATAACTTTTAACTGCTAAAATAAATACATTAGACGTGACTTCTGTGGTCTGAAACGAGGAAGGTTTGCAGGAACTTCTAATGTGTTATTTCTTCCCTGGCTATACCAGCTGGAGCTGGGTCTGAGGGGGCTCCTGCAGCACTCACACCCTTAATCTCAAGGAGAATTCCTGGCAGTGGTGCTGGGAGTGTTGTGCCAGGCCAGGAACGAGCCATGTGCAGCAACAGAGCTGTGATTTCTTCCTTCCTCCCACCTCCATCAGCCATCAAGTGAAAACATTGGAGGACACAGCACGTGTCTGAGGGTGGGAAAGGGGATGCTGGGCACTTGGAGAGGGAGGAAGGCCCACGAAGAACAAAATCTGAACATAATCATACACTTCTTGAGGCTCCCATGAGCAGAGTATTTATGTGCCTGCTGCAGGGGAGCACTGGAGGTACATCCCTGTTTATTGAAAAGGGATGAGGATCTGGTTGTGGTCACTGTTTCCAAAGAAGCCAATTGTAAGAAAAAGAAAAAAATCCCCAAACAACATGCACCTGTGGGATGTTATTTATTTGCATCCCATCGTAGCCAGAAGCCCTGTCACAGGTTAGAACCACAGTGCAACACACACTGAGCTCTTGCTCCTCCACGACCTTTAAATCCTTGTGATTGTATTTTCATTTCTGGTTTTAATTTTAGTGTTTGGTTGGGGTTTTTTTTTAATGCTGGTTTGATTTTTTTTTTAATATTGTCACTTCCTCTGGAGTTTTACTGATTCTGCATTTGGGTGGGATTTTGAACTGCAGTTAGTGGTGCTTTAGCTTTGTTACCATTTAAGATGATAACTGGTCTAATTCTGGCTTCTGTAGGAATGGAGTTAAACCAATATTGGTAGGTTTGGAAGACCATTTGGAAATGTGTGCCAAACCCCTGGAAGGTTTGCCTTTTAGAAACACAGAAATGAGGAGAAAAGATTTGGTCCAGTGATGCAGTCCTGAAACTGCCCGTTGTATGACCCGAGGCAACTCATTTCATTTCTCTGTGCCACAGTTTATCTATCAAAGAAAACAGGGATAAGCTACAAAATACCTATTTATCTCTTGCAATAGGTTGGCAAATCGAGTAAATGTTGGTAATAAGCTTTTGGGCCTGTAAAAGTAACAAAATACAGGATTATTTTACACCATTCATGTTTCCTCTTTCACATAATTGACACTGTTATGGTGCTATTTGGAATTACTGGAACAGTTTAACAGAGCCTCGATTCTGGCAGGTGGGAGGTTCTAATGTGACTCAAATTTGGAGCTTCTCTTTTATTTGCTTAGGCAGTGGAATTAAGTCTCGTTGGGCATGAACCCCAGACAGGTCACACTGACCTGTTCTCCTCTTCTGAATCCTGTCCTCACACCAACGATGTGATCTCTGTGTGCTCACCTGTATCTGAACCTGTGTGTGTATCAGGGAGGTGGAACTCTAATGCTCATGGAGTAACCATATAAAGCTCTAGGGAAGAAGTGAACAAAAAGGACAAAGAAAGTGTTTCCTTATCCAATGAGAAAGTGAAAATAAATCTAAAAAAAAGAAGGGGAAGGAAAACCACACACACACATTCTAGGAGCTGCACTGGAGGCACACAGGGACATATGTGGCTCCCAAGACTTTATCAGGACTGTGGTTCTGTTCCCCCAGAACATCAGACTGGATGAGGAGAGCAGATCCCAGATGAAGTCTCCTCTTGAGGTCCCACGGACCTCCTGGAGGGCCCAGTGGGTACATCAGGGAGGAACAGGCAGAATCGTGCTGGACAGAGGGGGAGGATTTAATTCAGCCTTTGAAATACCTAAAGGGGGATTAACACTTGTAATTTAAAAAAAAAAAAATTAAAAAAAAAATCCTTTTCCTCCATGCAGGAGAGGGGAGAGACTGGGAACTGAACAGAGTGTGGGATGTAAGAGCAAACTGTAACCCAGTGAATTAGTCTTAACTATAGCGAAAACAGCACTTGTGTAAATGAGGCCCCCGAGGGCCGATAACCGAGCAGTAAAATGTTACAGGAGGGAAGTAAGTCAGGGCTATAAACCCAGGAATCAGGAGCAGGGAGCTGGGATCTGAAGCATAAAAGAGGCAAGATTAAAGGATGACAGATGAGGGCTGGGAAGGAGGCATGAATCCTTCCCAGCCCCAGGATTCGGATCCCCGGGGCCTCAGGACAGGGCTGCTCCTCTGAGGGCTGCCAGGTGCCAAAAAATGACTGAGACACCCACCCTGGACCTGTGAGCAGAGGAGAGGAGTGAGCAATGGATGATAAATAAAATAAGGAAATATAATCAAATCAACATTGAGTGTATTTGATTTAGGAGGACACCAATGAATAGAGAAGGGGAGGAAAGCAGCAGGGTGAGAGTTGCTGTAGGATAGGACTGTGGCTTGAGTGAGATATAGTGCAGGCCCTAAATTATCATCATCATTATTTTTTGGCTGGGCTGTGCTGTGACATCAATACCAATTTACACTCTGGGTGAGTAGCACTTACTACCTTCTTGTCTTCATAAATTGTGCATTGTCCTTATTTATTTGCTTCCCTGTCCCCTTCCTCTCTTCCTGCATTGCCTCTCTCCTTCTTCATAAGTGTGATGGGGATGGTGCACCCTTGCTGTGCCCTTGATGAGTTTGAGATTTAACCCCAGTTATGGATCCCCAGCTCCACTCTCTTTTGAGGCAGGTATTGGAATGCTTCCTTTCTTGTGGTACAAAAGGTGGGCGTTGCTCTTGATAGGCTTGTTAGCAACTGGTTTCTTCTCTCATCATGCAGCTGGTATTTCCATAATTCATGCTCCTTATGTCCAGCCAGGAGTTGGCACGTTGGCTATTCTGAGTCAAAGCTTCCTTCTTGATATCATATAGAATGTGTGTAAAGATCACAGTTTTTATACTCACTGTCTCTCCAAATTTAGGAAAGGCACCTCATATTGTGAAGTCCCACAGAAGTGCTGCTGTGGCATCACAGGTGTCTTCAAAATACCTTCACTGCCAGGGAAGGGGGGGGACTTATTCTCTGTCTTACAGACTGTCAGATGAGCCTTTTAGGTTCTCCTGATCTTTGGTACAAAGGAGGGGAGGACAGCAACAAGGGAACAGAGAATGCATTGGAGTTTACACTGAAACAGCTGAGTTCTGCATGTTCTACTGTTCTGGCTTTGTGACTGGGTCAGTAATTAAATGAATTAGAAAAAGTCCATTTGGATGTGAATGTGTGCCAACTTCCTTTTCCAGTTTCATTTGAAAGTCTGACAGAAATTAAACTGGAAGGAGTCTGGTTCGAAATACGAATTCTTTTTCAGCTGCTTAAAATCACACCTTAAACTGCTCTGATATCCCTCAGCATATGGGACAAAACCCTTAATCTCCCCATGAGCTCAAGTCTGGCTGTCAGAGGGGCAGATAGCAAAGCTGAAAGTAGGAGTTTCAGAGTCACCTGTCTGTGATGTGGTGGTGGGCAGCTCTTGGCTGTGGCCTGAGCGTGGAGCAGGAGGGCAGAGCTCGTGCTGACTGGTTTCTTTGCAGAGTGTGGTGCCCACAATCACCCACCCAGAGCTGTTCTCCTACAACAAAACCCAGGGAAGGGGGTGATAACACATCATCAGGGAGCAAGGACTCACTCACCCATTTAGCTGGGAGGGGATTTCTGTCCATATTTGCAGGAATAACTCCAATTCCCAATTCTGCACCCAGCTGAATGTCTGTTACTAAATATTACAAATAGAATGTTTCTTCCTGATTCTCCTGTGATCAGTTCATGTTCTGATGCTTACAGCCAACAGAACACAAAGTTGGGAATTTGCTTCCTTTTGAGAATCTCCTTTGCTGAAAAGAAAACAGATTCAGAGAACATATAAAGAACCTTGGTGCTGGTGCCTGCCTAGAGGAAACAGGCAACAGAGGGATAGACTGGGAAAAGAAAAAAGCCAGTGACCTTATTTAGGGGTAGTAGATTTAATAATCTCTAATGGAATTACTGGTGAGGAATCTACAAGCTCATCTCTTTCCTGTAAAAGGTTTTTTGCTTGGGTTTTTTTTTTTTTTCCTTTCCTTGTCTCTAGCCTGCCTTCTCCTGCAGGGAATCAGTCTGTAAGCCATTCTCCCAGGAAAGCAGCTGCATGGTGGTACCCCAGCTGTAAGGTCGTGGCCCAGCATAATCCATTATGAGACAGTGAGCTGGAATATGTTTAACCCTGTACAGGTGCACAGGGAAGGAGAAGATGGATGCAAGGAACTTTTTTTTCCTGTGCAGGGGCAGGGAAGAAACACCAGCTCTGAAACTCCTTCCACACACTGTGTGGTGCTGTGGGAATCTGGTCCAGACTAGAAGGGAGTCTTGCCCCAGGCACTGAGCCTTGGGGAGCAGATGCCAGTGCTGAGTCCTCCTTCAGCTCCCCAACCCGCCCCACATGAGCAGAGATTTGCAACTGCAGCTTTTCCTACAGTTGTAATAATGCAAATTAATTGCCAGGACGCAGCAGAGAAAGCTGAATCACCTGCCCGAGCGATAGAGCAGCTCCTTCATTTCCATCTTCTGCCTGCACAAAGGTGGAGTAGGAATTAAAATCCTGGGGAGCACTTGCAGCCTCTGGGGCTGCAGCTGAGCGATGGAAATACTTGGAACTTCACTGTTGCTCCGTGGCTTGGTTGATTTGAGGCAAGCAGGGGATGTGGACCTCCCTGGTGCCCATGCAGAGTGGCAGGCCCTTCTTAAACCCTGCTGTAGTAAATATCCTGGGTAAATACTGGGTAAAAAAACTGCCATGTGAGATTTTCCTGCAGGGAATTTTCTGGGACTTGTTTGGTGGCAAAAGAATCTCCCCACAGACAATGACATGAGAGCAGAATTGTTTCAGTTCTTATTGATGGAGTGATCTTGGACAAATGTGAAAGGATAACTTGGCCATAGGTGGTGGTTTGGTGGGCAGTAGATACCCCACCCCAAAAGACCACCCCATAAAACCAGCAGTAGATACCCCACCCCAAAAGACATAAAACCAGCAGCGTTAACTTTTAAGCTTGGATTTTCCAAGGATGAATGTTGAGAAGATGAAACGTGTGATTAGTTCACTATGTTAAGGAACTGCAACCCTTTTCCTGATGCAGACAAGCAACAAATTCACTTAAAATTCTTTGTTTAGTTTGAATCGGTATTACAGAAAAATGACTTTCCCCAATTTCATTTCCAGATCTCAATCCACCTAAAACCTCTGTACAGTGGCCCCATTGTGTTCACTGCCACCAGCAGTGAGTAATTCTTAGCTGGATTAGACCCTTAGGCCCTGATCCAGTGGTGGGTAACTTTTCTCAGGCATTAGCTGAACCAAGATCTGGACTCATCTGGGTGGAGCTGTTTGTAAACAGCAAGTGTGGCCACTGTTTGTGGCTTCTGTGGTGCCACCAGCCTGGACCAGGGCACAGGCAGTTTTGTTGTGCCCACAGTTGGCTCATCCCAAGCTTCTCACGCTCCAGGGGCACAGTTACCTGCACACCCCACTCCTGGGCTTGCTGGCTGAGGTGACAGGACTGTCCCTGGGGGTGTGGGGAGAGGCTCCTGCTGTGAACACGCCACCTCTTTGCTCTGGAGGCCCAAACATTCTGCTGATCCCAGGTCTGACAGCCCATCTTCTCCCTCCTGCCCTCCCCGTGACCCCGGCGTGGTCCGGGGGAGCCGCTGCTCCCAAAGGTCACACATAACTCATGTGGTGTCGTGCTGTGTCGTTCACCACGAGCCACTGCGCTGGGATGATGAATGGGGAAGGGTCAGTTCGAGCTCTCACCCCAGGAACAAATTTGTGGGGCCACCACTGTCATTTTTGTAGGGTCGGTGCAGAGCCCTCCAGGCTTTCTGCCTCAAGAATGAACAGCTCATCCCTGAAAGAAACTTAGTTTTTCCCTCAGGGTTTTTTTCCCCCCCTCCCTCAACTCCAGGAGAAGGGATGAGAAGCATTTGCAATCCTGTAAAACTTATGAGCACAAAGGGTAATCCATCTAATTGAGAAGTAGCCTCCAATATCGTTTTGCAAGGGTTTATAATGTGGCACTGAAATTGCTGAAACTTGGCATTCAAAACTCATCTAGGGAGCAACTCTCTTCTTCCCATCTCTCTTTTTAAAAAGATTATTTTCTCCCATCATCTTGGACCTCTTCTGCTCCACACTATTCCCCCCCTCCTCCACCCCCAAAGTTATAATTCCTGGTGGAGTTTCTCAGTGAGCAATTACTCCTGAGAGCTCTGAGCTCTGCCATTTTTTTTCTCCCAGTGGGAGCTGCATCCCAGCATTTTTCTAGAACTAAAAAAAAAAAAAAAAAAAAATAGTTTCTCAGGATTTTCTTGCCTGAAACAAATGCACAAATGGTGCAAGGGCTTGATTTCTGCAGTGCTGTGTTCTTTTGTACCCATGACCTACATGTTAGTTAAATCATGTCTGATGAAAGCCCACAAAAATGCCTTTAAGACAATTAATTTCCATTTTAGATCAGAAAATAACCCTGTTTATTTAAGGGTTTTACTCCCTGGCTATACCAGTGTAATTGAAGCCATATAACTGCACTGAGCTCTGCTAGAATAAAGCCCGTGTCAGGATGGTAGAGCTGCATCCTTTTAAGGGCTGTACAGATAGAACTGAGTTCTTCTCTCCTCTCCCTCCCAGATATGATATTTGTATGCCAAAAAAGCTTTGGAAGGCCATGCCTGAGATAAGGGATTGATCTGGTTGCCACCTCCTGGTTTTCAGTGTTTCTCAGCACTGGAAGGGATGAGGGTTGGGATCCCAGGGCCAGTGTGCAGGGAGTGCACTTGTCACTCATCAGGGTTTTGGGGAATCCTTCCCTGCTGTGTTAGGGCAACCTCTGGGTGAGCTGTGGGATGGACTGAGCAGGTGACTCTCACTATGAGGTGGGAAGTCTGCCACCCCTTCTTAGGCAAAATCCTCAGTGAAGTCAATGAGAGCTTTGCCAGGATGAGATCTGCCTGGACCCTTTGCTCCCTCCTGGTTTCTGTGCCTAAAATTCTCCACACTTTATCTCACTGTCGTTTTTTATTCACCTCGTTTGGCATCCTCTCCCTGGCCAACAGGTTCTTGCACTGGGACGTGCTCAGGTAAAATTACCTCAGACTCTACTGGAAAGTTTGCCTGCCTCGGGTCTGCAGCATCAACACAAAGCCCCTTTCTCATGTTTCTATAATGCCAAAACAGCTTAGATTTTAATAATAAAATACTGCAGGTATTCACTCCACAATATGGATTAGGCCCCGCTCAGCCGCTTAGGAGAAGCAAACATAATTTAAATGGCAGATAGTTTTGTCATTTGAAAATTAGCTACTCTGTATCTGAAATAACCCTCTTTTTTTTTTGTGGGTGTTGGCATGGAAACAAGTACAGCCTGCAAGTCCTTCTCCAGACACCTCTGTAACTCCAGCAGAAGTCAATGGGAACATGTGGAAAGGCTCTGCTGCTCTGAAAATCGGATGTCAAATAGCTCACTTTTATCCTCAAAAAGTACCTGATTTTGAAAATTAGCTTCATTCTGAAGAGAGTCTTTCTTGAGGTAGTGACTTGGAACAGTTTGAAGTCAGGATGTGCATTTAGAGGTTGAACATTTCAGGCATAACAGCTCCTTCCATCCCGTGTAATTCAGATGTAAGGCATTAACAACGAGATCCAATGTGTCCAAGTGGACACAATTCCATGTCAGTAGGGGTCATTTATCTTTATGCTGGAGCTGAATATTCCCTGGGACATTGTGCTTCTTTTCTCAGTCCTTGTAACACCAAGTAGAAGGAGACTTGGATAACACTGGGAAGTTTTATCCCATTTTTGGATCAGTGTTAAGCTGAGTCCAGTCAGATATTTTGTACCTTGCTCCTATACTTAATTTTTTTATGCAACGCAAATTCAAGAGGGGGAAAAAAATTCTTCTTCTCAATGTATGACTTGATATGGGGCACAAAACACCATCATTTTGTGACGAGAAGTGATGGCACTGGACTGAAATGTCATGGCTTGAGATACAATCTGTCTTTCCCTTCCCAAAATGATTTCCAGGAAGGCAAAACTGAAAAGTAGGACCGTGATGATAAATGAGTGAGATTTTTAACTGTCTTGTTGAAATACAAAAAGCCTTTCCTCTTACATAGGAAATATTTTTAACTGTTTGAAAATGAAGCCAGAAGGAGGGAAACCTGTCAGGTCAGACAAGGTGGTGATTAAAACACACTCCTAGTCCTAATGGAGTTTTTAACTAGCCGGCTTTTGTGGGATTGCATCAGATCTGCTGATCAAGGGAAGTGCTGACAGAGGGAAAAAGGAACCTGCACAGGGGAAACAACTTCCATCACCTTCCTTGCTTTCCCAGGAAACAACTGATGTCTGTGTGAGGGAACAGGAGGATAAAATGCTTTCCCCAGTTCCACCTCCTGCACAGCGGGGGCCCATTTCTCTTAAGGATGGTCCATCGTGCTGAAAGGGGAGGGATGAGCAAAGGACACCAAGGGTTTGAGGGATAAACAGGGGGAAAATTGAATCATGAAGCTACCTGCTTGTGCCAAAGCCTGTCTCCTGGGGAAGGTCTTGGAAGGTGTGGGGAATCATCTGGCAGATGAAGGGATGGGGCTCTGATAGTGACTTCATCCCTTTCCCACACCATCAGTGCCTGGAGAATCTTTGCTGCTCAAAGGGAGCAAAGATTCTCCAAGGACGTGGCACTTGATGATTTAGAAGACTTTTCCTGGCACCTGTACCTGTGCGTCCAGGGGTCAAAACAGGAACGTGAAAAGCTCAGGATGGAAGCCTTTCATTGCTAAAAAGCCAGAAAATCACCGATACTGACGTGCAAATCGCCAGGAACGGGGCACTGCCCCGTGCTGGCACCCCTTTGAGTGGCAGCAACACGAGCGAGCTCTGTGGGTGTCCGTGTGCCGGCGGCGACCGTGTCTGCACGGCCAGCTTCGTGTTTTGATTTTGGCTCTTTCGCGAGGCGCCCAGGGGTGCTGCACAGCCCATCCGCGCCGGGCACACGCACTCCGTGTGCCTGGCTCTCCTCCTGGCTCCAGCCTGGAATGCCGTGGGTGGTGTTTCCTCGCTGCGCGTTTCCCCAGCGAACCCCCCCACCCCACCCCGTTCCTCCGCATCCCAGCGATGCCGCCGCGGTGCGCGCCCGAGGGGCTCCCGCGGGGCGTGGGAGGGGGACGCTGATTTATTTTGTTTGGTTGTTTTAGGTATTTTTTTTTGGCAGGGTCGTGCTTTTCCAGGCTATCGCCCTTTTAATCCTCCCCCTCCCTCCCTCCCTCCCGCCGAGCTCCGGCCGCCCGGGGAGCGGCGTGGGCGGCGGGCGGGACGCGCCCGCAGCGCCCCGGGGGCGGCAGCGCCGGGGCCGCCGCGGTAATTGGAACGTGTCGGCGGCTCTGCAGCGTCTCTGCTCCGCCGCCGGGGCCGCTCCGACCGCGGCGGCGACGGCACAGCCCCGGGGGGGGCCGAGCGGCGCCAGCCCGCGGGGCTCCATCCCTCCCAGTTCCCCCCCCCGCCCGCATCCCGCCGGGATGCGGCTCCGGGATGCTGCCGAGAGCCCCCCGCTTGCGGTGATGGAGGAGGGCAGGAAAACCCTCCCCTAATTCCCAGCCCCATTGTTAAGTAATTCTTGCGCCGTGGAGCCGTTCCCAGAGATGGCGCTGGGATTAGGGGAAAACCTCTCTCCCGTGCTGTTTTGATTTCATAGGAGAGATAATCGGATTACTCACAAAGTCGCTCTGATGTAGGGCCGTACGCGGGCAGGACAATACGGTATTGTTTTATCTCCCTCTGGATTCACACACCGTAGCAACTATACACCTGGAAACGTTATGGGTCTAGAGCATGTATTTTTTGGTTATTTTTTTATTTAAAAAATGATCTGTAGTCCCCACAGAGATTAAAAGAGAGCCTTTGCTGGGGGGAAGGGGGGTGGGGTTACAGGTTTGCAGGAAGGGCACGCATGAAATTACTGGGTTGGAAGGTTTAGTTTTCATGCTTTATGGACCTTTTGTGAGGTCAAATAAAAACTGAGCAGTGTAAATTTTTTTATATATATGGGCAATAATCCACAGTCCAAAAATGTGTATTACTCTTCCTGGTTGTATTGCTGAGAATGTGCACTGTGGGCCCCAAGGAGAAAAATTAAAGCAGCTGTTTCCTACTGTGGTGAAAAGTTTAGGGAAGTGCATGGCTTGGTGTCAGAAACTCTTATCTATGGCTCTCCTTTAACTTTTTAGGCATAAATGTGAGGGTTTTGTTGCCAGTAGACTGTATCTTCCAGAGGAACTGGGAGTATAGGTTATACTGGGTTTGAAGATAAAGCTTGCATTAGGTTTGGCTGTTAAAGTAAGGGGGAGATGCAGATCTGGGATGAATGAAATATGAAAGAGGGAGGAGATTCAGAAGGACTATTATTATTATTACTCTTTTTTTTTCCACAAGAGCAGTAAATAAGGTTGTGTCAGGTGCCTAAATTGAAGCACCCAAGTTTGAAAATTCCCACCTTCCTGGCTCGTTGTCGAGGTCACAACAGCTCACGACAGAGCTGGAAACAGAACCCAGGAGTCCTTTGCCTCAGGCAGGAGGGAAGGGAGCCATGGAGCCAGAACTCCAGGAAGAAGTACCACAATGAAGATAGTGCAGGAGCCAACTTAGATGCCTTAGGGAAGGGAGAATCACAGAGCTAGAACTGAAAAGATGAAGGACCTCATTGAACCTGAAGTGCCTCATTAGGTGCAGTGCAGCTTGTGCTTGCACAGTGGTGGCTCTTTCAGGAGATGCAAAGCTCAGACTGGGAAGGGTGGGAGAAATTACGGAAAACAGTCCCCCTCCCACAAATACTGAAGTCAAGCATCACATATGAGGAAGAGAATTGAGTTTAGTGATTTTATGCTTAGTAGGTAGCAAGTAACATGCATGGTCCACTTTGGAACAGTCTGGTCATGTGGAGCTGCCCTTGTGTAAAGAAACGGAGTTGTTTGTCTGCTCTTCCTGCCTCTTGATCCCAAAATGCCAAATGCTCGCTCCGTGCCTTTGTTTTTCCACAGGCAAGTTGAGGGTAATAACTTGATTTCTCTGAGTCTTTGTGCACAGAATCATAAGGCAGCAAATATCCATCGGGTTGAACACTGGGAAGTAAAAACAAAGGCAGAATAGATAGAAGAAATTGATTTGGAAATTCAGCCATGTATTGAAATATTCAAGAATATTGAGTAGTAAAATGTTTTTATGAGGTTCTCGGTACTTTGGGGCACTGCTCCTAAGGAATGTTTTGCTGTTTTGGTTTTTATATATTACTGCCATGCACATCAGAAATCACACTAATATTTGCCTGTGCTAATATTTGCTCTCAGGAAGCTGAGACAGGACTGTTTGCCAGGTGTTTCCTGAGCTTCAGGTGATGGTTGGTATCGCTGTGCAGAGAAGCATCAAGAATTAAATCCGTGGCATGCTGTATACAGGGGGGGGAAAAAAAAGAGAAAGGGATCTGGAGAAGGACATCTGCTGGGTGTGCTGACCTCTTAGGAGGAGAGTGACTGAGGGACTCGTGCCAGAGTCGCTGCTCCAGCGTGGAGATTTCGAGATGTGCAAATAGGAAGTGCAATGTTCCTTTTAAAGGGTCTCAGCCACACGTGCTGCTTAATTTATCTTCCTGACTGCTCCTGCCCCGATAGCATTTGGCCTTGCAGGGCCATTTCTCTGTTATTATTCAGATTAAGCTGGCAAGGTTTGAGCACCGGATTTCCAGGGGCTCGTTTGAGAGTGGTTTGCAACCAGAATATAAGTAAGAGCTGTCAGCCTGCTTTTAACCTTTAACTGGACACTGAAATCCAGGTCTGTGTTGGCCGTCAAGTAATTTCTTGAGGTGTCTGCTGCTCTTAAATCCATGGAAACTCCCGTACCAGTCCCGTTGCACTTTGCCCTCAATGTCATTGGTTCACCAGGAATTTGAAACACTTCTGCAGTTTGGCTTTATCTTGTGTGTAAGCACTGGTTTTCAGCCAGGTGTCCCTGTGAGGGATGGGATGAAGGAATTGGGGGGGTGTAGAGATGTCACCAGGTTGAGGGTCCTCCACGAGGCAGCGCGGAGACAGCGTTTGACAAATCCTGCCCGGGGCACGTCGCCAGCTTGTTTTACAGGAAGCACGGCCTTGGCAGGTGTTGATGGCAGCAAAACAAATTTGGAATAGGTTGTGATAAAGGGAGTTCTCTTGGGAAGTGGAAAAGGGAAGCGATAAATATCTTAGAGCTGTGGGAGCAGAGTAAGAGCGAAGATGGGCTCGTTGGAGCGCTCAGACACCGTCCTGCAGTGCACCCAACGCTGAAAGGCACTGGGGGCCTGGGTAAAGCCTAGAGTTTTGGGTTTTTTCCAGTATTTTTCTCTCCAAGGGTAGAAATTTGCCTCTGCCAAGGATTTATAATAAATTTCCTGTGATTTTGGGTCCTGAAGGGATTAAATGCAAGGAATCAGAGGCCCTGATTTCAGGTCCCCTCCCAGCTGATCTGGGTTTGAACCTGGTGGCTCCATTTCATCCTTATTTCTGGGTCTTTCTGCAGCCAAGTATCGTTCTGCTCACTCTTTTTTTCTGGTATCTTCTTCCAGTCATGATCTCAATCCTTTTTTTAAAAGATTTTTAAAGGAACTAGATTATTTTTTTCTAGCCTAGTTTGTAGCTACGAACTGGAGAGTCCAAACTGGGAGCGGGGTGGTAAAAAATCAAAGCAGTGATGGCAAACAGCATGGGATATGTGAATCTGAGAGTGAGAGAATCAGGGAAAACCCCAGGATTTGTGTCCAGTAAGCAGGAGCACATACACAGTGCACAGTGTAAAAATTCTCTCTTCTGTCCCTTAGTGGAATTTTGTGATAGAACAGAGAGGTTGGGCCTGTGATCTATAAATCTTTGTCCTGAAGGAATTCTGTGATGCTGGTGCTCCTGTATTTGATTTTTTTCTTTTTTCAAGGACATATCTGTTGAGGGATAAAGCATGCAACTGTTTTGTTTACATTTAATTTTTGCTTTAAATATCCTTACCCAGCTGTAACATGACTGCAGCTATAGTCCCTCCCGTGTTAGTATATTCATTCCCATGGATTCACTCTTCCCCTGGGTGGGGGAGTTCTAACACAGGTATTTGGTGAGGCAATGGGAAGTGGGCTGGGGGTTTGTGTTTGAACAGTACCTGAGTCTGAGAGCAGTCCAGGAGATGTTCCTGACAGGAATTAGCCCAGTCAGACAGAGCCCTGGTGATGCTCCTTCAGCAGATCGTGAGAGTTCAGGATGGACATTTGGAACATAACATGAGCTGTGGATGTGCTGGATGGTCCCCTGTAGACATGAGCATCCTTTTGAAAGGATCAGTGAGTCACCAGTGCAGTGTGATCAGCAGAGACAGGCCCAGCTCTGAGCCATCAGTCACTCTGGAGCTGACAACACATGCGCTGTGCCCGCCCAGGATCCCTGGTTATAAATCCTCTTGGAATGGAGGAACGCGTGTTCCTTGGAACAGGGGTGCCCTGGGCATGTCACATCCTTCTGCTTCAGGAGCCTGGGAGGGAGAGCAGTGGGCTTTGGGCTTTGTCTGGGACCAGAGGAGTGACTGGGGTTGCCAGTGGAGCGTGTAAGGAGAGAGCAAGGGAAGGTGGATCCAAGGCTGCTGTGAATGGGTGCTGCATGGAGAAGCTCTCCCAGCTGGTGGGTGCTTCTCTTTCAATGGAGAGAAGGCAAAGCTACTCCTGCACCTCCTGCCTCACTTCTCTGGAGAATCTGGTGGTTTGCACAGCCCTTTGCAAGTGCTTTTGCAGCTGCCAGATGTGCTCTGTCGCCCCAATCTGTCAGTGCTTCCTCTGAAATTTAGCAGATGTTGGTGCAAATGTTCCTGGGACCCAACTGGAAGAGCCCCATTGAATGGAGGAGACCATGAGGCTGACATATGGAAAGGTCCAGGAGTTTTGGTGTGGTTTTATATGCACGCTGCTGCATTTAACAAGACAATTAGTGTCATTAAAGAGCATTTCAGTGCTGTGTGTCAGAGAAACAAGGAGGGTGTTTTGATGGCATTTAAATGAGTTTTAATTCTTAGCGTATTTCCCTCACTGAACTTCAAATCACTTGGAAATGTGAGAGAAGCATCCATTTTACAGAAGAGCATTGAGGCATTCTTATAATTCACCTGCTTAATGCTCTAGGAGGAGAAAGGCCAGGCATTTCCTCAGCCCCAGCCAAGACTTAAACTTCTTAATCTTCAACTGGAGGCACAACCATCTTGTGTACGACCCAGATCTGTGCCAGGACTTCCCTCCTCTCCTTTCAAGGATGTTACGAATCCCAGTCTCCTTTTATCCTCGCACTGAGATCCACACATGCAATTTGCTTCCAAACAGATCTGTGACAGGAGCTGGCAGGATGGTGGAAGCCTGTCATTTCCTTGCTCTGGGTGTTGTCAAAGAACAGTGTTTTGCACTAGAAACGTCGCTGGCAAGTGGCTCCACAGAGCCAAGGCACAGGGCACACCTCCCCGTGCTCCGGTGGGGAGGAGGCCTGGGAGAGAGAGGCAGTGCAGGAAGGAGCTGGTGTAATTAAAGATGGAATAGCCATCTTTGCTGCCTTCCTCGTGCAGCATAAAATAAGGCTGAGACTGAGGGGCTGGCTCCTGGCGATCTCGCTGTGGCAGCATGAAAAATGAGGAGGAGTGCGATAAGAAACTAATAATTTATGTTCCAAGCACAGACTCACACCAGTGTGGAGGGAAATTCATGCCAATAACTCCTACTAACTCAGAAAGGCACGCAATCTTTTATTGCACAAATTATTAACGACCAGAAAATAAATGACTCTGTAATCAGATTGGTGCTGCCGGCGCTTTTTCGTTTCTTCTTTTATTTGTATAAATTCTGAAGCCAGTCCACCCCTGAAGCTGAGGCAATGGGAACTTGTACTGGCCCAGTGCCCTGCCTGACAACAAGAACAGATTAAACAAGGATGAAACAGGGACGTCCTGGTATCTCGTTGCCTATCAGAGATGGGTTTGCTCAACAAACATTTTCTGGCCCCTTCAGCAGTAACAGCTCTGTAGGTACACAGGGCTCTCTGATTTGGGACTCCGTTGCATAATGATTGGAATAGTGCAACAAGAGCATAAGTGACAGCTCCCCAATACCTCCTCTGTCCCTTTTCAGGGCTCCTTTCTCCATGTCCTTCCTTTGTCCTTGGGCTGCTGCTGTTACATTCCATGTGCTCCTGCTCCGGGTTTTCAGCGTTTGTGCTTAACATTCAGAAGTGCTGAGCACCTTCAGCAGTGACTGAAGTACTCAGGGATTGGGGGTTCTCAGACCTTCTTAAGTCAGGCCAAGGTGAATTTGGCCCTTGTACTTGCATGGGGAAAGGAGCATGAGGAGTTGCTTTGCTTAGGCAGAGTCCATATGGAAACAAAGCATGGAACATTTTCCCTACCACCAAATGGTTGCATCCTGCAATCTCTCTTGAATTAAAATCGTTACTGTGATGGTGAAGGAATTGATGAAGAGTAAAACATCTTCAAGAGGAAAGATGATGACTTTTGGGTTTGCTGCAGGTTCCCTTCTGGTTATATGGTGCTCTGATGGGTGACAGTGTTCCTGTACTGGGTGGGAGCAGTCAGGAGTTCAGGTATGATGCCAAAGCAAGGTGAGAAATTTGATTGATTCTGGGTTAGAGCTACAATGATCTTTAAAGTCTCTGCCCACCCAAACCATTCTGTGATTCTGTGATTTGGGCTTGAACTAGCAGCTATTTGCAGGAAGATAGGTGAGGGTGAACTAGAACAGGCAAAGCAAAACAACTTTGAGCCCACAGGTAACTTTGGACCAAGATCTGAGCATCACTTGAAAGTTACCCTGATAACACACTGAAACTAAATCTTGGTCTGGCTTCCAGCCTGGGAGATAGTTGAATTTGAACCTAAAGTTTGCAGGACTTGCTGCATCCAGCCTGTGGGCCAGCCCAGCCCTGTTTTGAAGCCCAAGTCTGTGAGTAGCAAGGCTGTTTGGCCCTGGATCCAAAGGCCTGTGTCTACAATTTCTGCAGGTTTGCTCTGACTCAGGTGACCTCTACAAGCCAATGTGACCTGGCTTAAGCTCATTTAAGCCCCATGTTTAAGGTTTGTAGGGTGATGTTTCTTCAATAAACAGGAACTTGAAGGCCAGGGAGTTACTCTGTGTGTGATCAGAAGCTGCTGGTCTGCGTTTAGTCCAGGCATTTTTCAGCTGATGGGGGAGACCCACATGTGAGGCTCAGGCTTTTCTCGCCTCCCATTCCCCCCCTCCCTGTTTTGATTAGGTGAACCATATGATAAGGGAGAAAAGTGTTTCTATTGTTAATTCAAGCCCATTCGTTATCAGTGGCACCATCTCCCTGATGGCTTCATCTGAATAGGGAGGAGGGGGGGAATTGCTTTCCCTCTCTCTCTCTCTCTCTGTTTTTATGGTGAGGGGGTGTTGGTGAAGGCGACCACAGCCGGGCTGCAATAATGAATAATGTGCAGATTGTTCCCGGGGACTGCAAGTGTTTTATTAACACAGGTTTTCTTAGACTGCATGCCCAATCACCACAGAACCATGAAACTCAAATTGCCTTACAGCTCTCTCATGAACATACTTTTAATCTCATTGACCTGTCGTTATACTACAACACATAAATCCAGATTTGGAGATCTTATGTCCAATCATAAATTGGGCTGGCAGACTTCCGATCAACAGAATAAAACTGTCTCCTGTGAGGTGGGTTTTTTATTCGTCAGTGCTGCTCCAGCAGACGGGGTTGGAGGTACAGTCAGCTTTTCTTAATGAACTATTCTATTAAAGAATGGAGGGAAATAAGAAACCCAGCATGAAATTCACAGGAGAGAGAAGGGAAAAAAAAAAAGAAGTAAGGTGATGTTTAAATAACATTAACTTCAGACATAAACTTAGAATGTGGAAACCTGTGAATAAAGGGGTGTTGGCTTCTGCTATGATAGGAAAACAGCAGAGTTTGTGCAGTGCTACCCAGGCAGACAGCTTTGGCCATAATTCTGTGTGTGCAGAAGGGGCAGGCACATATGTGACACCATCATAGAATTCCTTCCTCTTTTCTTGTGTCTTCTATTTTTGTGTCTAATTTCTCCCTCCCTCTTGTTCTGCTGTGTTTGATTTGGAATCAGCTGTGAAGGAGGGATTTGAAATTTCAGTGGGAATTTGGATGTGAGGGGAGGCTTTGCTGTGCTGGTATCAGGTGCAGGTGCTCATGCAGGAGGGTTTCCTCGTGTGATGAAAGTTTACAGCCAGTAAATCCTGCTAAGGATGCTCAGAGTGGTGCAGCACCTGTGAGTGCTGGCATTGCACACAGACAGTTCCTGCTGTCCTCAGTAGAGATGTGTCATCCTAAAGGCTGAGAACAGGGCAGATCATTTCTGTTGGATGCAGAGATGTCCACCCTCTCCTCCTTGTGGCTTCACCCTGGGGGCACATTGCTGCTGAAAGAAACCCCTCCCTGGAGACAAAGAACAGCTAAAATTCTGCATTCCTCAAAACGTGGAGACTTTTCCCCAATGTTTCTAGAAGGGTCTGTGGTGGAAGTGGCTCATTTAAAGAGTATTTCAGTGTCTGTGGAGTGTTAGGAGGTGAGAGTAGCACGAGAACCCGAAGAGTTATTGCATTAATACACATCAGGCAGCTGTACCAACCTTGACCTGCACACTGGGCAGGCATGGAGTGCCCTCTGCTTAGCCCCTGGGCTGGTCCTCTTGCTCTCAGAGAGGCAAAGCAGGACAGCAAGCCTTGGTTTTGGATAAAGGTGCAACTTCTGGCAACTGCTTTCCTTCAGGTGCAGCCCCTGGCTCTGGCTCGGTTCCACTCAGCACTCCGACCTCGTACCTGTAGCAATTTAGCCACAGTCATTTGAGGAAATAAAGCACTTTGGACTCCTTCCCCCAGGGTTTCCTGTCCCTACAGTAATTTTTTGAAGGCCTCTGTTTTCACAGCACTGGGATAGATGGACCCCTAAAATGTACAGCCAATTACACAGCAGAATTTATTAGACTTTATCCTCCGGGGTGGGGGTGGGGGAGAAGGAGCGAACTCTGGAAGGAAACCCATGGCAACTGGAAATGTGAGTGTGAGGATTAGAAGTCCCCATAAATATACCTGACTTTGCCATCTCTTTTAATTAAATGCAAGTCATGAAACACGGGCAAGGGAGTGTGTTGGTGACAGGGAGCAGCAGAGCTCAGAGACAGGGAGGAAGAGTAAGGGGGGACTGGATGCGTGGCCTGGGGCTGAGAGAGAGCAGAGCCAGGAGGGTTAAAGCTACTGGGGTGATTTAGAGCAAGCCCTTCACAGCAAGGCAGAGGGAAGTCTACACTCAGTTATTAATGTTTCCTGTTTTATCTCCCCATCTTCACGGGTTTAATTGTAAATAATCCAGCGTGCTGCGCTTCTCCGCTGTGTTTTCCTCTCCCAGCCTGGAGAGGTGGTAACAGAGAAGATGCTGATGCTAACAAGGAAAGAGGGGGCAGGGGAAAGGTCTGTCCCCTCTGAGTTTTGCCTCAGGGCTGTGCAGCTATGAATTGTGACGCTCTCTGGGCCTTTTGCTGTGATTCACTCAGCTTCTGAGGCCTTCCTCCCTCAAAATGATGTGCCAGGATTCGGCTTCTACGAGCAGCGGTGCTCGGTTTCTCTCCAGATATGTGTGGCCCAGAGGGCCCATGTGTGAGAGAGACCAGGATGAGGTACTGTGTTAATTCAGTCCTCCTGTAAACAGCTTCCTCATTTTCTCCCCTTCCATTTTTCCAAGGCATTTTTCCTCCCCCAGCTCCGTGCGCCGTCGGTGATCCCCCCCGGCGTGTACTCCATCAGCACTCCTGAGGGGCTTCTGTGGGGAGGAAATAAAGCTCCTAGTTCAGCACTATCCATCTAATATCTTCTGACTGCCTTTAATCATAGCATTTTCCATTTAATTGGGAAGGCAGGCCACACTTTGCATATTAATACAGCCCCTCCTAAGCATTAAAATCGTGGCTGGCTGGGATGTGTTACACCGGGGTTGTGAACCTGCTGGGTGTCCTTTAGCAGCTCTGTCAGTGGGGTGTTTTCATCAGGTTTTTGCCTTCCTAGTGGAATTCAATTAAAATAACAACAACAAATTCCTCCTTCCAAAACAAAGAAAAAAAAAGTAATATATTTATGTGGATTCTGCCTATTTAAAGAACTGCTCTGCAGCCAGAGCTGCCTCTGTCCGTTGTGTCCCTTGTCTGCCTTAGATCCCAACACTGCTGATCTCATTGTCTGCTCAGGACACCCAAAGGGAAAACATCATCTTTCCTTCGGGACTGCTGGTTGTGTAGCACATTCCCCTTGATCCATCTACCCATAAAAGATCTATTCTTTCTTTCCTTGGCTTCATGCTGCCACCCAGGAGCCTTTGTGAAACCAATGGTTTTGTCTTCCTGTCATTGTGGGTTTCCTGACTCTTTTTTCTCCTTGATCAAAACTTGCTTTGGGACAAGCGTATTGGGTTTGATTTGGAAGAGGTCTCTGTAGATCTTCGACTTTTATGTCAAGAAAGCTTTTTAGGAGAACACTCACCTTGCTATGTGTGAACTCCCACGGGCAGCTGTTGCTGTGATTACTGTCACCATGAGATGATTGTTGTCCAGGACACCAAACATGAAGCTGTGTTACAAAGAGGAGGTTTGTGCTTTAGACACAAGGTAGATCCCACTTAAAACTTTGAGATCCTCCTGGGGTCTCCCATTCTCCAAAGTTTATGGCTTATGGTCTTTAAGGTTCCTGTTCAAAGCCTGTAGAGGAAGAAAATTGCTGAGCTGAGCGTGTACTAATGTTTGAATATTTTCATCATCCAGAAGGATTCAAACCTAGAGTCCTGCCATCTTTGGGAATGGTTGTCCCTGTTTTTGAGTTGTCACCTGCATATGAGGGACTTCCTCATGCCTGGCATTAGCAAATCCAGGGGAAAATCAGCCAACACCTTCCCTTTTTTGGGATGTTTCTGCTCCAGGAGCCGCATCCACCCTGGAGCCTGGATTCCCCATTTCATTGATCTTGCTGATGGCTCTGCCCTGTCAAAAGGGGTTGCACTTCATGGAACTGTGACCTGTCCTTTAAACAGAAACAACAGCACTTCATCATTCCCAGTGCTTGGTTATCCCTGGGCTGGCTGGCAGTGCTGGCTCTGGATCACTGTGCCCCGGTTGGTTGTAACACTTGCTCAGGTGTTTGTTTGATCACCCCATCGGTTTGCACGTATTGTTTTCCTGTTTTGAGATTGCTCCTGGGATTTCCAGCCAGGATTTTGGAAGGGGGGCAGTGAATGGTGGTCTAGCTATAAAAATCAGTTGGATTTTTTCCAATAGCTTTGAAAAATGACAAAATAGATCCAGATCTGGCATTGCTGCAAGTATTTTCCTTACTGATCTGTCACTGTTCCTGGTGTCAGGAGCCCTCGTCATTCCTGTTTTTCTGGTCTAGCAAGAGCTATGTCATTGTGCCTCTGTCTTGACCTACAGTTCCCTGCAGACTTCATAATTACGGCCTTCTTCAAAACAGACATCACTTACCGTGCCAGCAATTGTCACAGTGTGGAGAAGTAGATCAAAATCCATTAGGGAACAAGAGGTGGCTGGATTAATTTCCACCTGAAATTTCAATTAAGCTTTTCAGTGCAGAATTAGCGTGTAAGCCAAGCCTAGACATGATGACTCTGGGGTTTGAGTCTTAGAATCAGTCTGGTAGGAAGAAATTGAGTTTTCTTGGGTTCCAAAGCCTGTGGCACTGCTGCAGATGGCTGAGCAGGGCTGTGGATGGCCGTAAATATTTCAGATGGTGAAAGCCACAAATATGTAGAGGTTCTCCTCAGGTTAATGTGTCTGATGGGCTTAAAAGCTGGAGATCCCACTGGAAAGAAGTCAAAACAAATTTGGCAGAATGTCCCCAACTTCTGGCACCTGCAGTGCACATCTTGCAAAGGTGTCCTTCCACACTGTCAGTGTGTGTGTGTGTAAAATTAGATCCATCCCTACTAAGTGTGCATATAGATCCATACAAACTGTGTGTGTGTGCATCCACATGAGCACAAACCCACTCAGCTCCTGAGGAGCCTTGGGAGTCCCCAAAGAACCCACTTGTTTTGTGTCTCCCTTATTTCTAACCTCACACACCCCCTCCTCTCACCGGTTCCCTTCAGCTCTGGATCTATTTTCTTTTATTATCCTGGCAGGAGACGAGCTTCATTAGGGGAGTGGAGTCTCTAACAAGGATGGGGAATGGCAACAACAAAAGGATGCAGCAATATAAAGTTATGTCAAAAAAACCTTTACAAGAAAAACGGCTGACATTAGAAACAGGGGGCATTAAAAATTCAACACGGTTGTGGGGGGGCAGGACTGTGGAGAGAGAAACAAATAAATACCCAGGCTTTAAACTAATAAATCCTTTTATTTGGGAAATGCATCAAACCCTGCATGCTATTAGAACTGGTTTTATTTCTATTACTGTTAATAACAATGATAAATACATTTTTTCCTTGGATCTCAGTGTGGGCTATCAGCATTTTAAATACACATTTAACTGGTGAAGCAGTCTTTACCTTGTGCTGTTTCTGCTGCTGATATTCATTGACTGGGAAGTCTCCTTTCTTTGTACCCAAAATGGAACTGGCTGACTCAGCCAGCAAATAATTTTGGGTGGATCTTGCTCAGTAGCCCCAGTTTAGTCAGCTCTGTACAGTTATTCCTTTGGTTAATCAGATACACTGGCAAATCTAGTTATCCCTGGGATTTTCCAGTCAAGCTCTCCAGGAGAATCAGTTGACCCAAACTCACAAAACCCACCCAAGTTGTGGACTAATCTGCTGGTTGTAGATGGATCAATTTGTGCAAGGAGCTGAGCAATCCAAACCTACCCCTAAGGAGGAGGACTTGGATTGCTGTGCTGTCTAAGCACTGGGAATTGACTTCTTAGCCTGCCCTGAGCATCTGGCCCTGAAGACCACAGACACATATTTATCTCCCTCCTTCCCTGCAAATTGGCAAACACATCTGTATGGAGTAAAACTGGAACACTAATCCGGGTCTGCAATTAGCCAGAATTGGAAATTAGAACTTCCACTTCTGTCTCCTGCCTCATTAGAGAGGTGCAAATGTCCCTGTTCTCATCCCCTGAGTGGTGACAGTGGTGGGGGTAATTCTGAGAGTTCAGCAGAGGCCCAAAGTTCAACAGTCTGACCAGTCTAGTCCTTCTGACCTACACTAAATCCATGTTAAAATTGTGATTACTCTCATCCCGTGCAGATAAACAGGCAGGGGGGATTTTCCAGGTGAAGAACCTCTGGTGTTGCTGTTTTTTATCTGCTTCTCAGGCAGTGTTAGCAGATGCCTCTGGGTTACAGCACTGGGTTTGGATTTCCTGTAGTGGTGGCTCTGGCTTCCCAGCTTCTCCTCTGTGTCAGGTTTCTCCCAGTTTTTACAGGGCTCATTCATACTGTTGCAATTATAGAATTTTACAGACTTCCACCCAACCAGTTCTACCCACCTTTGGTTTTAAGTGCAGTTAAAAAAACCGAAAGACACAGCAATGCACAGAGGTTACAGATTGTTCTGGGGAGTGCCAGAGGCCTGGCAGGGTGTGGGGACAAAGGGATTCCCCTGGGTTGAGGACAGTTTGCTTTGTTACTTTTGTGCAGCCAGCATGAAAAAAATGGGGAGAAAAAACCCCTCCCAAATTTGTGAGTCACGTGGTAGAACCGTCATCATAACCTCTCCTAAATTCAGCTTCAGGTTAAAGAGGTTCCACAAAACAAAGGAGAAAAAATGAGGAACCTCCTTTCTCTGACACTTGCAGCTTTATTGCTTTAGAAGCAGAAGCAGCAGAGCCATGCTTAATAAATCCTGGGATTTGGGAAGTATATCAAACTCTGCATGGTATTAAAACAAGTTAGAATGCCTGGTGCTACTGTCAGTTGTTCTTGTGACTTTCTGAATAGCTCCAACAATCTGCCTGGAGGCCAGGAAAAGAGACTCCTACCTACATCTTTCCTCAGCAGCACGAGGTTGGATATTTAGAGCTGTCCAGGTGGCGGATTTTTGAGCTCCCTTTATTAAAACTGCCGAGAGAGGGTGAAGTTACAGGAAATCTGCAGTTTCTTGTAGCCTTCACCATCCCTTCCTTAAGCAGCCAGGCAGCCCCCCAGCAGGTGAGGATCTCTGTGGTGGTGGTGTGGAGTGCAGACAGAGTTATCCTGCTTTTTGGAAGCTCCAGGAAAGGGAAGAGGACACCTGTGTGTTGGTGTAATTCCTTGATTTTTTCAGGGGACATAATTCCACCCAGAGCAGAGGGAAAGCTCTGTGTACAGCCAAGCACGGGAGATGGTTGGGGGGGCTTTAAACTCCCACTGCAATGTCACTTTGTGACTCTCTGAGCAGAAAAATACCTGCACATGTTCATTCACTGGCTTCCATGTGCAGCAGGGCAGGGAATGTAGGGAAAGAAGGTGGTGCAGGGAGGCTGGGATCAATGTGTTGACAGTAACAACCACCTTCCTATCTGTATTTGCACAGCTGTGTGTGTGTGTGTGTGCAGGCTCTCACACACAGTTCTCCTCTTAATATTATTCATCCTTATTACGTATCATTATTCTTTATTATGATTTATATGCCATGCCAGGGCTTTATGATGATTTATACCCCTGTCCCCAAAAGAGCTTACGGAAGGCATCACATAGCAAAGGGACAGCATCCCTGTACAGGGGAAGAAACATGGCTTTCTCCCTAAGCAGCAGCTCTCATTTGTCTTCTGAGCTATAAAGAACCTCATTCCTGGGTTTCCACAAAAGGATTTGGTGTTTTTTTTTGGTCTCCAAGTCAAGCTTTTATCCAAACTCATGGTCCCCAATTCCTTTGCTGCTGAGTGTGAATAATGGCCAATAGTGTCTATAGCAGTTCCTTGTTGTTGTCCCTCCCTTCTCCTGCTTATTCTTCTAGATCTTGATTTTCTCCTTGCCTATTAAAAGAGCTTCATTTAATGATTGCCCTTGAAACAGGATGATCTTTGTTCTGTTTGGGGAGGAACCTCCTGGGCTGCTTTACAACAACAGCTTCACTCAGTGCTGCTCTTTAAAATCAGTCACAATTGAGGGGCATCTCCACAGCTCAAAACATTGTAAGAGGCAGCATTAAATTTGGGTACATATGTGTAGCTAACCATGATCAAGTGCATAAAGCTTTCTAAGTTGCCAGTATTGTTTCAGTGTTTACCTGAAGGAGCCTTAGCCCATAAGGGACTAGGTTTTGAGCAAAAAGATGCTTCTTTTTTTGATTGTGTTACTTTGTTGAAAGACTTAAAGAGGTGAAGTGTCCGTGTCTCCAGAATCCTGGAAATTTTCTCCTCTCTCTGGTAACTCAGCTCCCCAAGCCACAGATCTGGAAGAAGGAACCTGCTCTGCAGGCTAAGTTTAGAATCTTCAAAGAAATGTAAAGGAGACTGGAGCTGTCTCAGGACTGAGTATCTGGGGAGGCACAGCAGGTGACAGGGAGAATAGAGGGGCCATGCAAGACCATAGGATTAAGAATTCTGTGGCCTTTCCTTAAGAAAACGTTGCTTTTTCCTTTGAGGTGACTGAGGTGATGATAACAAGGACTGTGGTTGTCCTTGTTATGCTCCTTGTTTGCTTTCTCTGTTGATTCCTCTCCACTCTGGGATCTCGTGTGGAGGCTCAACCCCTCAAAAATCCCATCCTCACCACCTCCTACTCATTTCCCCTCACTCATTACTGTGTTTCTAGGACTTTTCCCTGCAGGCACATGGGAGGTGGCAAAGCTCTCAGCAAACAGGGATTTCCCGGAGCTGATGTTGTTAAGGAGGGTCAGATTTGGTGTGTTACGGGAAACCCATGACAACCCTAAGAACAACAATGCCCCACCCTCCCACTCCCTTACTGGTTTAGATGATGGTGATGGAGACAGCCAGGGATGATCTCTGTTGGGGAAATGGGTCAGGAAAAACTTGTGAACCATTCTGGGGTTGGGAGTACAGCAGTGAGTGGTGGGAAGTGTGGGTTGATGGCATAAATCATCTCTGCTGGGTGTTCAGCTCTGTGTGCAGCACGGTGTGGCTTGTGGAGCCCCTGAGATGGAAGAGTGCCAGTGAGGAGCAAAGTTAACCCAAACCTTCAAATACAACCACCTCCCCTGTGGCAGAGCAAAGGAAACAAACTCTGGGCTTAGGTTTCTGTGCTGAGCTTGGGTTTTTTGATCTGGCATCCAGCTTGGATGCCAGAAGTTTCTAAAGCTGGCCTGGAGTGACTCTGATCCTATTTGAAACATTGGCAAAGCTCACGTGGAATTCAGTAATGCAAAAAAAGAGCAGAGTCTTGGAGTGCATCAGCAGCTGTTTGGGACAGGGACTGTCTCTTGTCCTTTGTGCAGTGCCTCGTACAATCTGGTCCTGGGTCTGGGGTGGAACAGCAGTGAAAATGATTAATAATGTTCTGTGAGTGGATCTGGGCTTAGGCAAACACACACATGTGCCCCGTGTCTGTGTGCATGAGTATGTGTCAGAATCAGGGAGCAGCAAATATTTAATCCCAGTAAAGACACATTGTCTTCCCTTTTCCTGAGGAGCTGGTCAAGCATCCAGCTATTTTATTTATTTATTAAATGTCACGGGAGATAGCTGAGCAGCAGGGGAGCGCTGCTCTGTCTCCCAAATGGTGATTGCCATCAGGCTGGAGAAATCAGTCATTTCTGGCAAGAAAAAAAACCTGTTTGGTGGGTTAATGATGCAGGGTAAATACTGACAGTGGCTAGTGGTCTGAGCACATGAGACATGACCTGAGGGAATCATAGATTGGGGGGGGGGCTGTTGCTGCTGCTCCTCTGTAATGTGATTGCTGCTTTGTAATGGCTTCAACTTCTTCTCCTTTCCCCCCTTTATCATTATTGACCAAGGAGCACCAGTAAGGCTAGAGAATAAATAGTTCCCTGATGGTTAACAACAGGCTCTCCACCAATTGGAATTCAAGCTGTGCTCCCTGTTATATTCTTTATAATCACACTTTATTGCATAGAGCGGAAAATAAAGCATCTATCTCTCCATTTCCCCCCCCTCCCCAAACCTCCCTCCCCACTTTTCCTCCTCGCTACCCCTGGGAAATTGGGTGCTGCCTTCTCCTGGAGCAGGTGAGAGGAGGCTGAATATGCACCAGGGGGACGGGGTGTCCCTTCAGACGGGGAGCTCAACGGGAAACTCACTCCCAAGGGTGCAGGAACAAACACCCCCTGTGTCGGTGTGCGGGACGGGTCCCGCTCGCACCGCGGCCTCGGGGTGGGGGCAGCGACATCCCCCCATCCCGGGATAGAAGCAGCGACATCCCCCCATCCCGGGATAGAAGCAGCGACATCCCCCCATCCCGGGATAGAAGCAGAGACATCCCCTCCATCCCGGGATAGAAGCAGAGACATCCCCTCCATCCCGGGATAGAAGCAGAGACATCCCCCCATCCCGGGATAGAAGCAGAGACATCCCCCCATCCCGGGATAGAAGCAGAGACATCCCCTCCATCCCGGGGCGAGCTCGGCAGCTGGAGCCGCCGCAGCCCGGCCGGGGAGGCGACTCGGGATGCTCAGCGTGTGTGTGCGGTGCCGGGGGCCGCCGGGCTCCCCCCGCCCGGCCCTGCCCTGCCCTCCATCCCCTCCGCCAGCCCCGCCCGGCCCCGGGGCCGCCCCCGCTGCCGCCGCCACCCCCGGCGGCGCGGCTGGGACGGGACGGGCCGGGACGGGCGGCGGGGCCCGCCTGGCTCCTGCCGCCCCCCGCCTGGGGCCGGCCCGGGGCTGGCTCCAAGGCTCCCGGGGGCGGGAGGTGATGATTTTCCAGTGGGTATTTGTCTCAGGTCAGAGTCTGCGCCGCCCGCCGGGCTCCGCGCCGCGCTCCCCGGGTTATTTATTACCTCTCCATCCCCGGCGGCAGCGCTGCGGCTCCGGGGCTGCTGCCAGCAACCCGCGGCGGCGGCGGCGGAGGGGGACCCAACCGGGGGGGTTCCCGAGCAGCGACGGGCCGGCCGGCCGCGCTGCTCCTCGCCGGGATGTGCCTCATCCCCGTGCCTCATCCCCGTGCCTCATCCCTGTGCCTCATCCCTGTGCCTCGTCCCTGTGTCCCTGCTCAGCACCGGCCCGCTGTCCTCCCACCGCCCGGCTCCGGGAGCACTCGCTGCTTGGTGAGGGACAGGCTTTTCTGCATGGAAAAGGCTTCTCTGAAGGGTGGAAGAAGGGTGATGTTAGAAACCACTCTGGATCTGAGTTAGAGGAAAGGGAATCTGATGTATTTCTAGTTGTGCTTTGGTTTGGTGGAGCTGGAAGGCACTGGTAGGACAGAGCATCCCAGACAGTGTGCACCACTTAGCTGAAACTCCTGGTACCCTAAACATGCTCGTCCCTTCCTTACTGATGAGCTCAAGAGTCAAGCACGGGGGAGGAGGGAAATTTGGCTTTGCAAGCTTCCCATGCCTTCCCAGGGATGGCAGAGCCTGCACTCAACAACCACTGCGGCCTCTCGGGCTCTGTAGCTTGGCAGAGCTGCTCTGGAAGGTGGATTGCCAAAGGATGGGGCTGTAGCTCCCCTCGGCTCTAGGTCACACCTGCAGTGTATGACAGGAGCGAGACAGTTTGCCTGGGACAGTGTTTGGAGAGCTCTGGTGGGTGTCTGCTTGCCTGCAGGAGCTCGAGCAGTGCAGAGCCTGGGCTGGGGAGGGGTCAGAGCTGTGACACCCTGCCAACCACGCTGCCTCTGATGCAGGATTACTCAAAATCCACAGGCCAACGCTGTTACAAGATTTACATTTATTATATTTTTGTTGAGTCACTGTATGTAAAGTTGGATATTTAAGATAAAATTGAATGCAGTCCCTGGGCTGACCTTATCTGCTGTTACCGGCTGTGTTGTGTTCCTAGGATACCTTTAATCTGAGGATTTCCCAGTGCTTTCCAGACCTTCATTAACATTTCACCGTTATTTCAGCCTGCTTGTTTCCTTGCATGCAGATTTCTTGTGTGCCCAATCAGTTTGTTTCCTTTGGCAATAGCCAGTGTGACCAGGGTCCTCCCCATGGATTTTGTCTCTGGGATTGTGACATTGTGACTGCTCTGCATGTTGGGACAGGAACATCACACAGCAATCAGGCTGATTAGCTGGTTGACTTGTCAGAAGGAAGTGCCCTGATTTGTGGGGAATTGCCATGACATGTGGGGAGGATGGCCTTGCTCCTGTTTGTGATGGGGATTCCAGGCCCAGCTTTCCCTTCTACACCTTCTGGGCTGGGCTGTCCCTTGGGATGGAGGAGAGTTGCTGCCTGCTGTTCTTCCTGGGAAGAACAGGCACTCAAACCCAATGCCCTGATGCAACTCCAGGGTCCCCACAAGTGACAGGCAGGCAACCCCCACTTCTTCTGGAAGGGCAAACAACTCATAATTCAGTCTTGCTCCTGACAGATTGTTAAGGTGCCTTTCAGACTTAAAACTTGTGTGCTGCTGGCAGGGTACATTAGCCAGGTCAAAAAACGTGGGAACTAGCAAGCAGAAGTTCTTCTCACAGTGAATTTCATCTCTCTCATCCTGGTCAGAACTCCTTGGCCACAGGGAAAAAACCAGAAGCAAAGTAAATATTATTTCTTATTTAGTATTTCTCTCTTATTGCCCCCCTGCTTGTCTGCATGTCTGGGATCCCCAGAGCTCCTGAACTCTTTTTTTTCCCCTCCCCCTCATCCCCACTCCCAACCAGTCCTGAAAGGCTAAAGGACCACTAAAATCTTCTAGGATATATCAGGGCAGCTCCTGGTACAGGCAGGGAAGAGAGACACACGTGGAGGGGACATCAGTGCTCTGGAGGCAAAGGGGACTCCCCACATGCAGGAGGGGAGCCAGGGAAAATGCTAACGAGGGAGAGGTGCTTGGGAGCTGCTAATTATCCCACGCTCCAGCTTGTTCTCATGAGAGCTGGGAAACTCTCTTTGATCCTCCTGCATTTATTTCATCTTGTAATTGGATGGGGGTTCCAGATGTTGCTGCTGAGCATTTCAGGGAGCTGATGGAACGATGTGTCTTGAATCGAGGGCCTTGGACAATCCCATTCACCTTCCTGTCCCTGCTGAGTTATTGCCAAGATTTATTTGTCTTGTCTCCTGGATGGCCTGTTCTTTGCCATAGACATCCTTAAGATCTCCTCTCTTTACTCAAGTTTTGTGGAGATCGGAGCTGAATGTTTATTTCCTCCTCCTCTAAAGAGATTTGAATTGGATTATGTTTGTGTCTCATTGCTGCAGTTCTGTATGACTATTCCAATAGACAGATTTAGTGATTTGGTAGCGTTCATTGGTAGCTGCTACAGCAGCAAGTCTGAAGCTCCGAGAACATCAATGCAAAGGGAACTTTGAATTTCTCATTGCAAACGTGCATGTTGAAAGCCTGATTCTGGCAGGTGGATCTTTTCATGAACAGTACCATCCAACCTAAGCAAAACAACTTGGGTTACAAACTCTCACTGCACTGCAGGTTTTCTGGAATTTCCAGAAAAATTTCTCCAATGGCACAGTACCAGCAGAATGGAGAATGACAGGGACTGAGAAGGAAGGTCTGTTTGCTTGGAAAAAGTTACCCAAGTGTCAGTGCAGTTACAGTACTGCAGGTCTAACAGTATGTTCTCTACTATTATGGTGAAGTTCTCAGTGCAGACAAACCCTGCTCATGTAAAAGTCCCAGGGATGTCACAGAATTGGGCACTGGTGTTAGAAAAGGGCCAGAACATTTTCCATAATCAGCTGTAATCTGAAATGAGATAACAGTGCCCACAGCGACACAGAGAGATGGGACGTGCCAGCTGCTCCCTCTAACAACTTCTTGAGGATCTCCCTAGGAATGAAAACACCCAATCCCACTCTTATCCTGAAGGCTGATAGCTCCAGATGGAAGGAAAAGCTGTAGGGAGCTGTGCCCCCTTCCAGGACTGCTGATGGAGAGGAGAGTTGGACCCACCACCCCCAGGTCCTCGTGAGGGAGAACGAGAGCACAGAAGGGGAGAGGCTTTGCCCTCTGTAAAATGTTGTGTTTCCTCCTGAGAGAAAAGCTTTAAGTGCACAGCAGAATCCTCAGCAAGGGGTACCAGAGCTGATGTCTCTGGAAGTGCTGATATGCCCAGGACAACCCTCAGCCCCGAGTCAACACTCTGGAATTAACAGTTCAGGAGGTGACTGGGGGGACCTCAGACTGGTTCCCACTGCAGAGCCTGTGAATGCAGTGCAGGCACCACACTCCCTGAGTCCCTGGGTATGAGCTCTGCCCCCAAAGAGGAGGACAGAATGCAAATATTGAGGAATTTCAAATATGTATGGCTGGAAGTTAAGCAGGCACATTGCTGTGCTAATCCCCATAACCAAGGACAGATTCTCTGTCGCTTTTGGAGCTGAAATTTGGGGCTGGTTTTATGTTGTTTTTGGGTTTGTTTTTTTTTTTTTTGAGGAAGGGAGGAGAAACAATGGGAGGCTCAGCCCAGAGTAATATGGATATAACATCCCTAAACAAGTCCATTTTCCTGGGTTTGCACTGCTTCTCAAAGTTGACACTAGTAGGATCACATTAACTTTATAAAGAGAGAAATAAATGGCTTAATTTGCATTATTGTATTTCAAGAAGGAGACTAGAAATCTGATTAAAGTTAGATCTAAAATTGCATAGGTGTATATAGCCAATGTGTGCACGTGTGCTTCTGTGTACAAACACAACATGTTTGTGGTGGTTAATCCAGATTGGGACTTGTTTTTCATATTCACTCTGCAAGAACTGATACAATCTCTGGAGTTATAACAAAAATATTGAATACACTGGAACAATGAGCATCATTCTTGCAGTCAAATACAGCAAATTCCCTGGTGAATTATGCTGGGTCTGCTCTCTTGGGTATCAGTAGGAGAGAGGGGGAGAATCTTGTACTCAATAATTCATGGATCCATAGAGGGGTTTTTTTAAGCAAGCAATAATTCCTTAGAAATTAAGGCTAATTAAAAGCAATACCATCCTTATAAATGCATTCAGTTACTTTGTTAGGACAATTTGATATTTGCTTCTTATGCTGTTCCCATGAGCATCCTAATCAGTGTTTTGCTGTAATTGTGATTAGAGACCATACCACAGAGACAGACTCCTTAAAAATGGGGTTGTGATAGACTTGAGGGTCTTCTGGATATTTACAATGGATTAGGCTTTTTCCTTTTAGGGTCAGTGCAGCTTTAACCTATACAGAGTAGTTTCTGGCTAATGCCAGCACTGCTTCTGGGTGCAAAGCACGTGTGAGAAATACCTGCGTGCTTGATGGACTTAAAAGGGAAGACAGGAACTTGAAAAACCCTCTTTCCTCCACTCCTCATCCTCAGTAATTGGCCCCAACTTCCTCCCAGGTCTTTCCTGGGTAGTCAGAAATGAAATGTGTGCTGGAACCCAGGTTTTCTGCCCCCTTCAGCTGTTGGCACATCTGTTGGTGTGCTGGGGCTGAGCTGGGAGTTCCATATGGCTGAAACCGCTCCCGTAGAGCCAAACGCTCCAGCAGCGTGTCTCTTACCCACAGAACCTCAGATGGATATTTTGGTTCTTCCTGTCTTTCTCAGGGGCACAAACCAGAGAAAAAATAGCTCTGTTGTTTACCCAGGTTCTGTTTTCTGAGGGCACCTCTCTGTGTGTGACAGTGGGTGACCCTCAGTGCCAGGCTGTCACCACTGCTGTGTCACTTGCCACAGGGCTGGACCTGTTCCCATCATTTCATCCCCAGCTATGGATGACTCTGGCTACACACAACACATGGAAGGAGCAGTACAATGTTCAAAATGCCTTTTTGTCCTTTCCTCTCACTGCAAAACTTTAAACTTTGTGATGGTGTGCAGAGGAGTTTTCCAAGTGTGTGCTGGCAACTCATCCATGTGCATCCATGTGTGCCTTTGAGTGTGAACAGGGAGTGAAAATATCTTGTGCCATGTCTGGATGCAAAGCAGTTTTGGCAAGGAAGATGTGCAACAAACAAAATCCTTCTCTCCTGCTGTGAACAAAATAGTTGTTTGTAAGTATTTGTCAAAGAGTTTAGATGAACAATTTTAGGGCATCAGGCATTAAAATTACTCGTAAACTGCTTGCTCTGACATTTCTGCCTTTGCCACTTGTGGTGTGTTATGGCTCACAATTACCTGGTTTTGCTGAGTGATTGAACTTACTGAACTTGAGAAGAGCAGAGCTCTGGAAATCTATAGTATGAGATGAAATGACTGAGGAGCACCTGAGGAGTTGTGCTTCCCAGCTCTGCTTTACAGAGGTGTTTGCTCTGGTTTTTTGTGAGTGAGTGACGTGAGTTTGAAGTCGGTGGGAGCAAAATAAACGGGCAGACCCAGAAGTCAGAATGCCTGAGGCCACATGTAGAAAAGTTCAAGTGTGGAAGTCTGACAAACAAATAAAACTTGGTGGTAAATAGTTGCAGCAGCAGCTTCTCTGTCCACAAGCACACTGTGCTGGCTATGAAGGAGCAGAAAAGTTGCTCTTCTCCAAGAAACTCAAATCACCGTAAGATTCAAATGTGTAAATGACTTATTTACACTTTTTTTGAAATTCCCTTTGTTTTGTTTTTGTTGTCCCTTTCTTACATCTTATCTAAGTTTCTGTTTGATTAAAGCCCTCAGTTGCAGTGTAGTCATGGCAACAAGTTTACATGAAGGAGTCTGTTTTTGTAGGAATGTAGGATTTGGAAGAAAACTAAACCAAACCCAAACAAGAGAAGCCTTCATGTGGTCCTGACCCAGCAGTTACTCAGTGATGGAGACACGAGTGAGAAGTACAAAGTTGTCCACATGCATTTGTCTGAGTTCACTGGAGCCTCTGCTCATGCCTGTGACTGGGGGGTGTCTTTGGGTATGTTTTATTCAAATATGATGTGTGTGTGTGTAAAAGGCACCACTGAAGAGTTGGGGTCACAGCGATGCTGAAGTTGTAACTGCCTTCCTGCACTGGCATTGACCATGAAACCACTGCAGCACAAATTTCAGTGAGAATTCCCTACAGAAACACAGGTCCATGCTGGTTTGGACATCCTGTGGGATGTCTTCTCAGAGTACCAGTGTGAGTTTAGTGAGATTTAGCTGTGGCAGGTGGGCACTTGCTGCAGTTGTACCTGAAAGTGCAGTACAGACACAGCTCTGAGCGGGGCCTGTCTGTACAGAAAGCTTCTCACTGCTGTAACAATAATTGTTCAGAAAAAATTCCTGGAGGAATTTGCACAGCTTCCTAGTGGGGTGCAGTTATGCCAGTGGAGAGGTGTTGTATGCTAATCCCATCATTACCAGGGCACTGACTACACTAGACCAGTTTCTAGAAAACAGGAGAATTACAACAATACAAAACCTCTCTGCAGAGATACCCAATGCTTTAAAGACTTCAGAATATGCTGGCTCTAATTAAGGTGTTTGGAAGCTGCAAGTGTGCACTTCAGCACCTCCTAAATTGGTCAAGGCAGGTTCTACCTACTCTTTAATTTGACCTTCCTAGCAGGTATTAAAAGCAGTCACACCTTGACTGCACCAGACTCTTGTGACACATCACTTCCAGAGGATTAGTTAGGAAGGTTCATCTGTCTCACCTAAAAAAGGGGCTCAGTGCACACGTGTTTGTGTGAACCTGTGAGTTAAGGGATTATTTTATTTTCATGGCACTGTTTGGTGTGAGGAGGGCACACCTGATGTTACCTGCTTTTCAGTGGTCACTAATTTTCTGATGTTGCAACCCAGCAATAGATTCCAGCCATACACACATATTCCTGGATATAGTCAGTTTTTTGGTGTTTCTTTCTGTTACTATGATGGTAGGAGGAAAGGCAGGCAGGAAGTTGGGGAAGTGGAGTAGGAAGGAGTGTTGGGGCACAGCCAAGCTGTAGATGAATACAGTCTGACCATCATTTCAGCATCTTTTGACACAGTGGAGTTTTTCTTAGCAGTGGAGCAGAGCAGCACAAGGGCTTTAGGAAAAAGGAGAGTCTGGGGGATGATTTCTTCTGCATTACAACTCTGATATCTCGAGTATTTCACAACAGTTACGAATTAGCAACAAATAACCTCTGAGGAGGGAGGAAAAGGGGAGAAAGATGCATTTTTAATGGCAGTATGCACAAAGAAGTGTAGTTAAGGACACGGGAGCTGCCCAGTGACTGGAGCTGCAAAGAAGGCAGCTCTTGCCTTAGCAGTAAAGGGTCAGAGAACAGTTCCTGTAACAGCAGCTTTGATATTTAAGGGTTATTCCATTGGTGATTTCTGTAAATGATTTTTTTTTTACATCATGGAGGCATCACTTGAGTGTAACCAAACTTGCTTTCCAAAACCTTTGCAGAGAAGGGCAGTCCTTGTGCTGTGTTACGGGGGACTAAACACTGAAGAGGGAAGTCAGTAAAAAACTGCCATTGGTTTTAAAGGAAATGGGTTTGTGCCCTTTTAATTTAAACTTCTTCTTGTGGAGTGTGTGTGTAGCAGCATGCAGAGGTCTCTGAGCCACAGGCCAGGTGATTGTTTGACAGCACAGCATAACCCCTGCACCAGCTGGGAGAGAGAACAGTGTGTTCCCCTGCATGGGAAGTTATTCATTATTTAGGAGAACGGAGCAGCTGGTTTAGAATTGGAGTCCTTGCCTCCAAAATAAAACTTTCTCCCCGACAGAATTTAATTCCTCTATTTCTCTGAGTTCTGATCTACTCAGACTGGTCACAAAGCTGTACAGGGCACTGGTAAGGAGGGTGATTTGGAAGAGGCACTTTGTGAATGTAGTTTGATAAGAAGAAAGTTTCTTAAGCCACCACTGTCTGTCCCAGGCCATCCTCCTGGAAGCAGACAGAAGGTCTGCATCAGGTAGAGGTGCATGCAGTTCACAGCTCTGGGTTGTGTGCAAGCCCATACTACCAGGACACTGCTTTCTAGAAAAGCTGAAAAAGCCTCAGTTCCATGGTGCTCCTTTTTCCCTCCAATAAAAGGCAGTGTTCTGAATCAGTGGCATTAACAAGGGTACAGCCCAGCAGTTCCTGAGAAAGCATTTTTTTATTCAGAGGCAAAGCCCTTTCCAGTGTCCTCCTTCCCAACCCTCCTCCCCTGAACACCCACTTGTGCCCTCCCTGCTGTTGCTCTTGCTGCTGGGCTGTCAAAATCTCTCTCCTAATGAAGCAGTCTGGCCTGAGGCTGCTATTACCTCCAATCCCAGTCCTGCTGAGCGTGGCTCTGGCAGCAGGGCTGGTGTTCCCAGGCAGAGAGCACAGAGCTGGGCTGCACCTGGCAAGGAATAAAAGGCAAAAAGCAGAGAATCCTGGCTGTTAGACAGCCCTGATGTCCTCTGAGACTGTGGAAGAGGCATGAGTGTGGTGGCTCTGTGGTCTCCTCCCCTGTGTTCTGGTAGGTGCAGCAACTTGGCAGGGAGAGGATTGTTGCTTTTCCTCACTGGTGTGATAAATGTCAGGGAATTCTGTGGAAAGAGAGGGAAGTGTGTGGGAGCTGCTAACTTGAAGTCCCAAAAGGCTGAACACCCCAACTTCTTTGGGGGGAACAACACGATTCACTGGATACTGGATTCACTGGATACTACACCAGTTGTTTTGAGACCTGGTTTATTTTCTGAACTGTTTCCATGTGCAGGACAGAACTTTGCTGGCATAGTCAGTTGTGGACTGTAAAAAACTCATGCTACAGACCTGCTATGACAAGGTCAGCAAGGCCAGTGCTGTAGGTGCAGCTGTGCTGGCAGAATGTTGGATCTTCCTTTAGCTTAGTTCAGGTAGAGGCCCAGTGATGCCAGAGATGGCACGTGTGGCATCTGTGCTGGATTCCTGCAAAGACAGAAGCTCTGGATCAGTTTCTGAACTCAGGCTGGTCATTTCCCAGGGTGTCTCTCTCCTCCCAGCCTCAACCTGTCTTTCCTGTAAAGGGGCAGGGCCTGCATCTGCAATGAGTTTTTAAAACACAGCTCAAAGAACCTTTGATCTCAGTCAGAAACTCAGAGGTTTACTGAAACACGTGTAAATAAGTTACATTTAGGAAGTTTTCTTTTCTTTTATGGGTTGAATAGTGGAGGAATATCCAGGGTAAGTAATTTGTCCATGAAACTGGTGGTAGAATACAGAGGAAAATCTTTCTCCCTTAAGTGTAAGACCTGTGCTTGAAGCATTATCTCTACTTGGAAACGACTTTACAGCACAGGTAACTCTTTGCAGTTGTTGACAGGTTTGACCTGAGAGACACAGGCTTTGTTTCAATCTAACACGATGTATTCTCCAGAGGTGGAGAACTAAACGTTGGAAAATGATCACAATTTACTATGTTTCCTGTGGTGGTTCCTCTGTGAGCAAACTGATATTCATGCTTTCCCTTTGCTGAGTGCTGTGGAAATGCACAACAAAAAGAAGTGATTTGTGCCCCCCAGACTCGAGAACCTGTTCAGTCCCTCAGTGTGGAATTTGCAAAGTGTTCCTGGTTCTCTCTCCAGCCACGTGTGCCTGGATTTGCTCAGTGCTCTCTGATCTGCTCTCCAGTGGTGAATCTGTTTACACTAATCCCAAAAGCTCTACTGCTAAGAGAGTGGAGCTGAACAACTTCAGATTTCTGCTGGTCTGAACTCAGACATCCAGACACAGCTCTTGCTCTTTATTACAGGGAGGGCTCATTATTAACTTTAGTGCTGATGGGATCGGTCTGAATCTGTGCCTCTTGAACACCCCCAGACTTCACAGAGTTCTGCTAGAACACCTGTATGTGAGGAAGGTGTTCCTGGGGGATGAAGGCCAGCCTTGTCCTGCTCTCATGGAGACTTGCCTTTGGAGAAGGCCATGGCCAAGTTTTCCCCATGTTTGGAGGTGAAGTTACCGTTAGGAGTGGAGGTGAAGAACAGTAACCCTTGTGGATGTGAAAAACAAGGAAGGCTTTGAGAAACAAGTAAAAGAAATCAGCCTGTAACAAGTGAAAAGAAATCAGGCCCATGAAGCCAAGTTACAAAGGAGATGGAGCCAAGGGAAGTCTGAAGCAGATCTCAAGGCTCTGCAGAGCCCAGTGCAGTTCTAGGTGTGCCAGGCATGAAAGTTTCTGGGCGTGTAAGAGTGAGCAGTTCTCACCTGATCTCCATCCAGAATCCGTTCACTTCCACAGAGAATATCTGTGTCTCCCAGAGCCTCTTCCAAGCATTTTCCTTGGTTCATTAGGTGATAATAGAAAGTGATTTTTCCCCTGTAATTTTGAGCAATCAGAAGCATTAAGAATAAAAGCCTAAGCCTGAAAGCCTAAATGAGAGGGTTTGATGGCTATGTGCATCTGCCTCCTTCACTGCAGCAAGAAGCAAGGATGGATCCCAGAGTTTGTGTTTCTTGATAATAAACTGGCAAGAAACAAGGATCATGGTCAAGTAGCGTCAAGAGAAAATTGAGGTTTGGGCCTTAGATTCCATTCCCAGATCTGCTGAACCCTAGAGAGGCAGTTTCTCTGCCTTCACTGGTAGGAAAGCAGTAACTTTGTCCCAAAAGTGGTCCATTAGCGGACTTTTTGTACAAAGAGAGGGTTACCTGTCAGATCAGAGCTGGGGGGCACAGCAAATAACTCAGGTGGTGGTCTTTCTCCTGGTCTGTGAGTGCTTGGAGATGATCTGGGAGATGGTGCTGAAGTGGCAGGGGCAGTTCCTGCTCAGAAACAACCCTGCCAGCTCTGCCAGCGGCTGGTTGGCACACAGCAAATCCATTTCTCACTGTCTGGAAGGCAAGTTCAACTTTGCCACCACCTCCCCCTGTAAGCAGACAACTCATGAGACACAGCCTGGGACAAAGCTGAGAACTTTTTGTTGTTCTGGGAACTCTGAGACAGAGCTCACACAGAACCCTCACTGTTTTGCCACCTGGTAAGACTTGTGGGCCATATTTCTTGCCCTGTGTTTAAGGCGATAATTTATTTTTATTTCCCTTCTAGGTGGGATTCTTCCTGCCCAGTCGATTCCTACTCAGCATCCAAAGGTAGGGAACTCCATCTTGGTGATGTGACAAATCTCTGTAACAACCACACAACTTAATTTTGGGCCGCGTCGTCCTCTCGGGGCAGCTTCACACGGACCTCGTGCCACGGCTTTGCGATGGAAAACAAATTTACACCGTGTCTCCCAAGTCTTGCTCCATCCCTACACGGGAACGGGAGGGATGCTGCCTGCCTTCCCAAGGTACAGCACAACGGGAGGCTGCCCAGGGAGAGCGAGCAGCGGCTATTCCTGCACGCGGAGGGCACCCGGGGATGCGGGGAGATGAGCAGCATCCGGAGGGGTGTCCGTGTCCCCTTCGGGGCCGGGGGAGCCCCGGGTCCCCCCCGGGCTGGCGGCAGCCGGCGCTGGCCCCGCCGTCCGTCGCTCACCCCCCTCGCTGCCGCCGGCGCGGCGCTTCCAAAGCGCCTCTGCTGTTTAAATGGGCCAAGTTAGAGAAGCGGCGGCGGCGGCGGCGGAGGGAAATCTTGTTTGGTCAGAGTCTCCGAACTGTGCGGTGACTTCTGAGCACAGATCAATACGTGTCTGTCCCGGCTCGGGGAGGGGGCGGGGGGGGCCTGCCCGGCACAGCGCCGGCTTTTGGGGCTGGGGGCAGCGTTGTGGGGAGCGCAGAGCCGGCGGGGATGTCACCGTAGCTGTCTGTGTGCCTGTGCGCGTGTAGAGATCTCTCTGTATCTATATGTATATACAGAGAGATACGGAGCGTTAACACCACGTTTCTTAAAATTTCGCGCAGGAGTGGAAATTAAATAACCAACCAACTCGCGGGGGATCATAAAAAGGCTTCGGTGGGAGCGGGGCGAGTCCGCACCGCGCAGGTGAAGGTGGGCGGCCCCGGGGAAAGTTCGCCGCCGCCGCCCGGGTGTCTGGAGCCCCGCGGGCACAGCCGGCACCGGCCGGGGCTCCGTCCTCCCGGCGGGCGCCGGCGGGGCGGGGAGGGGTCGCGGAGCGGCGGCGGGGGCGCAGCGTTTAATTTTAATTATTGCATATAAATAAATAAACCAGGTGTCAGTTTAAAGGAAGCGGCGGGGGAGGGAGGGTGAAAAGGCGGGGGGTGGGCGGCGGGGAACCCTCCAGCCTGGTGAGAAGGTGGGTCGATCTAGGGGAATCAATAAGCTTTTTTTTTTTTTTTTTTTTTTTTTTTTTTTTTTTTTTTTTAAAACAAAATAATGTCTACGGCAGCAGAGACCTCTCCGAGATGTCAGGTATTAGTCCGGAGGGGCAGATCTGCGAGCCACACAGCAGCTCCCGGGTCTACGGTACATTAGCCTCTCCGTGGGAGAGGGATCCCAGACAGCTCTGCTGGGGAGCCAGCCCAGGAGATTTGTTAGCGGGCTGCTCCGGGGGATACCAGCCACCTCCGGCACCCGAGCGCCAAAGGTGCTTGTGTTGCTGCTGCTGCTGCTGCTGGCGCATTTCATCCAAACTCCAGCCAGAGCGGGGGCAAGTTGAACCGGAGACATTAGAGCCACTGTGCTTTGGAGAGACGAGGGCGCACGGGGAGCGCGGCAGCACCATGCCTGCTATCAAGAAGGAGCGACTTGACAGGGAAGAGATGGCCCTGGCAGCTTTTAACCAGCCCATGGAAACCTTACCTGACTATCTCGCCCCTCTGGCCGCCGCTGCCATTCCGGTGGTCACCCCGCACCCGCCGGCTTACGACCAGATCTTTGCCCACCGCGCGTACCTGGGCTTCCACGAGACCCACCACCCCCACCCGCACCACCCGCACCACCCCCACCACCTCCCCGAGGACCTGATGCTGGAGAGGTTTTCCTCCATCCCGGATTTCCAGCCCTTCTTTGACAACGGAGAGCCTTGCATCGAGGTGGAGTGCGGGGAGAACAAGGCGCTGCTCTACATCAATAAGTTGTGCCAGGGGAGCAAAGGACCCTCTATCCGGTACCGGGGAGAGTGGCTCACCCCCAACGAGTTCCAGTTTGTCAGCGGCAGGGAGACGGCCAAGGACTGGAAGCGCAGCATCAGGCACAAAGGTAAAGGCACCGCTCGGCGTGTGCCGGGGTCCCCGCGCCGCTCCGCTCTTCCTCAGCATCCTCCCTCTCGCCCCCGTGCTGGGGGAGCGGGATCCGAGGGGGAGCTTACCGGCTATTAGCGGCCGCACGGGGACAGCTGAGCCCTGATCCCCGGCGGCCGTGCCCCCCGCCCCCCCGCACCCCCCGCCCCGCTCCCCCGGCTCCCCCCGCCCC
>JAWWLV010000061.1:6088855-6105054 GCA_035041135.1 Platyrinchus mystaceus | reverse complement strand
TTGTTGTTCTGTGGCATAAATTAGAGCATCTTAGGGCTGGCTGAAGGCTGAAATGGTTTGTAAGTGAATGTGTGGGGAATGGTGGCAGGTGTGGGGAGAAGGACCTGAGCTGTCATATTGCAGAGAGCTCATTAGATCTTTGAAATTGAAGAAATAAAGCTGGGTTTTGAGTTTTTTGTGCCTGTGTGAACCCATCAAACACGATGGTGGCTGCTTGCCTACAAACAGATTAGGTTTTTATTGCTTTTGCCACCTCTGTGATGCTATATATAAGGCCCAGCTGTACTATATATATATAGCCCCATAAATCTGCTTTATGTCAGTGTGAACTTTGATACATTTTATTAATATCACATTCGTGATTTGGGTATTTAAATATGCATGGCACATACAAAACTATTATTTAGCTTATGCTTATTGTATTTAATTGTTTTAGATTTATAGGACACCTGTCATTGGCTTGTAAGTGCCATGCAATTAATTAAAAATACAGTCAGAAACTCGAAACTGCCCTTCTGGCCCGTCTCAATTATCCCTCTCTCCTCAACTCATGGCTTATCCACCACGTGTGTGAGTCGTTCCAGACAGAAAATTGGGTGAGGGGGAAAAAAACCTCAGGAGCCTCAGCTGAAGAGCCTTGAGTGAATCCTTCCTGGGTTAACAGTGCAGAAGAATCGTACCAAAGTTTATCTGGGAAGAAGGAGGAGGGGAAAAGGTGAGGGATCAGGGGTGGGAGGGTCAGCAGCTCACATGGACCCCAAACCTTTGCTCACGGGGTTCTCCCTCTTTGTGAGCTGCTGCAGTGACCCTTCCTGCAGGGAGCCCTGGAGAGACCTTTCCTCCTTCTCCCCCTCTACCAAAAGCCCTGAAAGAAAGGGTGTGGGAGTTAATGCTGTGTTAATCCCAGCAGGATACCCACGAGGTTTGGAAGGGAATGTGCATTAGCATGTCTCAGCTTTCCCTTACTGCCAGCAAAGAACTGTCAAGAAATGCTCCCAAGGACCTGCTGGGGACTTCCAGGGCAGGGATAGCTCGATGCAGAGTGTGTGCTTGGCTCCTGCTTCCTCCTGCCCTCTCTCCCCTGACCATGGTTATCAGTAGAATCATAGAAACAACATTATATTGGTTATTATTTTTTTGGCACACATGCCCCACGTGCCCCATAGGACTTTGCAGCCCCTTTGCACATGCAGCAAGTTTTAAGTTCTTTACAGGTGGAAGCCAAAAGGCCCAATGAGAGCATTTCCCCAGCTTGGATGAAGCACTCCTGTCCAAAGCAGCCTTGAAATGCATTTGGAATAATTCTCTTGCCCTGTTACTGCTGAATTAGCCCTTAGTAGGCTGCAGAGAGCTGCTGCTGCAGAGTGCAGGGTGAGCTCCCTTCCTGTTGCCTAAAGGTCAAGTGCAGCCCCTTTCTGCTGCGTGTGTGACACGGGTGTTATGAGTAATTAATTTTAAAAATACATATGTACTTCTCTGAGGCACCAGAAATGCTGACTGAAACCCAGAAGGAAGTAACAAAGCAGTTGCAAAGATGGCTCAGAAAAAACTGTTTCACTGCGTGAAATACCCACTGTAGCACTTGCAATAAAATTAGCAAGAGGGGAAATAGGAGGCAGAGGAGCTGTCAGATATTTTTACAAGTGTCTTTATTTAAGAGGTCTTGGGGCCAGGTTTGTTCCTTGTTTGTACAGCACCCAGCACTTGGGGACTCCCAAGCTGGTGGTGGAGCCAAGGAATACAGAGTCAGGATCCAGACAGGAGCTCTCTCCTGCTTCCTTGCCATGTTTCCCTGTCACCTGCACCCTGTTCTCCCTGCACAGGGAAGGACAGCAGAACAGGACAGAGCAGTCACCAAACTTTTGGGTTTTGTTGTGCTTCCTTTCCTTGCAGAGAAGACAATATATAACTTTATTGTCAAGAAAGAACGATCTGTGCTGCAGCTGTGGGAAGACAGGAATAAAAACTGGGTGTTGACTCTGAGGAGGAGATAACAGGTGAGAGGCAGCAGATCAGGAGCTCATGCTGCATGTTCTGGATTTAAAAAGCAGATTCACTGCTTGCCTCGTGCAGCAGTGGTGCCAGTACAGGAGATCTGCCTGAAAAATAAGGTGCTCTTGTGTGGTATCCCCTCCTGCAGGGGAGGTGGAGCTCTTCTAATCTTCCCCTTATCCCTCTTCCTGGGCTCGGTAAATAACATCTCAGGGAGCCACAGGGATCAGCGGCTTCCCAAGGGGGCCAGAATTTCTTTCCACCTAAATTCCACCTTGGCAGCCTTTGTGAAAGAATCTGCAATTGTTATTCATTTAGTTTGCATTTTTAAATACTATTCCTTGCCTTTCATTTTTACCTTCCCAACTTCAAATGTGATTTCAGAGGGGATTGAAAAATAGAATTCCAGCTGGCACCCGGTGTCCAAACAAACCCAGACCTCTGCCTGTTGGAGAGCCTGGCATTGCTTTCCTCTTGCTCTGTTTGGGAATGACTCACCTGCCTGAGCACAGTGCAGAGGAAGAGCCAGCTGAAACGTCTGGAGGGATTTGTCCATCTGATCCGTATTTATCCGTATTTATTATTTATTAGGGCATTGAGTTCTTTGGAGCTGCCTCTTGGACCTGATCTTGTGTCTCCAGAACCAATGGGTGTACGATTTTGACCCTGATTTGATTAACTCTTTATTTTGGCTGTTTATCCTTGTATCCATCAGAATTTGGGGTTGTGCTGGGGTTTGATTTGGTTTTGCCGGTGCAGAGACTGCACTGTGGAGTTCAGGCAATGTTGTGCCGTGTTTTGACATTTGGATTTTGCTTTTGTTTTGAGTGAGGGAAATACAGAGAAGGAGTTCAGGTCCATCTGGAAGAGACTGCATTCCCCTCCTTGTGCAGGGAATTCCTGGCAAGACAGTTGCTGAGCTGTGTTTGCATTAGGGATCCCCGTACCAGTACCATCCCAGTACAGCAGATAAACTGCAACTAGGCTGGAATCCCTGCTCATTTTCTCTCCCCTTCATCCTTGTGTCCCTTGTTTGTCTCCCTGCCCCGGGTGAGAGTTGCTGTTTGCTCTCCCTTTGGGGTGGGGTGAGGGAAAAAGGGCTGTGTGGCAATGCCTGCAGGGAGCCCCAACCCTTCCACCCCCACACCCTGCCCTGGGAGGGACCCAGACGGGCAGGGTGACTCATCTGGGGCTGCTTTTGGGGAAATGAAAGGCCCCCAGGCAGGGCAGGCAGCTGGGGGTGGTGGCTGTGCTGCTTGGCCTCTCTTATACTGAGCTGTGAAAGCACAGGGACCCTGTAGGGTGAAGGGGGTGGTTTTTGGTTGGGTTTAGGAGTTGATGGGACAGAGGCACTGAGGGAAAAGTGGAGGGAGCAGGGAGGAGTGCTTGACACTCCTCTGCCTTCTGCATAAGTGCAGCAGGGCCAGCTGATGCCATTGTGGGACATCTTCAGTGCCACTGCAGAGGTCCTACAGAGCTGGCATGTAATGACATCCGAGTCCCTGACCTTGCTGTGTCCCCTCTGAGCTGTGAAGCTGGTGAGAACACCAGCAGAGGTGTATTCCAGGTCTGGAGGGGAGCCACTGACCCAGCTGTTGCTCAGCTCTTTCTTCTGAGCTCAGCTTCCAGGAGTCACTGTCACAGCCCAGACCACTTGGTGTCCATCCTTTGCTCTGTTGGTCGTAGCTGCTGCAGGGACTCGGGAATCTCTGGGGAGTAATCAGGGAAAGCAAGCCTGTCATCAGGAGGTTTAAGTTCAGTCTGTAGGTGTCCAGTAAATCAGAAGCATTTGAAAATTTGTGGCTAAACTTTCCAGGTGTTTTGTGTTACCTGAGCTGCTCTCTGGGACAAGGTCCTTGCAGGCAGAAGAGCTGGAGTGAGATGTGGTCTGAATATTTGTCTTGCTCTCCAAGCTAGAATGGAATCGACCCTTTCTGTCTCTGGAGAGCAAAAGTCTGCTCTGCTTTCAGGATTTCAGTAGCTCTAAACTTGAGTGGGGATAAGACAGGGAGAAGAGAATCCCCTCACTTCTCACCTGCTCCCTGGGACGTGCAGGGAAGGCGCTGGATTTTACCTGCTCCCTTCCCGTGCCTTGTGGACACGCTGAACACGGCTGTGCCTGTAGGAATGTGTGAGGACAAGGGTGTGCTGATGGCACCTAAATATAGCAGCTCCTGCTAACCTGTCAGGTGCCTACTTGCTCTCCCTGTGTCAAATCATGGATATTAGTCACCTCCCTGACTAATTCCCTATGGAAGGTCCCTAAAGAGGGTTAGAAAACCAGTCCTCTGCTGCTCCGGGGCACAAAACATTATATCTTTTATTTTCCAAATTTGGCTAATGAGAAGAGGAGCTCCTGTGGATGGAACTTACTCTGAACTGGAGACAGGGATTCCTGGACAGGAATAGAGCAGGATTATGGACAGGATTGGAACTGGTGGTTTCTGCAGGAGGAAGATGGGATGGAAACGTGCCCAAGGTGGGATTTCACTTTCACTTTTAGGAACTTCTCCAGTGCAGATGCTCCCTGATAAAACAGAGCTGCTTAGCAGTGCACAAGAGGATCATGTGGCTGCTGAGGAGCCTGTGTCTTGTGGAGCTGCAGGGGGATAATTAGGATTGGCACAGAGTGTAATTGGTAAAGCTTGTGCTTGGCTGAGGTTTTTATTTTAACAGGCCCCGAAAATCACCAAGTAAATAATAACTCAGGGCCTTAAATTTGCTCTCCAGCACCTCTGAGTACCCAAACACATCAATTCAAGAAGGAAGAGTGCCACCTATTGAGCCCCACATTCCCCCTCCTCCAGGAGGCCCAGGACAGGGACAGCAGTATCTGTGCTCCTCCAGGGAAAGCACCATCCAGGTACCTTCCAGGCACAGCTCAGTGTCATTCTGTGATGGGAAGGAGCCCCAGCCTGGGGTGTTTCACTCATTTTAGTGTACACTCTAAAAGCACTGTTTTTCAGTTAGATTTTTACAGATGTGCAGTGTTTTAGTGTCAGCTGCAAAAGCTGCCATCAGGAAACTTCCAAATACAAATAACTTGCTCCTTTTCTGGAGCGAGTTCTTGGTTTTAAAAAAAAAAAACAACTGAAGAAAACCTACAAGACTTATAAATAGTCACAGGCAAGTTGTGTCCATGCAGCTTTAGGTGGATGATTTGTTGGCATTGGATGAAACTGGACTTGCCTCAGAACAAGTGCTGGTGTGTGAGCAGGTTTGTTTTGTTGTGTGACTGGCTGGAAGTCTCTGTCCATGGTTTCAGTGTTGCTGGAAGCCCTGTAAGACCACACTGTCTCTGTCAGCAACTTGGCAGCCCTTTCCCACCTTCAATGCCTAACAGGGGAGATACCATTCCCAGATAAAATGTTTCACCTTTAAAAACTTCCTCCCACCCCATTGTCCTCCAATTAATTCTGGCTCTGGTTTTCACTCCTGTGAGAGGTTAAATTTTTTTTTCCCAACCTTCTCGGAAAACTCTTCCCTTTGGTATTTCTTTTATTTATTTTTTTTTTTCCTTTCAGCTTCTTGTTTCTCATTCTTTTGATGAATTATTTACCCCTCTTGTATTTTTTTTAATATTCTCTTTGTGTTTACCTTCAAAACATACAACTCCCAACACTCCCTACTTCATTCAGCACTCACTGGAAAGCCACTGTATTTGTTGGTTATTTATTTCCCAGTGTTATTTTTATATACAAATATACTGTAAGTTGTGTGGTATCACCTTGGGTTGCTCTCAGTGTGCTGAGCCAGCTGGTTGCATACTTCTGTGAGTAGCTGTGGCTTTTGCTTTGGTTTTGTTAGCACACACAGTGTAAGGGAAGCCCTGGTTCTGGGTGCTGCACAGCCGTGGTGGACGAAGGGCACCGTCCCAGGGTGTGCAGAACACATCTGTGAGCAAGCAGGGATTGCTGGGGTCAGGACAAGAGATGCCAACACCAGTGTCAGATCTCCCTTCAGTTCCTCACAGATCTCAGCCTGGTTTCTTTTTCAGGGGTGCACTGGTTACTGAGTGGTGGGAGCCCCAAATTTCGAGCTGAGACCGTGCTGTCCCAGGCTTGGATCCCTTATCATTTTACCACGTGATGATGAGCAGGTTGTCCCACCATACTTTCCCTTGGTCTCACTTGTCCAGATGATGATCCAAAAGTAGAATCACAGCCTGTGCCTCTTTCTGGAAGAGCTGCTGGCCTTGGAGTGAAAAGTTAGGGACAACTGCAAAGTGCTGTTACTGATACCCTGGAGCTGGACTTCAGTGTTTGCTCCTCCTGTCAGCTGAGTGAGGAGAATGGGTTTCACACTGTGATTGCAGGGACTGCACCCTGTGAGCTGATAATCAGCCCCTTTCTGTTGTCCTTATCAGAGGTGTTGTGATGCCCACAGCAGGTCATCTGTCTGACACCCCATTTCTTCATACAAAGCACTTGGAATTTCAGTGTCCCGTCTCAGCATTGGGTTCCCTCTCTCCTGGCCCAACCAGCACATGTCATCTGGCTTCTGACTAGGAGTGGGGTGTGAGAGCAACTTGATCTCCTAACACTGATTTCCCTGTCAGGGTGGACTTTCAGCTGTGTTCTGGTAGGGCTGTGCAGCAGTTAAACTGGAGCCTATCAAAGCACAGCACAGAGTGAAACATCTGCCCGCTAAACTGACAGGCTGTGGGAGATGCATCCTTGCCTGGAGTAGCTTATGATGGAGGATTGGTGTCCCCTCAGTCATGACATAGCTCTTTGTGGGTCTTTCAGCCGTGCAGCATCTTGATGGACCGAGGGCATGTCAGTCCTTAGCAGTGCCAAGAAGAAGGGAGGGACCCCCCTATCCGAGTCAGAGAAGCTAAGCAGGAATCTGGCAAAGCCTTCAGCCTCATGCCTGATACTCTCAGCCTCTCTTTCCGTTCATTAATTCCACTCTGTGCTGCAGCTGAAGAGCACGTCTTAAAACTCCAAGGAGGCATGTCGAGTAGTTGTTCAAAATCAGTTAATTTTTTATTGGATTTGAAGTCAGACTTCATGGGCCAAACCCGCCCCTGAGGACTGGGGATGGGGAATTGCAGGCAGCCGAGACTTATTCCACATAATTGACTTTCCCTTCTGTGTCCACCCTCACTCAGATTCACCTCAGAAACCTCCCTGTCTCTTCCTTTCCTCAGTGCCAAGGCTGAGGCCTCTCTGTCCCTCGCAGCCTCAGCCATCAAGAGGTATTAAATTAAACATACACACACATCACAGCCCTCGGGCTATTAACCCCCCCCACGCACACAAATAAGCCTTTGTGGCCTGAGTTAGGCTTGGACCCTGGTCTGGCCCAATTCCTTTCCACACCTGCGGGGAATGACCTTCAAAACTTGCTCCAGGCTCTGTCTCGAAAGTCGTTTTCTCATTAGTGGAAGTGAAATGTATTGTGGAGCTGTTGCTGTGGCTCTGCACCCTTGGGGAGGTGAGGGCAGAACAACACTGCACTCCCTGCACACGAATCACGGCAGCCCCCTCGCTCCCAGCTGGTTTTCTAGAAACCCTTCTTTCCTGATTCCCCCTCCCCTTTCCTCCACAATAACATAATTAAGATTAAGGAAAGGCCTTGCAGAGTGTCCCCAAAAAATTGTGATGAGCAGGGGACGCTGTTTCAAATGCTTTGGGCATCTGGGCATGCTGGTGGCTCACAGCCTTCTGCCATCCCTGTCCAGGACACCAGCTCAGTCCTCTGTCCCCCCTGATTTCTTCATCAGCATTTGCTTGGCCTTGGGGCTGATCCCAGGACTGAGTATCTTTTAAGATAGTAAAATTTATTCCCATAGTAAACAGGCTGTAGAATTCCTTGATTTGGTACCAGTGTTTACTTCCAGCTGCCATCTCCCTCTGTAGTAAGGGGAGAACAAAAAAACCCACCCCAGACCCTCCTGTTGTGCTTCGAGTCCTTGCCATCCATCACCCAGGGGTCACAGTAACTGCAGCTCATACGCTCGGGTCTCAAAACCTGGAGGAAATCAGTCTTTGTTACACGTGAAATAAAGCAGTCTATGGGGAAAATAACCATAAATGTTCATTATTTGTACAGGAAAATCAATTTGTAGGCCAATTGACCAAATAAAGTAATACAATTTGCTGGGAAATCCCCCAGGTGTGGCAGGCAAATCACGGAGCGGGGCTGGAAGCGGTGGTTTGCATAGGTAATGTGTGGTGGTTTGGGGTTGGGAGGGATGTGGGAAGGGAGACAAGGCTTAAGGAAATGGATAAAACTACAGAAGAGGGGACCTTGGGCTGTGCAGCCCTCGGAGGAAAGGTAACAGGGAAAGGAGGAGAAGGGAAAATGGTCTTTTTGCTGGTTTTACATCACCACATGGTGTGTAACACAAGGAAGGTGCTGCTGGGAGGTGACAGCAGGAGCAGAGTGACAGACACAACTGCTCTGGTTTTGTCGTTCCCCAGCAAGTCTTGTGCGAGTCATTTCCACTGCGCAGGCTGCGTGTGAAGCCAGATAATCGCCCCAAAATGGCTTTAAGGGGGTGCTGTGAGTCCCCTGTCAGGGGTAAGTGCCACGTGCAGGGCTGGCTGGTGCTGAACAAAGGCACCCCCAGCCTGTGACGGGCACTCTGTGCCTGCACAGCTCTTTGTCACCGGCGCACGGTGACACTGCTCGGGCTAGAGAAGCGAAGGATCAATTTGTCAGTCAGTCTCTTCCAATTATCTGAGCCACATCCTTTGTGCTTCCTTTGTGGAGGCTCTGTGTGTGTGTGTGTGTGTGTGCACATGTGAAGGCAGTGGGATTGGGAGGGAGAAAGAGGGGCAGCTTCAGCTGGTTTTCACTTGAAAGGATGAGTTTATGACCACAGCACCTGAGGGCATTGCTCAGGTGTTGCAGCCCAGTTCCTGGGATTGTTGGAAGGGATGCACAGAGCTGTTTTTCCATGCTGGATGTGAATATATTTTCCCTTTGGCTTTGGAAGTGCAGCAGGCAGCTCCTGGCTCTGCGGTGGCCTCTCTGTGTGACTTAATTCATCATCTTACTTATCTTCACCATGCTGTGAAATGGACCTGCTGCTCCTCACCAGCCTTCCAGATGTGTTAAATCCTTTAAATAACAGAAGTTTATAAACACACTGTGCTTTCCAAACAGAAAGTGTTGTGTAATGGCAACGTAGCAGATGACAGTTGGCTCAGACTCCACTGGTTTTTGGCTCTGTGTGATAGGGAAGGGGCTCCAGAGAGGCTGTGGCTTCATTCCTGTGCATGCAGCAGGTGTCAGAGGGTTTGATTTGTAAAAAGGGCCCTTCCAGGCCTGGAGTGTCACCTTGAACACATTCTGTTCAGCCAAACTGTCCATTGTGCCACATCTGTGAGCGAACTGCACCTTGCTCTGTTTTGCTTTGGTATCGACAGTTTATGATGTCTCCTTAAACACCAGGCATTTTTTTTTTTTTTGCAGAGTCTGAATTAATATTGGTGGTTTTCTTGTTTGCTTTGGATTTTCAAGGTTTGCCTGGGCTGAGTCATCCCGGGGAAGCTCTGTGGCTGTTGCTCACTCATGAAGTGGCAGCTCCCTCCACAGATTTTTGTGATCTGCTCTTCAGTGCTGGGATCAGACTCTGGAACATCACAGGATGGGGATCTTTTTATATCTTTACCAGCCCGATTGGTCTCTGTGCAGGTGTTAAATGAAGGCCTGAGCTTAAGGCTCTTGGAGGGGGTGTCTGCCATCCAGGGAGGATGTACTGGGTGGTCCTGTCACGGAGGCAGATGTGGCTGGTTTTTGGCACCAGCTTCCCTGGGGAACACTGGGATGTAACACTAAGCTCTGGTTACTCGTCTCCGCTGTGTGGAGCAGCTGCTGTTTCTCTGCTCTTGTCAGTTTGGTTGCTTCAGTTTTGAGGGAAACTGAGGGGAAATAAATTCTTTTAAAGCTGAGAAACGTTGCCCTCTGGTTAGTTACCATCTCCTTCTGCCTGTGACGAGAGTGGTCCAGCTGTAGGGATGGACAGGAGGTGATTCTGGGGTCACTCCAACAGCAGGATGCTCGAGGTGAGCGTGGCTGGGGTTGGGGACTGACAGTGTGCAAGTTGAACCATGAGCTTATGGTGTCAAAGTCATCAGTGATCAGTATTTTGATTCACTTCAGTATTTTGGAAGCCCAGCTTTTTTTTAAGGGTGGTGTTGGACCTTGTGTTTCCAGCAGAACCAGCTGTGGCTCTTAATAACTATAGCAGCAGCAAAAGCTTCTTTCATATGGACAAGAAAAGAAAAGGAGGGATTGATGCAACAAATCCAGGTCTGTCTGTGCCATTAGGTGAAAATAGTAATTAGTGGATTTTCTTTGTAAAACTCTCTCAGCTGTTCAGATAAAACCTGGTTTGGTTTCTGTTACAGCAGCAACAGGCATTTGGGGAGAAACTTCACTTTTCTGTTTGATCTTGTGAAAGTTGCTCTTTAAGGCAGTGAAGACTTGTCAAAAAAAGAGAAAAAAAGCTCGAAACAGAACTTGAGGCAGAAGTTGCACCCTGCCCAGTGAAGAGCTGCAGTGGCTGGTCCTCATTCTCATAGGACTTGAACACAGCCCGTGTCCATCTCCTTTTGGCTGAGCAGGCTCTGAGCCACACTTGGAAATCTCAGGGATCCCAAGGGCTTTAAGTGTCTCCAGAGCAGAGTAAGAGTATAGAGCCCAGTCAGATTGCTCTTGGTGAAGTATTTCAGACTTGCTGTGTTCTCTTGGACCTGATGGAGTGAAACTTTGGAGTGGAACATTTACACCTGGGGGAACGATGGACCATTATTTTGTTCTCTTGTTTTTCTGCCACTCAGAAGGTACAACAGTGAAGTGAAGGAAGGGAAAATGTCTGAAAGCATCCGTGCCCTTTTGCTCCTCGTCTCTTCACCAGACAGGAGGAGCAGGAAAGAGGAAAAAAGAGAGAAAAATATGTAAGTTTTGCCTTTGTTTAGGAGGTAGCAACAGTGTACCACATCCTCAGCTGGTGTAAGTTGACTTTTGCTCCATTAATACTGACTTACATTGCCTGAGGACCTGGCTTCACATCTCTGCTTCCTCTTTGCAACCTCAGACTGAAAGGGACAAAGTCATTTGATGTGGAAACAGACACAGAAAACAAAGACTAGGCCACTTTTCAGCCTTCTTCCAAAGAGTTTTTGAAAACAGGTAGCTCCAAAGGCCTGATAGATTTTCTCTCTTAGACTTACCTCCCTTCAAAGACTGGAAATTCCAGTTGGCTTTTCCAGAAGCGCACAGCTCTCGCTCTATTAACAAATTATCCTTTAGGCTTTATAATTCACTGAGAGATAATAAATGGGAAATGTTCCCTTCTGTTCACAGATCTTGTTCATCTGTTTCTTTAGGGCTTCAGAAAATAATGCTGTTAATATTGATGGGAGGAGCTGCAGCTTCGCTTCCGGGGAACTTTCCTTTTGGTTCAAAACGTACACATTTTCTCCCATTTCAGCAGTACCTACAGCCCTGGTTCTCTGTGCAGCCTCAGGCTTGACACATCATTCTCTGCCCCAAAGAGCTTCCAGTATAAACAGGATAAACCATATAAACAGGATGGAGAAATAGGTACAAGGGAGGGAATGTGTTGGTGATGGCTTTTTATAGCAGGAGACTGAGCACGACGAGGTCAAGTGAGTTGCTTGGGATCACACAGGGAAATTGTGGTTAAGGGTAATTTTCTTCTCTGGTGAACTTCACTTTCTCTCAGAAGATAAAATACCCTAAAAACGAGCCTGGGCTCTTTGTGCTGGAGTTGAGAGCTTCTCTATAAACCAGTGGATGACAACTCTAAACCACTGACGAGGAATTGTCACGTGGAGCCCTTTAGACCCTGCTGGGGGACAGGTATCCCCAAAATCTGCTGTCCCCTGGTGACAGCTCTTAGACCTGTGTGGTTATGCCCACCTGCCTCCTCAGCTGCCTCCTTTAGAACTTCTAAACCACTTCCACAGGACTCTGATGAAGAGTGTGACACAGTCCCCAAAACCTGGAAGAGTCTCCATGCTCTGTGTTGCCTTAATTTTTTTCAGTCTGTTCCCTCGTGCTCTCTCTGTACTTCAGGCCATCCCTCCTGCTCTGGACCAACCTCAGTGTCACCCAACACTGGTGTCCCTGGAAGGAGATGATGAACAATAAACCTGTCAGTGGCCAGGTGAAAGGGCTGGACTGGGGCTGGCAGGGAGGCAGGAAAACACCGCGGAGAAGCTGCTGGCTGTTGTTTTATTCATCTGTTCATTACTGAACACCAGAGCAGGAGGTGGGATGAGAGCCTGGACACCTTCCTCTCTCTGTGACCTCTGTTTTGATGGAGATGCTGGTAAGCTCAGGGCAGCAGAGCTGTGCCTGGGCTGGATTTGCTACTGAAACAGTCCTGGTAGCACGTTGGGCTGGAAAAACTAATGAAGGCCCAGGGGAGAGGGGAGGATTATCTTGGAAGGCAACTTGACCCTTTCTTAGGTGTTTACACTAATCACAGCTGAAGGTAAATGCAAACTCTGTCAGTTATTCTACGGGGGATGTGTGGTCTCCCTTGCTGTGTAATTTCCCTAATTAAAGCCATTTGAGTGGGTTTATTATTTGGAAAAGTAAAAGAAAAATATTCCAGGCTTTCAGAACCTCCCCCTTTCCTTTTCCCTATCTTTATTATCAATAAAAAGAGGGAGAAAATGCTGTCTGGACTTGAGGATTTCCTTCACATATGGAAAAGATTTAGAATCCTCCAGCTCCCAGCATTGGCAGCGCACAAACCTCCCCTCTTACCTTCCCCCAGCATTCCCAGTCTGCTCCCTGTATTTCCCAGCTTTACGTATGCAGAAGGAATGCATGTGCTGGGTTTTTTTTTACCTGCAGGTTTGTTGTTGTTTTTTTTTTTTCCCTTTTTATCCAATAGTAATTATTTTAGACAGTTGAATCACAGGCACGTGAATCATTTTGCAAACAGCTTTGATATTTTTGTGTGTGTGTGTGTGTGCAAATTCTGTGTGCATTTGCATTTCTGTGCTTCTTTTTTTTTTTGATGGTACTGACTTGGATGCTGTGGAGAAGTGGTGACTGCAGGGACTGCACCTGCTCATCTGCTTGGGTCAATTCCCAACGGGATCAGATGTCCCGAGTTTTACTGGCAGTTAATGTGGACTGGCAAAAGCTTTGCTTTCATGTGCGTTATTTTGTTGTTTCCGTGGAGCTTTTCTGCCTTGCAGCTCTCAGAGCAGAGGCTTTGCCATTGCTGGGATCAATTAAATGCTCGCCAGGGACTCTCTCTCGGCAAGGAATCTTTCCTTCTCTGGCTGACTTTGAATGTCACACCAGGGCGTTCAGCTGTTTTGACCTTGTTGCAGTAGCTCCCAGGGCAGGAAACCTTTCCTAACCCTCCCTTCCTGTCTCTCCCCCAAGTCCCAGGCTCTCCACCCCTCATTCCATCTGCGAGCTCTCCCAGGGCTCTTACTCAACAAGTTTGGATTTTGGTATTCTTGGCTGGGAGGGCAGGGCTCCGGGGGAGAGCCACGGAGGGGGTTGGATGGGTGGGAGGGAGGGAAGAGAGGTTTTATTTTGTAAAACTCTGCTGACCTTGTTTAGCCACACAGAGCGGAATTTTCCCCCAGCTCTCTGGAAGGGAAGAAACATCCCCGCTGTTTTCTTTTCCATCTTTCCGATGGTCTTTGCCTTCCATGGCAGAACGATGGGGCTTCCAGGCTTCTCCCCTCGGGTAACCTGCTGCTGTCCTCAGGTTGTTGGGTGTTTTGTTGTTTTTTTTTCAATTGCAGTTGAATCTCTGGATAATGGGTGACTTGGAATAGCGTGCTGGTACCCATCTGATTTTTTTTTTCCCGGGGAAAGGAAATATGCCTGTCTGTGATTTTTTTTCTTTTTTTAAAAACAAAGCAACCCCCCACCCAGACAATACTTTGAGAGGCAATGAAAGCAATTAATGGTGTCAAAAGACCCTGGGAGGGTGAAGTGGTGAGTGACGGAGGGCTGGGCTGACGCAGGAGCGGCCGGGTGGGAGCTCAATTGTCTGGGGGACGGAGGGTTTATTGACTCAAAACTCCAGCTGTGCTTCATTAGCTGGAATCATAACCCACAAAATTAATCTTCAACAATGTATGAAGGAAGGGGAAGGGAGTCCTAATGCACGAGGCAGTTCCTCAGTGCCCTCAGCGCTCACCCTCGCAAAGGGCTTTGGAGAATTGCAGTGAACGTTTTACTTTCTAGTCACACTAATTAAAGAGCGGGTGAGGGATATTGTGTTCTCCACCCTGTATCCAAGGAGTGGGGGAAATCCTCTTGCTGTGAAAGCAGGGTGCAAGCCTGGAGAGGTTTCCCCTGAGCTGAAGGGAAACACTTTGGTTGGACTCCTCTCAGGCCGTGAAGGTTGTTATTACCTGTGCCATTTGGCTGTTTCACCCACAGAACAGGTCCTCAGTGGGGGGGTCCCATGCTCCCCTTGCTCTCAGGGACATATTCTGTTCCTTGCCACTTCTGTCTGTCCTCCTGGACTGGGCAGCTGGCAGGCAGGCAAGCTGGCTGTGCTGGATGAGCTCTGAGGTGTATTTATTGCTGCGTGTCCTTCACCTTTTTGCTGGGGGTTCTGCCCCTGCTGGGACGGCTGCTGGCTCTGCAGCCCCAGAAAATGCTCCTTCTGACTCACTGGCCAAAACAGTCCCACTGGTTTAAACAAGCAGACCTTCTCCCTGCTCTTCAGATGTGTAAAAATGGGGTTATTTAATGGGGAAAGTAGTGTCCCAGGTGCCTGGCTCTCACAGGATGTGACTGTTGGGTTTGGGTTGTTTTCCCAAGCATAGAGTCATAGAATCAAAGATCATCCAGTTCTACCTCCTACCCTGGGCAGGGACACCTTCAACTAGACCAAGTTGTTCCAAGCCTTGTCCAACCTGACCTTGGACACTTCCAGGGATGGGGCAGCCACAGCTTCTCTGGACAACCCGTGCCAGGGCCTCCCCACCCTCACAGAGAAGGATTCCCTCCTAATCTCTAATCTAAACCTACTTTCAGTGTGAAGCCATTCCCCCTTGTCTTGTCACTCCAGGCCCTTGTAAATAGTCTCTCTCCACCTGTTTTGTAGTCCCTTCATCAGACATCTCAATGCATCTCAACCCAGTGGAAGGCAGTTTTCTTTTTAAAATACTCAAACCTTATTACAGGGTTCAAGACCAGCATCCCCCTGGTTGTGTGAGATCAGTGTCAAGACACTGCCACCCATATAGGAGCTTTTTAAATGTGAGATTATGAGGTTTACATCAAAAACCTATAAATCTAATGTACCTCCCCATTTGTGGTGCTGCCAGTGCAGTCTCTGGGTGTGTTCTTGCACATAACCCTGCCAAGTGCAGACTTTACTACCTGCTGCCACTTGCCACTGGTAGTTGGTAACCCTGAATTGGAGTAACTGTGGGTATCTGAACACACTGCTCACCTCTGCAGGTGCATTCCTGTTCTGTAATCTGTGTGTACAACTGAGAAAAAACTTCAGCAAGAGCCAGGAGAGATTCCTCTGTGTGTTTTGGGGTGGGTTTTTTTGTTGCTTGCAGCTTGGACCAGTGCCCTTTCAAGTCAATGGAAAGGCAATTGATTGTAGCAGGTTCTGGGCCAGGCTTCTGGCTACCTTTGTGCTTAATTTAAAAGTAATGTGTAGCTACTGGTGAATGCCTCTAAACAGATTAAGAAAGTGCAATTGATTCAAAACTGACTATAGATGACTATAAAAGGCAAAATTGATTGGCTCAGTCTATTTTAATTTTCCGCGAACTGAGAAACAGAGTAAATAAATAAATAAAGCACCCCAAACCTGATGGCAAAAATGCAAAGTACAGAGCAAACAGAACTTTAAAAAAAATGCATTGCTGGGGCTGGAATGCCAGGGTTTGCAGGGGCACTGGAACCACTGTGGTTCTGGTTCCAGGGTTGTCCTACAAAAGCAGTGCAGGTCACAAAAGCAGGTGACCAGAGGTCGCTGCAGATGCAAATTCTCTTCTTCCATTCATGCTCATTTATTTGTTTTTTAAGGGAAGATGTGTTAGGTGTTACCTGTATAGTACATCTGCAATGTTTGTATATTAAATATATATGTGTATTCGTATGCAGGAGCTTTAGGTGTAAGGATACAATTTACAGAAAGGCAAAGGAAAAGCACCCAGAGGAGCAGGGGGAAAGAGGGACCTGTGCTGGGGCCTGTGGGGGCTGTTTCTGTGCCT
>JAWWLV010000061.1:6052465-6084607 GCA_035041135.1 Platyrinchus mystaceus | reverse complement strand
AGTGTGTGTGTGTGTGTGTGTGTGTGGTGGGGGGGAAGCTGGAATAGCTGGAGCAAACAAGGCAGGCAGCTTTCCTGATGAGTGCAGAAAGAAGAGAAGGAAAGAAATTCAGTGCTTGGTGCCCCGGCAGGGAACACCTACTGCTCCAATCCTTCAGCACTTCCAAGCATTTTCCCCCTTGGAAATGGGTCCCCCAGCCCTCCTGTCCCAAAGAGGGGGAGGACTGGCCATTTCCAGCTGTTCCCCACTGCTGCTGGAAGGAGCAGGCTCTGGCTGTGATCCCAGTGTCAGGAGCAGGCAGGGAGAGGGGTGGAAGGTGGGATGGGGCTCTGGAGACAGCCCAGCATAAAGGCAAGACAGCTCAGACACGACAGCTGGGGCCCGGCAGAGACAGTGCCCCATCTGCTTTCTGCTTTAATTCACCTGTTGTGTCCTCCCTGATGGGCATGGATTGGGCTGAGGGTTTATTGTCCCCCACTGAGAGGAAGAAATAGGTTAAACTGTGGTAGGAAAACAAGGTCAGGGCCTGAGCAAACCTGTGCTTCCCTCTTTTGCACCCCTGGCTGCCCCCCCTGCTCGCCTGTGTGCACGTCCCATCATGAACACCCACCTTACTGCTTTGAACACTGGTGCCTTTTCTGCCTTCTCCTATTCCCAGTTTCATTTGTGTTGACTGTTTTTCCTTCCACTGCTGGCACAAGGGAATGCTTTCTGTTACTCTGAGGTCTGGGGATTAGAAAAGGAGTTGGAAGCTTAGTTTCTTGGCCGGTCCCTCACCCTCGCCTTTGACACCTATTTCCTCTGTGATCCTGCCCGTGGTGGTGGCCTTCAGAGGAGATCTGAGGCAGAGGAAACCCACCTTGGCAGGTTTTTTTGCAGTCCTAGAAAGGAGCAGAGACCTGTGGCTCCTGCTGAAGTCAGTGCATTCGGTGGATGCCAAATGATTTCTCAACCACGTCCTTCCAAAACTGTGTCACTGTGCTGACACAGACTCCAGGCACTCAGCTCCAAGGGTTGTTGGGACAATGTTGCAGGGGAAATATCCTTTTTTTCTTTCTTTCTATCAGATTTCAGCTTCCTGAAAATCTTGCTCTCTTACAACACTGCCTACATGCAGCAGTTGCATTGTCTAAACTCCCATGGTTTGGTTAAGCTGTCCTGACTCCTGGTGGGGATGTTTGTCTGGCTGTGAACATCATTCTTCCTTTGGGGAAAAAGAATGTTAACAATATTGGGCATTTCTTGTCACCTGTACAGTTATTTTAGTCAAAATAATACTGGCATAGCTGCACTGCTGCAAGGACTGTGTAGGGCAGAATTCAGATAGAAACTTGGTCTTCATTAAGCCTTTTTTCCTTTCTCACTAAGCTGCCTCTCCCCAGCAAGCTGAACTAAAAGTTAGGCCAGTCTTCTCTTTGTTACCCATCCCTGGGTTACCCTAGACACCAAATAAGACATGCAGGGAAGTGGTAGGACCACCATCCCTGGGAGTGTCCAAAAAACATGTGGATGTGGCACTTGGGGACACGGATTAGTGGTGAACACAGTGCTGGGTGAAAGGTTGGGCTTGGTGATTGCAGAGGGCTTTCCCAACCTTAATGATTCCCTGATTCTAAGTTGGAGACTACAGATTCCACTGCTCTGCAATAGTTTGGAGAGCATTAACTTCTCACACTTGCAGGGAGATTCCAACCAGCACTGATAAATAAACGCATTACCTCAGCTCGGGAGCTTTTCCACCCTGAGGTGAAAACTGCCTTGAAGGATATTATGTTATCCCAAGAAACACCAAGGAGATGAAAGCCAGTTCAGCCAGAGAATAAGGTTTAGCTTTAACAGTAAGATCCTCACATGCTGTTGGATTTAAGCCCAGCATTGTCTTGTGGGTGCATGAATTTAATTTCTATTTTAAAGACTGCCCTCTTTCATTAGTATGGGAGGGGAGGTAAAGAGAAGAGGAGAAATGCAATCAGAGCATCTGAGATTTTAGCAGGGTGGGTTAGGAACAGCTTTAAATCCCCAGCAAAGTGTGATGGTGTGGCTCAGAATAAGAGGCAGTAAGGCTTAAACACCTGTTGAAATGGTAAAAGTTTTTGACCTGACCTGTCTCTGAAGGAGCCCTTGTGGGATATCAGTGAACACGTACACTGGGCTGAGGAATGGGCAGGAGAGGTGCAAATGGATGTGTATGGCAAAAATGCCTTTGAAATTCTTTTATTAAAAAAAACAAATCCAAAAAAAGATGATTGGGAGCAAAAGTAGTAGCAGATTGTACAATGAGAGCACACAACGGGCTGGGTTCCTTGCCAGATAATGATCTGAGATAAAAGCCATTTTGAGGAGAAATAACAAAAGCTGTCCTGTAACAGGGTGTCTGTGCAACGAGAAGCAGATTTCTGGAGAACCTCATCCCTCCTTTAAGTCCTCTGTCCTGTTTTTAGGTCACTCCCCCCCCCCCTTCTCTGGCTGTGTCAGCAGTATGACCCCAGTGTCTGACACCTGGCATGGGATTAGAGTTATTTCAAACCAGGGAAGAGCATTGGGAGGGAAGGTGCTTACTCAAGGAATGGTGGGACACTGTCTCCTTGCCCCTGTCCACACAGGAACGTGGATGGAGCCCAGACAGGACGAATTGCCCTCCCCTCACCTCTCTGAACAGCTTTCCAGCCTTCCCCTCGCTCAGCACTCATTTTCTAATAGGGAAATTACTGACCTCCATGAAGCCTTAATGGCTGGCACTGTCAGCTTTCCCTCTGCCTGCCTTCCTAAGTGGAAAGCTATTTCCCACCTCCCATAAGGCTGCTGCTCTTTGACTCCCTAATTGATTGAAGATCAGACCCGAGCACCCCCCATTATGTTTGTCACATGCACCTGCTTGTGATTCAGAGCCACGAGGTCCCAGTGCCTTCCCAGCTGATGTGCACAGAGCTGCCTTTGCCTTCCTTCTCTCCCTTGGCCTCTTCCCAGAATGCTCCCTAAGCAGCTCACGTGGGATGAGAGCTGGGTGACATCCCTGCTCCCTTTGGAGCTCCGTTTCGTGGCAGGATGTGCCACAGCACTCTGCTCGTCGCCTGGGCTGAGCTGACAGGGCTCTGCCAGGCACTGCACCACTGGAGAGAGACATGACAGAGCAGGGCTCTGGGCTCCAGTGGGACTCAGGCTCTCAGATTAGACTCGACAGCCCTTCTCCTAATTGCCAGGACTTGAGAAGAGGGAGGCAGGGCCCCTCTTGTGGCTGGAGACACATTTTGCTGCTTTATGACACTTCTCCTTCACAGCTCTCACTGGTTATTTTCTATCAATCCCTTCTCTGCAGCTCTTTATTTTCTCCTTTCTCTTTCCTCCCTCCTTCCCCCTTTCCCTCTGAACCGTGCACCACTTAACAACAGTCACCGTATTCAATAAATATATTAAAGATCCCTCTGGGAAGCAAAAGCTGGACTTGGTCCAGAGTGCCAGGAATTGTGTCAGTGACCTAATGAGGACACAGATTTGAGGGGGAAGAGAGAGAGAGGAAATGGCTACTCACTTCTCAGGGATGCTGCAGGATAAAATATAATAAACAGCAAGAACTCCCTTCTTGTCCAGGAGGGAGATAAAAGACCTGCAAGAAAGTTGAAGTGTAAGAGTGAAAGGAAATGAAACCTTGACCCACAAGTGCTCTTGGCTGCTCTCCATGTCTCCTTGTATCTGACATCATTTCCATGGTGGAGAATAATCGCCCCAAGTCCAAGCTCTCAGTCTTTCTGTAACAGGGCCATTCTTCCAGCCATCCTGGATGAGGTTTCCTGAACCCCTGCTCGTTGCCTGCACGAGCTTCTTAACGCTGGCTGCCTGCAAATAGCCAGACATGGATATAGGGAGACTCTGGAAGCTGAGGCAGTGATAACTGTGAAGAGCAGGGAGGAGAGAGGAGCCAGCTCTGTCCATCTGACCCAGCATCCAGCAGAATGGCTCCTGCAGGTCCATCTTCCCAAATTGCTTCCCTGCAGCCTGTGAATTCCATGTTTTCCATTGCATGATGCTGGTACCCAGGGCATGTTGAATTCCCAGTGATCCCAGTGGTGTTGGGCTGTGCCCATTGCACAGAAATTCCTTATTTCTCCCTTTTACCAGCATTGTCCCTTCAGGGCAGACTTCTAAACCAGAGGATGTGGGAAAACCTTGTCAATATTTTTCTCTTCTCTGTGGCCTAGAAAATTGAGAGGTTCGGACAAACTCCATCCAAAGGAAGTGTTGGCCTTATAATTAAGGGGGAGTAGGAAGGGACAGCTGTGGGTAAGAGCTGATGCTGTAATGGGTTTTTCTGGCAGTAATGACCTGTTCCTGTTGCTGGGTGCTGCCCAGTATTCCCCACACTCTGTAGGATGTGTCTGGGTCCCTGGGGCAGCACAGGGAGCAGGTTGGCCATAGTGCAGGAGCTCAAATGGGAATGAGGGTGACAGGATGTTAGGGAGACACCTGACCCACTGCTGGCCCCTTCCACAGGGCCACTCTGGTGTTGAAATCTTGCAGGGACCTCTGGAGTAAAAGAGAAATGACAGGGAAGGAAACAACTTAAAAATTAAAACCTCTCCCAGCTGCTCTCCATTAGTTTGCCAGCTCTGCCACTTGCTTTTCTGGGCTGGATTCTCGTTCCAGTCCGGGCTCCAGAGATGCCTTGAATAGCCTCAGACCTTCCTGTTAGTATTTTTTGGGTTCACATACATATATAAGCAGTTTAATTCTTTGCACAAGCCAAACCCTGACATTCCAGCCCCTCCTGATGCAGCAGGTAGTGAATTCCCCCTCGGGCCCCCCTCCCTGCTGACCAGGCTCTGCAGGGAGCTGTTCCTGTGGGACTCATTTGGTCATTTTTATGGAACACTTAACTGACCACACCATGTCCAAGCCCTCAAGGTGGGTGAGGAGGTGGGAGAGAAGTAGCAGCTGCAGCACCTTCACTTGCCCGACCGTGGTTTTTATTTCCCCGCCCCTGCTGTTCTGTTATTAATTTGTAAGGGACTGGCTCCTGCTCACCACTCTTCATACAACCCAAGGACAGGCTTGTGTAGGCGATACTTTGCAAATTATTAGTAATTTGATTTCAATGGGATGAATAACCTGTTAAAACAAGATGTACATTAGGCTCAGAAATCTAATTGGTGATAACGGCCCAGCGCAGTGGAATGAGTGTCGGTTCTGCTCCCTGTCCCTCCCTCCTTCCCCCCTCCAAAAGAAAAGATAATGAGAATTTAATTTCATTCTCACCTATTCATTTGTCTAAATATGAGTGTTTAATTATCCATCTCGGCAGATGGATGTTTCGGCCTCGGTGTGGATCCGAGCTGTTCCTTTGGGATGAGCTTTTCCCTCCCCCCCGCTTATCCCTTTTAGATATATATATATTTTAGATATATATATATATGATATATCTGTTTATATATATATATAGATAAATAAAAAACTAAAAAATAGGTATAGGTACATTAGGTATATGTAATATAATGTACTATATTATAGTATAATACATTATTATATTAGTCAAAGAAATGTTGCAGCCCTGCTTTGAGGATCCTTCTGCTTGAGGATCCTTTCAGGGTGAAAACCACTTTTGCCCTGCCAGGTAGTGCTGTAACAGATGGATGTGTGCTAATATTGTGAGCTCCAGAGAGTCCACATATGTGCCAGAGTTTGACCAGGCTTCAGTTCATGGAAGTTTTACTCAATGCCCCACTTACTTTGGTCTGTCCTTTCCAGAAAGTTTTCAAACATTTTCTGAATTTTAACTTTGAAGAGCAACTGTTCCTGCTGTGAGCTCAGGAGCTGGGAAGAGCCTGCTCCATTTCTAGTCACAAATGAAATGCTGGGAAGGTGGAAAGCTGGGATAGATTTTCTAAACTGGTATATATGAGGAAGAAAAATAGGAAAAACTAGGCTCTTGTGGCACTGCTAAGTAGAATTCTGAGAATGGCTTTATTGGTGGATGTTAATATCTATAAAAAGAACTATTCACCCCTAAAAGAATAACCAGACTCCCTTTCTGAGCCAGACCTGCAGGAAGAGCACAAAAGCTGTGCCATCACATTAGTAAAACTGGCGGCAGCAGCATGTCTTGGATGTGAAATTATTTCCGTGCTAAGAGTTGTTCTCAGGTAATTTCAGGACTAGGCTGGAGCGGGAAAGCACTTAAACAGACACTCAAACCTGAGTGGAGCCCCATCGACTTCTCTGGTCGTGGTGAAGTGTTTTCTGGCCCAATTCACGGCCCATTCAGATCGGGGGAAGGGCTCTCTCTGACTCCAGCAGGTTTTAGGTGAGGCTCCTCCTGCAGCCCGATGCTCCGCAGCCACTCACTGCTGCTGCTTCTGCTGGGGGCAGCGGCAGGAGCTGCTGCAGGGCTGCACAAAATGTGCAAGAAGTGCAGTTTGGTTTCTGCTGCTCGTGAATACCTGCAGCCATTTGGGAACCCACACCTGCAGGAGGTGGTTTGTGTGCCCAGCCAGGATGCAGCACGTTCCCTGGCAGGCTCTGGGCGCCGTGGGATCGGGTTTGTGCGAGGATACGGACTTGCCTGCCAGGCTGGTCTCAGGTGGCTGGGGTTGTCATCAATCACCGTGACGTGGAGACACAGTGGTGGTCACAGACCTCCCCTGAGCCAGGGGAGATCAGTGCTCTCTGGTTTTGAGAGGAGACACCAGACCACAGAAGGTCAAGCATCTGCCTTTTCCCTCTGGCTTGGGGTGGATGCTGTCTAGTAGCAAAGGGGAAAAAAAAAATCCATCAAAAAACCAACCCCCTTGGCTGCTCTGTCTTAATTTAGGATATTGTTCATCTAGAATCTGCTATTGCTGCTTGTCAGCAGGCAGAGTGACAGAGTATGTGAAATTAATTTCCGAGGTGGGAAATTGCTAATAATTTATTTACAGCTGGGGCGGGTGCGGAGGAGGGGACACAGCACAGACAGATTTGGGTTTTCTTCATAAAATGTCAGTGCTGAGCTCGTTCTGCTTCCTCTGAATGGGGCCTGGGAGTTGAGACAACATCCTGCAGTCCCTACTCCTCTTGCATGCAGCAGGGGAAGGTCTGTCAGTGCTGTACAGCAAACCTGGGGGGCTGCCAGGCGTGGGGGCTCCTCGTGGGGTTGGCTTTGGGTGGGTTGTCATGGTGGAGCAGATCTTTGAAGCAGCAAGAGATGCAGCATTCAACCTGTGCCACTGACCTCTCTGTTTGTTTGTTTGTTTGTTTGTTGACAGGATACACACCCACTGGGACTTAAACATCTCCTTCCGAGAGACCTCTTGCAGGTACCATTTTGGGGCACCCTCTTTGTATGGTAGGCTAAGAGTTTATGATATGGTTACTGCATATGGAATGCTGTGAGATGTAAATGAACATTTCTGTCCATGCTGTGGGGTTTTTTCCATCCTCCCTTTGTTCCTCATTCTCCTTCTGCCACGTACCCTCTCCTTTGTTTTTATTTTGGGGAAAGCTGTTGAGGGGAAACAGTCTCTTTCATGTTGGAAGAGAGAATTGATTTGACTTGTAAAGAAAGCCCATTATTAGTTTTGGTATGTTTACTGTGGTCCTAAGAAGGTGGAAATGCTTAAATGGAAGGTAACCAGCTGCAAACAAGAATATTCCTTTGTGACCTCTGGGCCAGTTGGTATCCTGAGCATGGTGCATTATCTTTATATGTGTTGCCAATAGTCATGAATTTTTCTAATCCTTTGAAAATACAGCTGCAGAAATCTGCACTAGGAAAAAAGCAAACTGGAACTTTGAAATGTCTCTTTTACACTGAATTGCCAGATCAGAGTGCAGTAGCCGAGCCTGGCAGGTACAAGAAAAATTAACCTGTGGAGCCATGAAACTTCTTGGGGAGCAGAGAACTGAAGGAGGTGGAGGGTTCAGGACAGTCCAGAGTCTGGTTCTGTGTGTGCTTCATACATATGTGACTACTGTAGAAATCAGGAGCTGCTCCACTGGACTGCAAAGAGAAGTCCACTAATAACTTTCTGTTCTGCTAAAAGTAGTTTTGAACGCTTTGTGCAAAGTTCCTGTTCAGTAAGAGACTGAAAAAAAGGTAGGAAAATACTACTACTACAACTGCTAGTGGACTGGAGGACCATTTACAGCCTAACCTGTGCTCTTGGAGAGACAAGTTCCATCTCTTTAGATGAGCACTTGGAGTATGAATTAGGCCCAGTGAAGGTTGTGGGGAGAGAAGGGTGGGAAATCCATGTGGGTCACACTCCACTGGGGAACAGTGAGGGCAGAAGTGTTCACTGGTATTAAACTAAGCCCAGCCTTCGGCCCTGAAGCATAAACCCTCATAATTCCTCAAATTTACAGTGTTAAGAGTACAAAGCCCACCCTGTTAGGGAGCTCCCAGAGCCAGTCCAGCAGGCACAGCTCACCCAGCACTCATAAAAGCAGCCCAGTTTTGGGAATGGCAGCCTTTAGAATAAAATCCTGGGTTTGTTGCTATAAGCTTTTGGGACTCTCAAATACAAAAGGATGGATTCCTTCCAGGCAGACCCTTTCATGATAGATTTCAGCCCAGAGCAGAGTTTTATGGCTGAGTTATAAACTCCTAAAAGGCAAGTTTGGAATGGAAGTGCTGACAACAGCCTTAATTAATGGCCATGTGAGCAATGATTCTGCACAATGGCAGCTGAGGGTGCCAACACCTTTGGAAATTAGAATCTCTATCTTAAAAAAGAAAAATTTTGAATTTGCAGAGCACAGAATAAAATAATGGTCTGATTTTTATGTCAAGTACACTTCTTGGGCTTCCTCAGATGAACTGTGTGTTCCCTTGCAGTTCAGCTTTCTCCTGTAAGAAACATCAGTAATTCCTCTTGGGAACAGAAGTTTTGTTTTTCTTGCAGATTAAATGGTTAGTCCAGCTATCAAAAACTGTGCCCATCCAGCTAGTTCAGGAGCAAACAATGCTGTGTGGCAAAAAAGAAGTGATTTGTGTTAATGTGTCAGTATGGAAAAAGGTTTTATGTATTTAAGTGACCTAAATTGCCACACAGCCCTGTAAAACATCTAAAATCCGTCATGGGATGGCAAAAAGGTTTAGCTGACCTTTGTTCCCAGTGACCTGCATGGCTCAGCACATGGGACCTACCTGGGTCATCCCAAACCCGTGCCAGGGAATCATTCCAGTGCAGCACCCCTGCAGGAGTGCACAGCAGGGACCTGAAATCCAGCAGGGCTCAGAGCTGCCACCTTAATTCACCTGCCTCTTTGTCCTGAGTTTGTCTTTGATCTTCCTTTCAAGTTGTCAGAGGATAGCTGGATTCATTGGGTTTAGCCACCTGAGAGTTGCTGTATGCACTGCCCTGGAGAAAAAGACGTTTAACTGGGGACAAATCATTCTATACACAAAGAACCAAAGGCTCAGGGGAGGGGAATTGTCCTGAAAGGGGAGATTGGGATCTCTCTGTGTCTTGCCAGGTGCTTTGCTCCCTTCCCTTTTAAGCTTTGAAGTTAGTACAGGTTTGAGTTGATGTTTACAGCTCATTTTCCTTCAAAATTTCCTGTTCAAGGTAGAATTCCCTTGTATGGACATACTGTTCCTGGAATAATTTGCTGAAACATGGTAAAGTTGGTCAGTGAATGATGCCCTTCTTTTATTTCAAGACAAGCCTGTCCAATTTTAAAACAGTAAACACAAGGTTAAAGCCTGGACTCTGCCACAGCAGAGGATTACCTTGCTGAGGGTGAGGCATCTCATGGAAATAAACTATGGAATGAGAAGGAGTTCTGGGGAGGAAAAGGATTTTCTTGCTATTTGTTGCTACTTGATGTCTCCAGGGAGCTGCAGGGAGGTGAGTGAGGAGCAGGTAAGAGGCCATGTGTGTTAACACCACGTCCTGATGCAGCTCAGGGTGGAATAAATGCTTTGCCCACCTCAGAATTTCAAGGCACTGTCAGTGCAATTAAAGCCATCCCTGTTTCCAGGGAAGTCAAGGGTTGTTTATGCTGCCCATGTAGGAAAGGAGATGGTGTGTAATTTGGTTAGAGCTGCATTGCAAAGACCAGGAGCAGAGCAGAGAACTGAGGAGGCATCAAGATGTTCAGCCCATGCTTTGGCTTTTGGATGCACAGTGAGGAAGCTCTGACAAAATATCCACGGGAACCTTTCTGCCTTCAGAGTCCTGCGCTGGTACAGGTGTAAAACAGGGACAAAGGAAAGAGCCCAGAGCAAATAAAATGCATTTAACAACCAGATTTTAAAAAAGAGATTACAGTGGTGTGTACCCAGCTGTCCTGGAGGGACAGAAATGCATTAGGATGTATTTTAGACAGGCAGACATTTGGTCAAGAGTCTGGGGATCCATGTGTGCATGCATGTTGAAATCTGACTAGAACATTCTTTTGGGGCCTTTCCAGGTTGATTTAATCCAGGCATAAGCACTTGCTCAGCCAGAACTGGGTTTAAACAGCAGTGCTGAACTGCTTAAACTGGAGTGTTGGATGTGCAGGTTTGGCTGGTGTGGTGCAGTGCACACCTCTTAAATAACTGTATTTAAGGAGCAAGGAGGCAGGTTAGGCAGGAACTAAAAAAACCCAAACGGATCAGGCTGAGTGGAAAAAGCAGGTGAAAAATACCTGAGAAATGGGCTTTGGAAAGACACAAAGGGAGAGAAAAGGAAAGCAGGAGAGGAGAATTGAAAAGTAGGTGGTTTCTGAGCATGTCAAGGCTGATCCTGAGTCAGCAGAAGGCATCGCTGTGTGACACAGGTAATGTTATCAAGTGCCAGAGCATCCTGCTGCTCTGCCCTTTAAGGATTGATATAGGGTGGCTTCTGGGCTGGGCTGTTTATTTATTTATTTTTCCTACCAAGCTCTTGCCTTTTAATCTGGGAGACCTGAAATAGGTACTAAAAGGTCAGAAGAAGTTTTTTTAGCAGCTGGAAGCTGGATGTGACCCCGTAACACCCTGCAGCCTTCAGCATCTGCTGCTGACAGAACTGCTGCTTGTCAGATAAGGGCCTTGAAGTCACAGCAGAAAAACCAGACAGTGGCAGAGGAATGAATGTCTTCAAACAGGGACCTGCCTTTGCCTTTCTGTGTCACTCACTGGTCCTGCCTCGTAGCCCCAGCTGGGAAAGCTGATGGTGAGCTGAATCACTCAGGTTTTGCCCATCTGATGTGAGTCAGGGCAGGGGAGAATGGGGAGACACCAACTGTGTGTAGACCTGCAGAGCTGTTTCCACAACTCAAGGGTGACTTTGAAGGACAATTTGAAGCCGGTTCTTGACTCTGTGCTGTTGGAAACTCAGAGAGATCCCAGTGAGATATCACAGAATGTATTAACCGTGGCTGGCATTGGTGTGGGGAGGACATTTATTCACCATGAGGCTGAATTCAGCCCTCCCAGATTATTTCTGCTGCGGTTTTGGGACAGAGACCACTTAAGGAAATGTTTTAATCCTCGTCTTGGTGGAACATCCAAAGGACTCTCACCTTTGTAACTGCTGGAGCTGTGAACCAGGACGTGCTTCCTGCAGGCAAAGCCAATAAATACAAGGAAGCTCTTGGCTAATGCCATTGTTGTTGGCAGTCAGGGCATGGCTGTGTGGACACAGTATTGTTGGAAGGAAAAGTCTTTCCAGCTGGGTGAACTGGGTTTGTTCATCAGACAGTGCCATACCTGTTTGATTTTAGACAATGGGTGCCCAGCAGGGAAATGGATGTGCTCGTTTTGTTTGACTGGGAAAGGAGAGGTAAAAAAAATCCACACCAAATCCACACGGTGTAGAGACATTCACAGGAATGTTTTGTGTCAGTGAAGAGCAGCTGGGAAGGTTCAGCCAAGGAGTGAAGCCTCCATGTATTCCTGTGCTCCACACAGGCTGCTGGCAGGACATTCCCCGAGGTCCGTGGGAGTGGGTGAGTTGGGCCTTGGATTTTTAAGGAATCATCCAGAGCAGAGATACCTGAGAGGCTTTTTCTTTTCCCTTTCCTGTAGAAATAAGGCCAGACAAGGAGAAAATTAGTACCTGTTGGAGTGCTGGAGAGTATTATTTAATCTGAATTAATTATTTCATCATTATTTCATTAGCAGTACTTTTTGCTCTTACATTCATTCCCAGGAAGATTTATTTGGCTATAGGGGTGGGTTAGGGAGAGGAGACCATTGGTGGACTAGCAGAGATTGAAAGAATAAAGGGAAATAGGTAGCTGATAAACCAGTTTTAGCTTTAATTTTAAAGCTAGAAGGATACAATTATATTTCAAATAAAAGTGAGAAAAGCTGTTAGCTACAAAGAAAAAGGAAAGTTTAATCAAGAGTAATTCTGTTCATGTTTATCCCCAGTGTGTTGTATCTGTCATAGTAGGGGGGTTATAATGGACCTTTTGTAGGACAACCTAAAGGATTCTGGATAAACTGAAGGCATCTTAAGGCCTTTGTGTATCACTGAGACACACGTAGGCTTGGATGCAGCTTTGGGAAGAATTCTTGATACATTTTAGCTCATACAGGGATCAAAGAAAGACTCACATCCATCTGCTTTTGGACCAAAAACTTCAAGGGCACATTTGTGGAATAGGAGGTTTTCTGACCTCCCCCCTCACACCCTTCTGTGAGACTGAAACCATTTGAATGTGTCTGTCCTTAATGCTTCGGCTGTGCGAGTGATTCCTGTAGATCATCACTCCCCACTGTTCAGTGTCTAAACTCGTGCCCTGTCACCCAATTAAAGCTGCTCATCCGAAGTATTTTAATATTTCATCAGTTCAAAGCCGGCAGCTTAATGAATTGAGAAAATGAGGGGAATTTGGGATATTTAAAGAGCCCCTGTCTCCATCAGGCACAGCAGCTGCGTGTCAGCCACACATTCTTTGTGTTGGCTGAGCCAAACATTTCTGTTTGTGTGTTTCTGAGGAGCCCTGGAACGCAGCATCCACACAAATCCAAAACTTCAGGGATATCTCTCCTCCCCATCTCCTGTCCAGCATCACTGGGGTGTAATTCCATCTTATTTTTATTTATGGGCTTGCAGAGAGCTGAATGACAAAGCAGGATTACAGTAAAAACGTCTTTATACTTATTTCCACCTTATTTTGGAGTTGCCAGCGCTACTGATCATTTTTATGAACTGTCATGAGCATTAATGAAATTTTATGGGCATTTTGCTTGGGACGCTGCAGGATGATTAATTTGTTTTTTTCAAGATCAGTCTGCAGGAAAATTTAGGGCTGTTTTGCCCATGGTTGGGGTTGGGATTTTCAGGCCTCTCAGTTCCTTCCAGTTGGCAAAACTTATTTATCCTTCCTTCCTCTTTTCCCAATCCCTCATTTTTCCCTTTCTTTCCTTTTTTTGCCTGTGTCCAGTGGGTGACATCTCATCAGAAGGTGGAGATACCTGAGAGGCAGAGGTGGGGTGGTAAATTGTTGTCTGTCAAGGTCAATCTTAGACTGATGTCTAAGAAGGACAGAGAGTGACCAAGAGGGTTTTTTTTATCAGCGGTGAAGTTTTAAAAGTTATCCAAAAGTTATCCAATTTAAAAAATCCTAACCAAAGGTGGCCAAGAAATGAGAGGCAGCTTTTTTTCCTGAGCTTTGCCTGCTGGTAATCATGCTTCTGTCTTCTGTCTAGAGCACAAAATTCCCATGGGGAACAGCTTACTGCTGTGTCAGCAGGGGTGGGTGGGAGTTTCCATTAACTCCAGGCTGGATTCCTGAGTGCCAGGGACAGTCTGGGACGTGAAAGTGCTGTTGGACACATTGCTGGGTACAAACCAGGTTTGTGTGCTCCAGGTTTTTGCAGCAAGTAGAGAAGTTAGAGGTGATTTAGGGAAGGAAGGAGAGGGAGCCAGCAGGTGCAGCAGAAGGTGGTTTTCCTCCCAGCAGTTCATGCAGTGGCAGGTCAGGAGCTGCCCAGCTTATGCCAGAGAGGTCCTGGAAGTGGGATGGGGAGAGGCAGCAAGGCATGGAGAGGTCTGGAGGAAGGAGGGCAGCCCCTCTGCTCCTCAGAGCTGCACACCCACGTGCTGGTCTTGCATCCAGCTCTTTGCCCCTGCATCCAGCTCTTTTCCCCTTCATCCAGCTCTTTGCCCCGGGCTCATCTGCTGTCTCTGGTGGAAAAGCGACCCGGGCTGTCGGCGGGTCACGCTGCCTGTTGTGCAACAGGGAAACCAACTCTGCTGCTCCCCCTCACACCCCCAGCCCCTTCTTCATCAGTCACCTGATCAGAGCCTTCAAATCCTTGACCCAAATCCTCCTGTGCCCAGCTTTAGGTCTTATCCTGCGCTGGCTGTTTGTCCACCGGCGACCTGCGAGGGAAGGTGTTGGCTGTGTGCTGTGATTAGGGAGATGCTGGGGATGTTTTGAGCTGTGTGCAAGGTGATAAGCAGGAGTGAAGGGAGGAGGGGGCGAGCCCTTGATCGGTCTGAGCTGCCAGCTTTCCCTGATCCACATCCCATCTCCGTTTCTGCTGACTCAGTGACCCTGGTTTTACTGCTGGGAGTGTCAGACAATGACCTTGCCTGTCTGCTCAAGGACCTCTGGCACTCAAAGGCCATGTCAGGGCAGAGCAAGACATGCTGAGGAGAAAGTTATTCTGCAGAATTTCTTCTCCCAAGGTGGCTCTGCTGGGCTGGAGGATGGTTAATTCTGCACTGATTCAGGTGCTGTGTATGAGGCAGGGAGGCAGAGCTTGTGAAATGTGCTTTTTCTCATCTGCTTAGGAAGGTTTACATCCTAGTAAGGAAGAAGCTGAGAGGGTTCATCAGCTCTTGGGAATAAATATGATTTTATTCTCAAAGCACTCACTTCAGTGTGGTCAGAGTTTGGGGATGGAGGGCCTGTGTTTGCTCCCTGGTGGGCAGAGACACAGGTCACACATTTTTTTTTTCCCACTCTGAGCTGCCACTATTAACTGGGAGCACAATGGGGTGATTTCCTGACAGGTTCTGTGCAGGAGGTCAGAGCAGGGAGATATAACTGTCCCTTCTGGGGCTTAAAAATCAATGAATCTGTGATTAAATGGCTCATAGAGGCTGGACATTGCAGGTTAAGGGAAAAGGAGTGATATTGGTGGCATTTTATGTGGGAGCTGCATCAGGTGTTGCTCTTGCAGCAACCTTCCAGGACCTTGTAACAACCCCCCAGATTTACCTGCAAATAGCAGGGGAACAGAAGGTGGGTTTTCTTTTTTTTCCCAGGAGCTGGACTGGAGTGCATATGTTTCCTTGGAAATTGGTTATTAGTTTTTAAAAAATGGTGGCCAAAAAATATGAGAGATTTTGAGCACTTACTTTGCACCAGTCCTGACGTTCCGTGGTTGTGCTGTTGCATAAGGTTGTTTCTCAGAGCTATAATGATGCAGTGGTATTTATAGACCAATCTGGGTTTTCCCTTTAATGGCTTCCATAAAAAGCTCATTATTCCCTTTGCACAGTTGCTGATTTACATGCCTGTCCTGTCCCTGGGCGTGTGCTCCAGTTTGGGCAGCCCTGAGCAACACACTCACACTGGCTCTTGTTGCTAAATCATGGACTCCTTTAGGCTGGGAAAGCCCTCCAAGAGCATCAAATCCGACCCTTAACCCAGCACTGCCGAGGCCACCACTAAACCATGTCCCCAAGTGCCACATCTCCACGTCTCCTAAATCCCTTCAGGGATGGTGACTCCACCACTGCCCTGGGCAGCCTGTTCTGGTGCTTTATGACCTATTTAGTGAAGAAATGTTTGCTCATATCCAAGCTAAACTTCCCCTGGTGCAGCTTGAGGCCATTTCCTCCAGCACCAGTGACTCTGGGAAGAGCCTGGCTGTGATTGTTGGTCTGATCCTTACACCAGGAACTCGCCTTTTTGTGATGGTGAGGAGAGAGGAGAGGAGGTCAACACAGAAGAAGAAAAAAAAATTCACTTGTGTTTCTGCAGGTTGTGGTGATTTTATCATCTCCTTGGAGCTGATTGTGAGTCCTGGTGTATCATCCTGCCCAGGCACGGATGGGTGTGCATGTGGTACATGGAAGGAATCACTGGAGGGGAAACAGTCTGTGAACCTGTTACCTGAGCCAGGGGTACCACTGAAATTCATCTTTGAACCGGAGTTGGGTCCAGTCAGACTGAGAAAGAGGGAGGAAAAGGAACCCCATGTGTTCCGCAGAGTGACATGGGTGGTGTGGAGGATGCACAGGCACAGACCTGCCCTGGCCTGATCAATGCCCCTGTGTCTTTTCCCCTGCAAGCCCTGACATTCCTCCTTTTACATATTGGATTTTTTTTTCTTTATGGTAGGGAGGGGCAGAGGGTCGGGACAGTTTTATAGCAACTGTATTGATCAGTAAAATTTAATATAATCCCTGCACTTACTGTGTGATCGTTAAGGGGATGGAGAGCTGCTGAAACATATTTAAAAAGAAATATTTTCCAGTTTTATTTCCTCCCATGTTAATTCCTGAGTCTCTCTTCCCTTCCAAGCCTGGTATCAATTTCCCACTTTGCATCCCTTCAAAGATTTTTGACTGGGTTTGCTCAGCTTGCCTTTGATTTGATTAATTATTAGGAAAAGATTTACTCAGTCTGGTCCGGTGCTGGATTCCTTCGTCATTTCCTCAGCTGTCTTGCAGTCTCTGGATCTGTGCAGATTTTTGGGTCTGCTGGGAATATCACTGCCTCTGTTTTTATCTCAGCTATATCTGGAGCTCCTGTTGCTGAAGGACCAGGTGGCCTCTGGGTGTCTGATGCCTCCCACTCCCACCCTGCCTGGTGCATCCCCGTGTGTGTGGAGAGCTGTTTGACTGACATTCCAGTGAAGTCTGGGCAGGAAACTGGAGCAGAAAAACGACAGCTTGAGCTCCAAACTTATGCTAAATATCCTGACACCGGAGCAGCCTTTTTTGGGTGCTGCTGAGTGTGGCTGCACCACAGGTGAAATACCTCCTCTGCAGGGTGACCTGCACTCTTTACGTGCCTCATACCGAGCACAGGGATGTTACTGTGTGGGATCCTGCAGCTCAGAGCGTGGGCAGAGCAAACCCTGTCTATCAGCAGGATGGAAAACCTCCGAGAGGCACCCAGGGCTCCTCAGGGCTCACCCCGTGAAGAGGACGGGGCATGGCATTAGGAGGGAGGTTGCTGCTCTATTGCCTCCTTATTTTGGAGAGGCAGAGCTGCAGCAAACTGAAAGACAGCCACTGTTGAAAATTATTTAAATTTTGACCAAATTGTCTCCTTCCCCTCTCCCCCCCCTCTCTCTGCAATCACTCTTTGCAGTCACTTTGAGCAGCGCCTTGCAAGAACCAGCAGACCCTGCGGGCGCCTGGCTGCCTCTGCGAGATGCAGAGACTCTGACACTGATTTATATTTTGGTTAATTGTCTCCATCCATTAGTCTCCTTGTCCTTCTGCTTGTTAAAGATGCAGTTGCTGCTAATGTCTGTGAATGAAACACGTTTAAAAGGCGTTGCTTCCAGCCTGGGTCTGGCGCAGCCGTCACTGGGAGCTGCCGCCTCCCGAGGGTCTCAGGGTGGTTTGTGGCCCGCAGGGACAGAGTGGTCTGGGCATCTGTCTCACCCCCACTCTAAGGCCAGGAGTCAAAGGGGCCAAGAGCCTGAGGTGTCTGCCCCATCTGTCTCATCCCCTCCAAAAGTCACTGCATCCCAGTGTGCTGGCAGGGCTGGCTCCAGAACTGGGCTTTCAGCAGCTGTAATGGACTGGTTTGCTGAGACTGAGAAGAGGGAAATGGGATGAGGGTCCAGCATGAGGACCAGGGGACAAGACAGGACCAGAAGGAGTCTCGGAGCAACAGCTGCTGGCTTCAAACGCTGCCAGTCGGAGGCTTACGGTGCAGATGTTGCTCAAAAAAAAAAAAAGATTATTGTTCCCAGAAGTCAGTCAGGAAGGATTGCTGCATGTCTGGTTACCACAGCGTCCCTGGAAGGGCTGGCTCCTAATTCATTTATACCTCCCAGGGGATGGCCCCAATTAGCAAATGTGACAGTTCAGTGGCAGTGCCTGTGATGGACTTCTCCTTCCTCTGGCACAGGTTGGGGCTCATTAGCTGGGCTGGATGAGGGGGCTGGCACAGCCTGTGCCAGCAGAGATGGCTCTGCTCATGTGGCTGCTCTGCAGGTGCTTCTCTGCAGCTCCTTGGATGAGTCAGTGGATTGCTGTGCCATCATGTCCCAGACAGGCACCTTCTGGTGTGGTTGCTGTCCCTTGGGTGCCTGTTCCTGACAGCAGCTCCTGGAACGGCCACGGGTGGACCATTACACTGCCATTACCGAGCGTCTCATCGGAGCAACCAGCTTTGGGGAGACACAGGACCAGTTATCCCATTAAAGACAGACAGGGCAGCAATCAGGGCACTCGTAGAGAACATTAGCAGGGTGGTTTTTTTCCCTTCCAGCAGCAATTTTTGCAGCCATTAGTTATGAGTCCGTCTCATCGCTGCTCTGCAGAGCGAGCTCCTTGTCTCAGAGCCTTGGGATGTGACAGGGGATTTCAGACTCTCAGTTCTGGGCTGCATCTGAGCTGCAGTTATCCATGTGGTCCTGCCTGTACTCCCAGAGTCCTCCACCAGTGGTTGTTGGGTTGTGGTGTGAGATTTCTGGATGAGAAAGACTTCTTTTTGTTGTCCCCCAGGCCTACCGTGGATCCTGCCTCCTACACTGAGCTCCCCTGCAGTTTTCCTTTGTGGCCAGTGGAGCAGGTCAAGTGCACAGTGTTTTCAGGGATCCCCTCCAAAGGGAGGTGGCCATTTCGTTGAGAGAACAGCTCTTATTTCATGTTACATCCAGTTAAAGGAGCCTTTTGGACTTGGCCTTTACAGCTTTGTGGTTGCTGCTTGCAACATTCGTGGTCTGAGTTGTGGTGCTCGGGGAGCTGCTCAGTTGCCTGTGGCTTGAGCAAGACCCTTATCACAGCTTTCCTGCATTCCTGGGAAACGGATCTCCTGCTCCTCTGCCCTCTCTTCATTAGGATTTGAAAATTGCCCAAGCCATAATAATATCCAGCCACTTCTCTGGCTGTTGCTTTTGGCAGCAGGACAGAGCCTAGTGGTGGAATGGGAATCCTGTTGGATGGAAGCAGCTTGCAAAAGCTTGGGACATTCTTCTCAGTGGATGAATGGGCAGGGAAAAGGCAGGATATATATGGCATGTTTGGTGTGCTGGTTGCTTCTCCAGTGCTGTGTGCATCACAGTAATAGACAAACATCACCACTGCCAACTTTACTCCCTGCTAAAGTGCCATCCTTACAAATTCTGGTGCTCTGGATTGAGGTTAAATATGTGTTGGATTGGAAGTTCAGACTCAAATAATCTTGCAGTGCTGCAAGATCTTTCTTAAAACTTTGCCCACCAAAATAGCAGAATTACTTAAAAAAAGGTCTTGTGATCAGAACTTTGATCATCCAGAGCCAGATACCGGAAAAAAAGTCTTAGGAGATTGTCAACAACATGGAGTGACTTTCCAGATTGAAAGGAAATCTGGAATCCTGACAGGAAGTTCTCATTCTCTGGCCTTCATTTTCTGGAAGAGCAAACCTTGCCGCTGTGGGCTGGAAGTGCCCCATCCATCCACCCTCAGGACACGTTCCCCTGCAGCTTGGAGTCACACCTGTATTCCTGCAGGTCCCCAAACCATTTAATGACTGAACCCCGTGCAAACTGAGCGTTGCCATGGTGACCTGCAGCCCTAGAGGAGGCTATTTGTCTCCTCCTTGACCTTTCAGGAGATCTGTATCTTGCTCAAGCCCCCTTCCATAATCCGGTTTTTAAAATATAATATTATGCTGCTGGAAGGGATCAGACCTTTAATCTGCTTGTGTGTGCATGTGTCAGTGCATGGCTGGGGGTGCTGCTTTAGGGCACCCTGCAGGGCCCCGGGGCCAGACAGGCACAGCACAGGGTGATGCCCTGCTGGGGCTGCAGGTGAGCTCCCAGGGGGAATTACTGCCTTTGGCACACAGATGGAGGAATCCTCTCCCTCTCCATTCCCCTTGGTGTGGGTTCCTTCCAGGCAGGCCGTGCAACAGTTGGGCTTTTGCTGTACTTTGTTGGTATCCCCAGCAAAGGATATTCTGGATCCTGACCTGAGGTCCTGCAAGCTGGATATTCTTCTGCCTGTTGTATTCCCTCCATGTCTGTGAGCTGGGCTTTGATAGGTGATGGGCAGGGCCTCTTTTATAGGATGTGGGAACAAAAGTCTGGAGCTGACAGTTGGGAATGAGGAATAATAGAATAATGGAATGGTTTGGGTTGGAAGGGACCTTAAAGACCATCTCATGCCAACTCCCTGCCATGGGGAGGCCTTGGACACTTTCAGGGATCCACAGCTTCTCTGGGCAACCTGTGCCAGGGCCTCACCACCCTCACAGGGTCTCACATCTAACCCTGCCCTCTGGCACTGGGAAGACATGGTCCCTTCTCCTGTCACTCCAGGCTCTTGTCCAAAGTCCCTCTCCAGCTCTCTTGGAGCCATTTTAGGCACTGGAAGGGGCTCTAAGGTCTCCCTGGAGCTTTCTCTTCTCCAGGTGAACACCCCCAGCTCTCCCAGCCTGGCTCCAGAGTAGAGCTGCTCCTCTGCTCATCCTGGTGGCCTTCTCTGGACTGGCTCCAACAGGTCCATAACACTCCCCAGGGCTGCTCCCACCCAGCCTGTATTTGTGCTTGGGAATGAGGAGCTGGGGACCAAGTTAGCCCAAGGGAATTGGAGCAGGGGGTGTGGAGCCAGTGGGGCAGAGCTGCTCCCTGTTCCTCACAGCTGTGGGTGTTTGGGCTGCTCTGGGAGGAGCTCAGGGCTCAGCCTGCCTTCAGGAGGACAGCTTTTCAGGTTGCTGTTCCTCCAGTTTTTCCCTGGAGAAACGTGCCAGGCCGTTCCTGGGATTTTTATGGCCCGTGGAGGAGGCAGGGCTGAGGTGGGTGTTTGCCTGCTGTGGGTCGTGTGGGTGGTGTCAGTGATGGTGGTTTGGCTGAGCTGTTCCCTCAGGGCTGGGGGAAGGCAGAGCCTGGGCAGGACTGAGCTGTGAGGAGTTTGGCCAGGCTGGAATTACAGCTGATGTTTCTCAGCTCCTGGTGTCCCAAAGCCTGTGGTGGTGCTGGACCAGGACAAAATTTTAGGGCTGGGAATGCAGCTGCAGTTAATGTGCAAAAAGAGGTGATTTCTGAAAATTGCTGTTGCCTGGGCAGAGCCGTCCTTTTTGGCTACATCACTGCGAGCTGGTGGAGTATTGGAAGAAGTGAGACTCAATTAAAAGTTAAACTTTCACTCCCTTTATTAAATGGCATCAGGATGAAAGCAGCTGGAGTTCTTGGAGGTTCAGAGAGGTCTCTTGTAAGAATTATATAAGTTTACTCTCTTGTGCAGCCCTGGGTGAGGAGGAGGTGGCAGAGCTGTCAGCTGCAGAACCAAAGCTGCTGTCTTGTTCTGTTACTCCGTTATGGTGGTAGAAGGTCCTGTGGGTTTAGCAGATCCTCCTGCAAGTGTGTCCCTTGTTGGAGCCCACACAGCCCCTGCAGTCTGATTGCAGCTCTGTGGGGCTGCCTTTGCTGGGGCAGTTTGGCCACCAGCGTTTTAAATAATGCTGAAATCCTTCACCTATGCAGAAAGATCTCAATTTTTCATTAAAAAGTCTCTGGTTACCATTCATTCTCTTTTCCCTTGCTAAGACTTGAGCCCCCAGCTCTGTGCTTCCCCCTGAGCCAGGAGGAGAATGAGCCCAGAACACAAAGGCAGCCTCTGCTGCAAACCTCCTGTGCACCAGGGCAAAAGGAACAACTCCTGGGGACAGTTTGATATGTTAAAAGCTGTCTCAGCCTGTTTGCTTTATCTTGAGACTTTCTTTCCTCTCAATGTCACCTTGGTGTTCAGTTTGCCTTCTGCAATGGTATTCCAGCGAAATCCTGTTTTCCTGGGATTCTGCCTAATTGTGTGGGTAGAGTGAGTGGAGTTCAAAGCCTGTGGCTGTGCCTGTGAGCCCTGTGGTACCTGCTCTGTGTGGAGTCATGACTTGCTAATGCATCTTTGCACACCATGATGATTTCCATTTTAAGAGCACGGAAAATCTCCTGAAAAACACAAGAATTTTGGGGAAGGGAAACCACCACCTCTGGTGTGGTTAATTTTTCCTTCCATGTGTTTTTGTTTGCACTGGATATATCACAGCTTTCTGCACTCTCCTTGAGTTTTGGAGAACCCAGTTAAGGAGCTGCTGTGCTCTCCTCCAGGAAGACGGGGAGTTGCATTTTAGTGGTGGATAAAACAATTCCTCCTCGTAGCTAAACGTGTTTACAGTGCTGTGGGCTCGATTGGGATGCAAGACGCTCTGCAAATGCAAAAGATGTAATTATCCCATTTTTTTCTCTTCCTACTCCCTGCCTCTCTCCCCCTGCACTCCTGGCTCCTCTCCTCTGCCCTTTCCCCAGCGTTGTGCTGATGGCAGCGTTTATCTGCATTTGTCCTCTGTCCCTGACATCCAGTTATTGATTGGCATGATTAAAAAGAACTGATAATCACTTCACATTAATCCCATAAATGACTTAAGACACCAAAATATTTGCATAATGCATCTTAAAAGGTGGCAGCTAAAAGAGGATAAGACCCAAAACTGCTTGGCACAGGAGAAATGGGCTTCCCACTCACCTGTGGGCTTGCTTAAGTAATTAGCCTTCTGCTTGCATAAGGAGGAATCTGAACTGGTTTAGCGGAGGAAGATGCAATGGGTGCTCAAAGGCTTTGGGATCTGAGCATCCCTTCTCCCAGCTGAGCCTGGGGGAAGGAGGAGGGGGGGAGCAGCGGGAATGTGGCAGCGGCTGCCGGAGCGAGCGCGGGGCTGTTTTTGTCTGCAGCATCCTGTGAAAATCTGGAGCCAGACGCCCGCTGAAAGTACCTCTGTCTAAAGACTTTCTGTCATAAACTTATCAGATTAGCAGGGAGCTAGACGACAGATTAGCCCCTGCTCTCCAGCAGCAGGGATGGGCTCCCGGGAGCGCCGGAGCACATCCGCTCCCGGCGCGGGGAGCCTGGAGGTGGGGGCGCAGCAGGTGGGGAGGAGATGGAGGGTGGAGGGGGGATAAGAGGGGGATATTTAAAGGAAGATCATTGCTAGGTAATTCTGCAGATAATGCACCCTCCGTGCTGCCCTGCTGGTCCCAGGTGAGGACACTCTCTGTCACCAGTGCGTTGGTGTCATGTGCTGCGTGTCACAGCAGCACGGAGTGGGTGCACTTGGCATGTGAGTAGAGGCTGGGAGGAAGCTGTGGCTGTGGGATGGGGTGGGGGGGGCAATATTGCTAATATGTGTATTTTTTATAAGTGTCTCTGGTTCTTCTGGCTGTCATCTTCCATTTAGAGGGAGGGGAGGAAGAAAAATAGCCACACTTAGCTCGGGGCAAGCACCTTGTGCTGGAAGGGGGTTTGACATGTGCTGCAAACAAACAAAAGGGAGACATTCCAGCATTGCCAGTTAGTGTCGTGTTTTACCTTGTTCTTCCTCCTCACTGTTTGTATATCATTTATTCAGAAATATTTTGCAAGTGTCTAGCAGTTTGCAAGCCAAGAGCATTTGCCACTGAAATGCACTATCTGCCACAGTGAATGCTTTTTGTGTTCTCCCTCTCCATAGAAGGAAAAGAAATAGGAAAAAAAAAAGACTAAACTAGCCTACTTAGCAGCGATCTGATGTGAGGATAACAGGCAAAATAATGCTGAATTGCTCTAAAACATTCTCTTTTCCCAGAAGGAAGAGCATTGTTTGAGATCTGTTAGAGGGAAGAGTTGAGAATTAGTTTTGTAAATAAATCTTTACCCTCAGCTCTGAGTAATGCTGATGTCCGGGCTTGTGGTGGGTTTCTCTCTAAAGAGAAAAACTATTATTCAATCAAATCAAACAGTCTCTTTTGTTCCAACAGTGATGGAATGGAAAAACTTAGTTTTTTGAGAATAGAAGGGTGGCAACTGATAGAAAACTATCAGTTATTTTCAGTTCAAGTTTCCTATTAATTCTGGAACAGACCTGCCAATTCCTGCACTTTCAGTTTTTCCATCCTAGATGTAAGTCCTGGCCCACGCAAGTTATATCTGGCAAAACTGAAATCAGGAGCTCTGGCAGCTGCAGAGTCCTTTATGGGAAATGAGAGTGCTGGCTGGGAAGGGGACTTCTTGCACTTCTCTCCCCAAAACTAGAGGAGGTTACCAAGGGACCCCGTGGGTGGGAGGGGGGGGGACCTTTCTTGGAATACAGCAGTGGCAGACAAAAGGCTCCTGCCTGTGTGCACACACACACACAGACAGATGCTCACACACACAGGAATCAATTATGTGGTGGCAAATAGGATTTCCTTAACTTGGTGCTTTTCTGCTCTGTTGCAGCCGCGATAACGACCTTTCCACTATCATCTCCAACCTGCACCAGAGCCGCCAGCTCGTTATGCCAGAGACCCAGAGCCGCTGTGAATTCAAGAGAAACAGCATCGAGGTTGGCCTGGGAGCAGCAGGTAAGGAGCTGGAGCAGGTCCTGCTGCTCTGGGTTTGTTGAGTCCCCTCCTCTCCCTTTGGCTGCCTCGTCTGTTCGTTTTTCAGTTTCTTTGTGTTACACTCTGTGAGTGAGCTCTAGGAAGGGGTTTTTAATATTCTGGCTAAAGATTAACATGGAGAGGATTTCGTGGCGATGGTGAAGTCCTTCTGAGATCCCAGCCCTGTGTGTTATTCCCAGATCTAGTGGTCTGTGTTAAAGTACTGGCAAAGGAGATTGCGCCAGCAAAGGAGTGAAATGTCCCCAGGGTTGGTGCCAAGTGAAGCAGAAAGGCCTTGCAGAGAGCATGATTTGATTTGTAATTTCATTAATCAGAGGTTCCCCGTGCTGCTGCTGTGCCTGCCAGCTCCTTTGGGAGTGTGGTGGTTTGGTTTTGTAGCACTGCCTGGCTTTTTTGGGTAGTTCACCTGGTTTCAGGTTAACGTGGTGACACCAGAAATGCTCCTCTTGGATCCTGCACTGTGCCCCTCTGGATGTCAGTGAGGGAGTGTGGGCAAGGATGCTGTGGTGACAGTTGTTCATCAGTCAACAAGTGAGATCTGTTGATTGCAGGGTCTGTGATTTGCCTTCGATTATAAACAAATGTTAAGAAAAAACTGGGATTTATGTTAGTTTTTATATTGCCTGATCCCTGTCCTTCCATATCAGAGCTGGATCTCTGTATGTGTTAATACAGGCCTTTCCTGAAAACCTGTCTGTTTGTGGATTTGTTCATGGGTTTTCCTGTTAGTCATTCAGTTGACTGTATATGATTTGTGACATGTCTGTGGAGCAGCCATGGGCAGCTCCCAGTCTTTGCTTTCACATCTTAATCTTCATGTTCTCATCATTAACAGATTTCCTTAACAGCCCCTTTTCCTGCACAGCTCCAAGAGCTCCAAACTGACCAGATATACATTTTTCTGTAAGACCTTGCTCGAGTCTATATGTGAGTCAAAATGGTTCTTAATATTGTTTGCTTTATAGAGAAACTGCTGGGCTTGATCAGTGTTGCTGGAATTATTTGAGATCCATGGCATTCCTGAAATGCAGAAGGGTTCTCCTCATTCCCATCAGTGCTAAGCAGTGTAAAAGATGAGATGTAGAAGCCCTCATTCTTACTTGTTAGAGTTGATGCTGGAGGTTCTCTGGTTAGTTTTTTAACCTTAAGAAGCAGTAAGAAGTGGCCTCAAGCTGTGCCAGGAGAGCTTTAGATTTGATATTAGGAAAAATTTCATCATGGAAAGGGTTGTAAAGCATTGGAGCAGGCTGCCCAGGGCAGTGGTGGAGTCACCATCCCTGGAAGTGTTCAAAAAAACCCACGTGGATGTGGCACCTGGGGACGTGGTTTGGTGGTGGAACAGGGTGGTGGTGGGTTGATGGTTGGGCCTGGTGATCTTAGAGGGCTTTTCCAACCTTAATAATTCTATGAAGGAATTCATATCACAGCTCAAGCATTCAAGGAATGTTTGAGCAGTGAAAGAGAAGAGGCTCATCCACACAAGAGGCCACCAGGCAAGTGACATGGTAGATCTGGTGTGTCTAACAAGAGCTGATCTGAGAAAGAGCGAGATGAGGGGATGGTGGGGATATTGTCACATGTCCTCAGAGACAGTTTAACTCTGATTTCCCCCCCCCTCTCTGGAGCCAGCTCTCTCTCCATGCTGGTTGGATTAAGGGAGGGCTGGTTTGCCAAAGTCTCTGCAGGAGCTGCCAGCTCTGACTGCAGAGCGTGTGCTGAGCTGGTTCCTGTGTCACCTCCCGGGCACACAGGTCAGGGGGACAGAAACAGAACGTGCTGGGGTTTGCAGCCCATTGTTGGGTTTGTGTCTTGGTTCTGTTTGTTTTTTGCTGGCAGGGAAAAACACCCAATTGCTACGTATAGAACGTGAAGAAAGCCAGTGCTGGGTTAGTCTGAAGGGCTGGTTGTTGTTTAAACCACTTAGTTACAACAATAAGGGGAAAAGAACCTTGCCCCCAGTTGTCTGCTGTTTGCACTGTGTGCCCTTGAGAACAATGCTGTGTGTTTGGGTTATGAGAATCTTCCCCCTCCAAAAGGCATCTGGAGATAAACAATGCTGAATAAATGATGTTAATGCCGTCGTGTTCCTGCATCACTCGTGCCCATCAGCTGCAGTGCTCTCAGAGGCACTGGGGAATCCGCTGCTAAAATGGTTTCTGATGCTGGTTTATGGTTTGGAGTTGGGCACATGGTGCCAGTGAGGAGAGGTGGAGATTCCAGAGGCTGCTCTGCTGCTCCCAGCTGCACATCCCCCATGTGCTGCTGGAACAGGATTCACCAGTCTCTGTTCCTTCTTGGCTATGGCTGAGGTCGAGCAGAGGCTTGAGAACAAGGACAGCACAAATGGAAGAGATGTGCTCACTGCAGGGCCCATGAGGGTAGCAAGAGGGCTGAAGCTGGCAGGATTGGCTGGTTTATGATTAATTCTGTGAGGGAATTCCCTGATTTATAGTTAGAACCAGGATTAGAGGCAGTGCTATGGTTTTGAACAGCATGGAGTGGAAAATTAGAAGTATTACTGGATCTTTAATGGTCTTTAAAGTGCAGAAAAGGGCTGAAATTAATGAAAAATAGTTGTACATAGTTCTGGGGCTTTTATGACTTCTGGGAGATAGGAAAGGCTGGAGCTGAGGTTCAAGGTTACAGCTGGGCTGATGTTCAGGTCACAGGGGGCTGAAAAGACTGACTGGAACATAAAAGACCTTTGGTTGGAAGAGCAACACTGATTAATATCCTTGGAAGGCTTATGGATAACTTATAAGTGAAAACAGGTCACTTGGTGTCAATGGTGATGGTTATATTTGGGAACAGAGACACTGAAGAGATTAGTTTGGGACAGCAGAAGCTGAAAGACTTGGAAAATAAATAACTGTGTCCTGAAAGACTCAGATAGGGTTTGGCCCTGCCTAGAGCAGGATTTAATAACCCACTTGGGTTGTGCAGTAACCCACAGAGGTGGGCACGAGGTGTTTGGAACAATAAAACCTGGAGGAGGTGCAGTCTGGGGGTTTGGGACAGCTGGGACCAAAAACATCGCTGTATTTTGGATCTGGTGATTCCCAAATAACTGTGAAGGGTCTGGAATAATCAACACCAAATGGCTCTGCTGCTTCTTGCATTGCTGAGGTGCAGTTAAGACCAGTGTAGTGATTGTGACATGTTGGTAAGTGTAGCATCTACAGAAATCTGAGAGCTACAGAGCTTTGAAAATAAATTCATCATTAAAAAACATGGAAGGACTGTTGCTACTATTCTAGAGTGGTAAAGGGGAAAGGGAGGTAGTTACATTGCCAGCAAGTAAAACTTTATCAGAAATGTTGGACAAGATGGATAATTCCATGCACCAGTTTTCGAGTACTTTGTGGGAGGTGAGTCAACCAAGACAAAGAAGGGCAAATTCCTCAAGATCATAAAGCAAATGAACAACAGAGCTCAATTTCCTGCTTTGTCCTCCCTGACATCTCTGCTAAACCTCCACGTTGTTGTTCCACGGTGACAATATGGGATGGATGTGGATTCTAGAGATTCAGCACAGGGGGGATTTGAGGGTTGATACTCTCTGCACTGAAGCAAGTTGTCTAGCTAGGAATAGCTGACAGCCTAACTCATGTTTGAAGTCCCCTGATGCTGCACCTTCAAAGGAAATTAGGAATGCCAGTGCAAAATTCTACCAAAAAAGGCAAAAACCTGCTCTGGGTGGAGGTTCTCAGTGAGAATCTGGAGCCCTGGGCTGGCTGGGGTGGCTGAGCCTTTTGCAAGGACAGCAGGAGTTGGTGGCCAGGGGTGTGTGCTGATAAAATCTAATTGCCCTATTGATTGGCTTTGGAGCCACTGTCAGTGGGGAGTGATAGAGATATTTGTGTGTGTGTGTGTGATGTGTGTTGGCTCTGTCTCCTGCTCCAGGGCCACTGGGGACCCTCAGGTTTTACAGGGATCTCTCAATCTTTGGAGCAAACCTGTGTGTGCTGGGCCTGCTCTGCAGCACCACAGATCTATTATTACAATTACCACCAGGGCACATGGATTTGCTCAGGTCCCAGGGGATCCTGGGTTCTGGGAAGAGCTGCCCTGTTTGTAACTCAGCATTCTTAACTAGATGGAGAAATCCATCTCACTGGTTTGGGGTTTTACCCATCTGCACCCTCTCACACTGTTCTTCCTTCTCATCTGGGTTGACTGGTGACAGTGTTGTGTCCTCAGACTTTTTAAGAATAGTGTATCTCTGCCTCTCTCTGTGCCTGGGAGTCGAGGTGGTTGTGCTTGCAAAATAGAGAGCCCTGGTCTCTACAGTCCCTGGATAAATGCCTGTCCTCCAAATGGTTGTGCAGATTTCAAGTGTGCAAGTGTTTGTTGTTTCCAGCACAGACTGGAAGAGCAGTAAGTTCTTGTGGAGGTTCAGAGAGTGGAGTGTGAGGGAAGGGCCTCTCTGCCATCTCTGCTGCTCTTCAATCTTTGATCAGAATGATACCAAGCTCCTCTTCTGAAGTCTGGGTTCTATCTACGCTGGGCTTACATCCAGCTGCTGGGTTTAATCTCCTACCACTTCCCTCGCCAGTTTTGGACCTTTTTAATTATTTATTTACTTATTTTTGAGACCTGGGACTACCTAACGCAGCTGCTGAGAGGTGAGGTTGGGTTTTGGGCAGAGAGATACTCCCTTTCCAGGGCAGAGAGATGAGCAAACCACTTAGGTGCTGTCAAGCCTGCAGCGCCGCGGTCGTGGCGAACACATGTAGAACCCACCTGGAAAAATAAGCTGTGGTGATTCCCAAAACTCCCAGGAGGTGAATGGTCTCTCCTCATTTGACCCTGCAGGTTGATTTCTCTGCAGTGCCCTTCTCTTGAGGTGGTGATGTGCAGTGGGAAAGGCTGGAGGTGCTTTCCTCGGTGCTAATTAAATTGCAGTCACGATGGGGATGCGTAACGTGCCAAGGGGAGGAAGAGAGGGAAAGGTACATATAATGGGGTTTGTGCTTCCTCAGGAACAGGCAGAGGCAGCTGCATGGGTGAGATTTGGTAAGAGGCTTAAGAACATCTGCAAAGGTAGAGAAGTGTTGTTCCAGTGCCTCAGGGGGAGCAGGCACGTGGAGGTGGGGGGGACAAGCAGGAGCCTAATGGAGTATAAAAGTTACTTCCAAAAGGATCAGATAAAGGCAGGGCAGCAGCCAGGGCACAACACTGGCACTGCAGAGGGGTTTACCTTGAGAGGGGATGATGGCACAAGGAGCTTTAATCTTAATTGAGAGAGAGAGACACACACACACACAAGGATGAGCAGAGCCAGGGCTGCTTGACAAAGGCACAGCAGCAAAGCTGACGGTTTGCACATCAAACAGGGATTTAGAACCCCTCTAAGCAGCTCGTGGTGTGGCTGTAAACAAGTCCAATCCCCTCTATCCAGTTTGGCTAATGCAGTCTGCCAGGGCCTGCGTGGGGTGGGGGAGGATGGAGGAGCCTCGTGGGGCTCTGTGGTTCACAGAGACAGCACAGGTGCCTTCCCCCCACTGTGTGTGTGTGATCTCACACTGCTTTAGGGTTTGAACAGGCATCTTTAGCAATAGAGTCCTGGTCCCAAGGCTCTGAGTAATTCCTCTCCTGCAATTAAAAAAAAATCCTGTTAATTTGTCCTCTTTCTCTCCTCAAATACCCTCTGTTCTGCAGCGCCACATTTCATGGCTTTCCAGTTGCAGTAGGACTATTTGCATGGATAGAAGTGGAGGAATGAGGCTCACTGGTGCTAGAGGAAGGTGGGTAGATCTTCCCTCTGTTCCTTCTGCCCCTCGTGACTGGAGGGAGTGGGCTTGATGTGGATATTGTCTGAGAGGGCACGTAGAGGAGACGTGGCAGAGCGTCAGGTCTCGCTCCAAACAGCCAGCAGATCACCGTGGTTCTGCAAATAATATTTGGGACTGCTCACGGATTCAAGGTCACGGATTCAAGGCCCCTTCCCCAGTGATTAGAGGCTTCCTTGGCTGTGGTGTGGGAAGCAGCAAAAGGCCAGCTTTCCAGTAGTGCAGAGCTCCCAGAAAGCTTGGGCTTTTTCTAGGGGTTATTGGTTCAACAGGACAGAAATGACAAACCCTGAGAGCCTTGGCCTCAGAGCAGAGGTGTCCTCAAGTGTTAACCTGCAGTGATTCCTGTGGAAATCCCACGTGACAGGGGGAACGTGACACCTGTGTCCCTTGAGGAGTCCCACTTTAGGAGTCCTGCTCCACTGGAGGCCGTGTGTGGTGCTTCTGCAGTCCTGGAAAAGCAACGTTCATCCACACGTCTCAAAAACGGCATGAAAGAGATTTCTCTCTTCTGTCTGTGTGAGGTTATTTGTTCTTTATTAACCCTCCTGTCTCATCTTTCCACTTGATGCTCTGTTGACTAAGCAAGGGAGAACTGTAAAGAACTGTAAAGAGCTTCACATTTAGGAATTTTTGTTGACAAGGCGGTGCTCGTGGCTCACAGTGCGGGTCTGGGTGTCTCACCTCCTGCGGGCCAATCCCTGAATTCCGTGTGCCTGCCATGGAGGCCTTTTCCCAATGACCTCGTTTGGCTTGGCACTGAGACCTCGAGCTTTCATCTGCCAGGGAGGAGTTAATATTGGGGATGGAAAAGAGCTGGGATCACGGATGTTCCGGCTAATGGTTAGAGACAGAATCACAGCGCACGGCTGTTCTCGGAGCGTGTGATAATGAGCTGGGATGCAGACATGTTTTCATTTAACTAAGCCAAACAACAGGGGGGAAAAAAAAAAAAGAAGGCAGCAGCCTTTATTGGACTGCTGCCTTAAATTGAGCAGAAAATCAGCACCAAATGGGCATCCAGGAGCTGCAAGCCCAGGCACTGTTGTTGATGTGTTTTACCATGAAGGACAGTTGTTTACCTAGGCAACGTGAGGGTCGAGGCTCTGTCGGTGCCCTTCATCCTCTTGGCTTGGAGCTGGAGGACTGTCCTCTCTTTGTGCTCAATTTAAGTTCATTTTTATTTCTCCTGAAGCCTTGCAGGAGGGGGAGGTAACCAGCACCCTTTTGTAATACAAACAGAGGTTCCTGGGAGGTGAAGGAAAAAATGGGAAAGCCCAATATGGAAGCGTTTCCTTTTGCTGTGCCCTGCAGCTGCATGGGGTTTTGCTGGTGTGAGTGTTCAGGTTTTATTCTTGGCTTTGTCACTGCAGGGGGAGAAGGAGCTGAGGAAGTTCAGTGCCCTGTTCTTAGAGCTCAATAAACTGAAGATTGTTAAGACTGGAAAAGATCTCTCTCTAAGAGATCTCTTAAGATCTCTCTCTAAGATCATTGAGTCCAACCTTGGCAGGGGCTTGAAGGCTGCTCCTGGCAGGAGAGTTCTTGTAGGATGGCTCTGCAAACACCTTTGGGAAGGTCACTGGGGCGTTTCAAGGTGTTTCTCCCTCAGTTTTTTAGGAAAGGGGTGCCACAGCTGGACTGGGCTCACCGTGGCACCTTGAGTATCCTGGTGTCCTCTGTGCCTGGTGTGAACAGGGCAGACTGGCCACAGTCAGGACAAGGAGTCTGTCACTCTCTGGAGATGGATCCACCAACTCATGGCCAGTCCATGCTGCAGCTCCAAAAGTGAAATAAACCCTGACTCCTCCTTCCTTCCCTTGCGGCTCTGGGAAGAGCAAGATTATCCTGCTTCCAAAAATAACC
>JAWWLV010000061.1:6028384-6049586 GCA_035041135.1 Platyrinchus mystaceus | reverse complement strand
CTGGGGTCAGCTCGTGTTTAGGGAAGGATTAGTGACACCAAGCCTACCTTTGGGGTGCTCCTGTGTAATGCATTGAGGTCAGCAGCTGATGCTCACTGACTCTTGCCTGCTGGAGCCCTTCTCTGCCACTGAGAGGAGTGGCTGCACGACCAGTCTGCCAAAGTTCTCTCAAAGTGAGCAGGAAAGAGAAAAAACCTTTGATTACTCAATATTGCATCCTCCTTGCTTTGTGCTAAGAGCCCATTTGTGTGTCCCATTCCTCCCTCCCCTTCTTTTCCTGTTTTTCTTCCTGGTCCAAGATCCTCTTTGCACACCTATTGGTCTGGGCTAGGGGGACATTCCTGAGCCAGGAGTGCCCACCTTGCTCTGCTGCTTGTGCTGTCAGACTGACACTGCAGCCAGCAGAAGGAAATGCTCCTGTGCTGGAGCACTTGCAATCTAAATCTAAATGACATCCAGCAAATAGATAAAGATGTGGAGACATAAAGGAGCAACGAGATAACCCAGTGCAGTAACTAAGGTTTGAAGCCTGCTGCCTGCCATGTCCCTAAAACCATTAAGCTGACCTGCTGGGAGGAGGATGCTGCCTTTATTTTGCAGCTGGTTTGACATCCCCTTTGCAGTGACATTCCCTCCTTCCTTGCTGGAGCTGTCCCTGCCCCGAGACCTGGCGTGCACTTGTATTGTTCCGGGATTCCCAAATCCCAGAAGCCCACTTGCTGCTTCCCTTCCCCCAGCTTCCCTGATAATTTCCCCCCCCCCCCCTCCATTCTTGTTGCCCTCAGTTAAATTATGGCCCGTTATTCCCATGACCTTGTGCTTCCCTCTCCCTTTGTTCCATTGATTCCTGCTGGCAAGGGCCGGTGCCGATGCGCAGCCGGATTCCACACTCCGTGAGCAGGGACTGCCTTTGTTGGGAGCAGCTCTGGGCTCTGCTGGGGCAGCTCCTTACAAAGACAAGCCCAGGGCTGTGGGACTGAGTCTCCAGGGTCCCCACAAACCTGTCTGGTTCGGCACAGGGACGGGCTGAGCAGCTGGGATGGAGCTCTGGAGTTGTCTGAGCAGAGCAGCTCCTCTGGTGGGAGCCTGGCTGTGCCAGAGGGAAGGGGAGAGCTGAATAAATGGATAAATGGAGATGCTGCCAAGACATTTCAGGCTGGTCAGTGGGGATTGTCGTCTTCAGGGTTTGAGTTTGATGGGGGAGTTAAGAGCGAGGGAGGATGTTTTCTTCCTCTTAAAATAACGGGAAAGGAGGTGGAAAAAGGACTCTGGTCTTGGTAGATGTTGGCTATCTGAGCCTGGGTGATTTCCCCTGTAAGTTGGCTCAGTTCTGTGTTGACTCAGGACTTCTGGGTCCAAGAAGCTTTCAGAGCAAACCCAGTGCTATGGATAGGGAGCGTGGGATAGGTCTTGATCTCTTCCCCTTGTGCTGGAGCATGAACACAGTGCAGAAGAATTTGGTGCAGTCCCTCAGCTGTAATTGGGACTCTCTGTAGCCCACCCATTTAGCAACATTGGAGGGAAAAAATGTCATGACCACCTCATTCCTGTCCCTTCTCCAGGGGAGTTCCTGTGCTCAGTCGCTGTTCTCACCATGTGTGTCCTTGGTGCATCTCCTCTGCTGCAGATTCCCGTGTGAAGAGTGGAGATAAAGTCCCTCTGTCTTTGGGGAAACCTAGAGATAGATTTTCTAATCTTCCCAGACTTAGGCTCCCAAGTCCTCTCTTCAAAGCTGATAAGGAGGCTTGGGATTCTTAGATGTGTTGGTGAAGATGACTCTTAAGCCACCCAGTCCTGCTGAGTGCTTGGAGGCCGAGGATTAGAGGCAGTGCAGGAGACAAAATAAACCCCACGTAACCTGGCTTCCACACAAGCTGGGTTTATGGTGCCATGCCCACATCCTTTCTCCTTATGGTGCAAAGCTGTTGAGGTGATCCCTGTTTGTGGGGACAGAAGTGCTGTCCTCCTCCAGCTCACCTGCTTGCCAGCCCTGTCTCTGTTCATGCTTCACTGTAGGAGGTGAGTGCTAAGAGAGAGGGGAAAATCCACTTTGATTTCTAGATCTCTGGGGGACAATATTTGACTTTGTTCCCAAAACCCTCCCTCTGGGTCACTTTCTGGTACTCCCTTGCCGGGCCAGCAGGAGCCTTGGCAGTAATGTGGGATCTGGGGATCTGCCTGGGTGGGGGGTTTTGTGGTCAGGGCTGTGTTGCACTGGTGGCAGGGAGTGATCAGTGTTCTTGGGGCTTCCCCCAGCCCTCCCTTCCCTGTGTTATTGCCTGGCCCAGCTTCATAACGTTACAGTTCTACTGATAATGTCTTTCGTTTTCAGCTTTGATATTAAAACCTGCCCCGATTTGGCTCCCTTTCAGCTGAAATGCTTTGCAGAAGGCAAAGGAGGGAAGAGGCAAAAGCAGGAATTGGGGGAATAAAAAAACCAAAGCCCCCTTCCCCCAGCCATCCCTCCCCATCCTCTAAGGTGAAGTGTTGGCTTTTGCAGGTGCATGGGCTGAGCAAACAGCTGTCCTGGGGCTCTGTGGTCCATGAGTAGCAATGTACTCAATGCACAACCTGTCTCTGTGAGGGTGGTGAGACATCCAGAAGCTGCACTGCCAGCTCATTTGCAAAACAGATTAGGTTCTGCTGCTGCTGCTGCTGCAAAGTCAGGGGGAGATGGACTGTGGCTGCTCCCATCCCAACGTCCTGGTTCTTTGTCTGGGCGCAGGGAAGGGTTGGATGAGTGGCACGTGGAGATAAAGGGATGAATTTAGAGTGCAGGGCCCTGTAACAGGGCGTGTGTTTGGCAGGTGTCAGTGGTGTGGCAAGGCTGTGCACGTGGGTTGTGAAGAGGAAAGGATTGGTGCTGTAACACAAACACGTCCCTGTTGAGGTTGTGCCCCGGAAACTGTGAGTTAACTAAATAATTAATGAAACTGGGACCTGCCTCTTCCCTGCTTTGCAGCTAAGGAAGCAAAGATGGGGTATGACTTCTTAAAACACTGGGCTGGAGCTCAGAAGATTGCTGTTCAGTCTTGTGCTCTCCTCCTGACTCGGTAAATTTGGGGTGTGGGTTGTTAGATCTTTGTGCCTCCATCCTGGCTGCTGCTGATAATTATTCCCTTTGCCTTGCTTACTGTGTATCTTGTCTATTTAGTCCCCACTCTTCTGGGGCCAGAGGCATCTCTGCCACATTTGTAGGGCTTTGCCTTAAACAAAACAAAAAGAAGAGGAAATGTTTCATTCTGTGATGGAACTGACCGCCAAAAAAACTGCTGGGGGAGAACCCAAACATGGACCCAGTGCATGGGATTTGGTGCTGTGGTACAAGGTGAACCCGAGATGCTGGAAGGATCATCCTGGGGATTAAATCACTAATGTGGGATCTCTGTGGAGGACCAAGCCAGGGGCAGGACAACCTGTGTCAGGATGTCACACCTCCCTGTGGGCCCAGAGGTGGGGGTTCTGGAGGCTGGGGGGGGCACAGGTCTGAGGGAGTTGATGCTGTTTCAGAGTTCCTGCATGATCTTGGCCTTCCCCTGCACCAGTGCAGCTGCCTGGGAGGGAGATGGGGCTTTGCAGCCTGTCCTGCTGACGTGTGTGGGAATAGTGGGAATAGCAGGGCACGGCGCGAGTCGGAGCGAGCGTCTGCTGGCAGATGGGCCCGGGGGTGGGAGTGGAACAGCGGGAGAGAAGCAGGGATGGGGGGTAATGAGGTGCCTTGGCAGAGCTGTGAAACCAAGGAATCTTCACTGCTCACATTCCAACTGCTGTCACATGGAACCGGTGCTTCTGTCACCAGTTCTTTTCCATGGAGTCTCTTCCTGCCTCAAAGCCCTTGTTGGGCTTTGCTGCCTCCTGGCCCGGGCTGGGAGGGGCGAGCAGAGCAACGGGACTTCTTGTTGTTCCAAAGCCACAAATCCTGGATGAGAACACTTCTGGGGAGGATATATGAACTTGGCCTCCAGCACCCAGGGTTTGCAGCATCAGAATTTAACGTTTCCAGGAAAATCAACATGAAGAATGAAGCGTTCCGTGGGGAGGGAGTTGGTGCCTCTGTCTGTGCTCTGTGGCCGGGTACTTCTGAGCTCTGGTGCTGCCTTGGCGAGCTGAGACTGTCTGTGGCTTTGCTGGAGTCGTGCAAAGGGGAAACTGAGGCAGGAGGATTGATAAAATTCAAATGTTATGGAAGGGCTGACTCAACACCTGGGATGTGAAGTGCTGAGAGAACTTCAGTGCCATCACTGGCTGACTTTGGCCTTTCCCATCTGCTTTCCACTTGCCACTGTTTTGTTGTGTTGCCTTTGCTCTTGGTTCTGGATGGTCTCAAGCCTCTGCAGTCGTCTCTTGAGCGCCAGTTTTGTTAAGGGGCTGGGTGACAGGGTCATGGCAAGATGAGATCGGAGGCAGCCTGCGCTCTTTAAAAGCTTGAAATGCCACTTGGAACTTTGCAGAGCTCCTGGATTGCTCCTGGGATAGAGGAGGACTGGCAGGGCTGCCCTGGGCACAGGGACTGGCTGCTCTCTGCGCTCAGCTGTGGCAGCCACAGACCTGTGCCCTGGATCTCTTGATAAATCCAGTGCCAAGGCAGGAACCTGGGCTGCTCAGCTGAATTCCGAGTGATGGGGAGTGATTCTGAGTGTGAGGGACAGTTGCTTGGCTGAAAATGTCCCCTGGAACAGGAATAATGTCGTTGTTGTTATAAATAGGACCGAGGGGCTTTGTAACCTTCCTTAACCCACACATTTTGGGCAGATTGCAGCAGCTTTGCGTGTGTGTGGATGCACAGGCAGATACGACCTATTCTCACTCAAATATGGTGCTTGTTTGTGAGATGTTGTTGGTTGTTTTTTTTTTTTTTTCTTTTAAGATGCTGCATCTTTAACAAGCCCTTGATAGATGAGAATTTGATGCTTGCAGTGACAAACAGGCTCTTGCTTCCTGCCCATATGCACCATCATGCTTTCAGTTTCCCCAGCGTTATTATGGGAGGATATTGATTTTAAATCTGGTCGGGGATGCTGTAATTGTATATTAGATATTTTCTGTTGGTTTGTAGGGCTGCAGTAATGCAAAAGGCTTGAGTGTTTCCGTACAATCCAGAGGGGGAAGATTGCTAAGGACCTTGAGGTTTTGAAGGAGGAGGGGGGGGAGGGAGGGGGAGAGACTGAGAGAGAGAGAGAGAGAGAGAGGAGAGAGAGAGAGATACTGTGGTAGGAAGATTCAGAGATCTGTTGTGCTTTTTTTTTTTTGTGTTGTTTTTTTCCTCCCCTTCCTTTCCCCCAGTTGCTTTGCATCAGGGCATGAAAGGAGTGGAAACACCGGGGGGACAAAAGGCACCAGAACAAATGATGAAACTCAGTAAGGAAATCAACTGGATTCAGAATTTATAGCTTTAAAACGTTGCATTGATCAGTGTGTGAATAGTCATTATGTGCTTTTGGGCTGCGTGATTAGGAAAGCAGATCAAGGCTCTCAAGATGATGATTTTTCTTACTTTCATTTTTTTTTTCCCCCCCTCTGCTTGTAATATATGTGTGTGTGTGCCTGTGTGTGTGAGAGAGAAGCATAAATACCAAAGTCTCTCTGGTCGCTTCTGCAAAGAAGGGGAAAGTACAACCTTGTCTGATACTCAGGTTTCTCATCTCTCTTCTAGATGAAATTTTAGGCAAGAGAAGAGTATGTTCTCCCAACAGCAGCAGTGAGTGTCCTTTAGAAAGCAAGAAAGCCAGAAGTGAGTCCCCAAAGGGTAAGTGCTGCTTCTCCCTCCCCCATCCCCTTCCCCTTTCTTCTCCTTTCTTAAGAGTGGAACTTAATTGAAATTAAGGAGCAGGGAGGGGGGGAGGGAGGGTTGCAAGAGACTGCGGTGTGGGAGCCGTGTCTGGCGCTGAGGGTGCATGAGGGAGGCGACCAGGGCTCTGCTTTCTTTATCTCCTCGGGGTGGTGGTGGTGGGGGGAGGCTCTCGGTGAGAGCCTCTTAATTAGAATAATTGCTTTCTGATTAAAAAAAAAAAAAAAAAAAAAAAAGGCAAGCTGCAGCCCTCGAGGTGGATTTTCAGGGGTGTTTCCACTTTTCAGAGTGTCTTGATTACATGTTTAATATAAAGAGATACACGCAGGCTTATCATGCTGGCATCTGCTCCTTTAAAGGGAAAAAAAGAAGCCTGTCAGGGAGAATAGGGCTGCCTAGTTCTCTCTTATGCGTTTATGGCTCTGTTCCTATAGAGATGGAATCTGCAGAAGGTTTCTCTACTTAGGGGTTTATTTTTATTTTTTTTAATCTCTTGATTTGTCTTCGGGTTCTTTCCCGTAAACGTGATTTTTAAACTTTCTTTTGCGGCTGGCAAAGTGGGGTGGGTAATGGAGCCTGCAGTTAATGAGTTTGTCTCCAGGTTGGGTAAATGAGGTTTTGCAGGCCGTTTGCTTAAAGGCTTTGTTGTTAGGTTCAAACTAATTAGCTGTCAGTAACACCCGTCTGGATCACTGTGCTTAACCTGCACTCTTTGCCACTTAAAAAAAAAAATAAAAATAAAAGCAGATGCTGTTCCATGGGTTTGGAGTTCAGCTGAGACTCTCCAAGGTGTATATTCTCAATAACCCATCCAGGGAATCTCAACAGGGACTTTTTGCAGCAGTTTGTCCTAAAGCTTTCTTAAACTACATGTTTTATGTTATGCTTTATAAAGATATATTGCAGGGACCTGTTCTGCATCCTGATTTCACAGAATGTTCCTGTATATTGTTTCTTGTCCTCAAATTATGATCTGAAGGCAGCATACTCTGAGAGGATGTTGAGTGCTGGTGTTACTTAATAGAATATTGCCAACATCACCTGAGAAGATACTGAATCTTCTCTTTCATGTAACCCTCTCCTGCCTGTTAACTCTTTTATACCAGTAGAAGTGCCTTAGATTGTACTGGGAACCCTTTATAGTGCTCCTCTTTACCTGTTTTCATCTGCCCTGTTCCTGTTATCCTTGAAATGTTTCTAGTGGATGTGCAGGAAAATTCCAGCAGGATGCTTTGATAGATTCTGAAACATGTTTGTTATATCAGACTTGGGATTCCTATAACACACTTTGTTGATTCTGCTGAGTTTGTGTCCTTTGTAATTCCAAGACGGTTCCTTCTTAGGAACTGAATCCAGGTAACAGCAAACCTGCAGGGCCTGGCTGAGAATGGGCTGAACTTTAAGCCAAACTATTGTGTTTGGATTCATCCCAGTAAAGTGGCTGAATGGGCACAAATGGATTGGTTTTGCCATTGGAGCAGCAGGGTCAAATGATCTCATTCCATTGCTTTCCTCTGGCCTTCCCTCCTTTGCTCCCAGGGACTGGGAGATTCCCTTCCAGGGGTTCCCAGGAAGCCCCGAATAAAGAAAAAAGTTTTGTTTTCTACTCCCGCTTTTCTTCCCTCGGAAATCCTTCCCTGCCCTTTGAAAGAGATGAGACAGAATGGAAATTTGGAGCTGGGCCTTTTAGTGATCTCCCATGTGACCTGTTTTTTATTAGATCTTTGGAGAGCCCCTGTTCCCTCCAGTGCTGTGCAGGAATTTAAGCCTTGGCTGTGCTGATGCTGGAATATCATTGGAATAGTGAGGGGCTGAGACTTCTGTGCTTTGGGGGTCTTTGTCTACCCACCCCTGGCTATGAAAAGGGGGTTAAAGGAGGGGCTGCAGCCGGTGTTTCTGTCTTAAGGCCCAAACAGTGACAGCACCTCTCAGCTGAGAACTCCCAGGAGCCTTCCTGTCAGTCAGGCAGTGTTCCTGTGTCACGGGTGCCATGGAGGGAAACAGTCCCTGTGTTCCCAGCTCTGGCTGGAAACGGAGCGATCCACGCTGTGTGACAAGCCATTTTCAAATGGGAGGGACCCTAAAGGCCAGTTACCTGGGATTTGGGAACTGCTGCAGTGTGAGGTTGTGCTGGAGCCCCAGGCTTGGCTGGGACCCAGAGTGCAGTTTGTGATTTAGGAGTGGGAAGGGAAGCAAGGACCGGTTGGAGTTTTGGAGCCTGTGCAGCCTCACGCTGTGCTGCAGAAGGAGCTGGGTCTGCAGTGTTCTCTGGGACACAGCCCTCCTTTTCCTCCAGCCTGGTGGTCCTGTGCCTTGTGCAGGTGCTGCTCCTCCACATCCTGCATCCCTTGTGGCGGTGACCGGCTCCAGGCAGGACTCTGCCCCTCTCCACCACACGCTGCCCTGGAAGCAGCTCTTGCTCTCCATCACACACTGCCCTAGAAGCAGCTTTTGCTCGGGGCACAGCTGCCTTGTCTCGGGAACAGCCTTTTGAAGAGCAGGAGTGACCCCATGGCACAGCTCGTGCTGCCGTGGCCGCGCCTGACAAGGCGAGGAGAACAGAGGCAGCCAAGGAAATCACTCCCGCTCTCCAACTGAGTGAAAAAACACCTGTAGGGCTGGAAACCCTTCCAGCGGGGAGCAGCCACCTTCCCTTCCCCCTCCCCAGCTCGCAGTGTGCGCTCCAGAGATCAAAAGGGAGCCCTATCTCGGTGGAAACGGGGCCGCGCCGCTGTCAAACAGAGCAGAACGTTCTCGCGTCTAATATGGAAATGGGAGCGGTATCAGAGGCTGGGAGCGAGAGCTGTGCTGGCAGGTCACGGAGGAAGCTTTCTGCTCTCCCCAGGAGACAATTCCCCAAGTGAAGCCCTCGCTCTCCTGCGGCAGCAGCGCGTCTGGAGATCTCAATACCTCGAGACGCGAAACAAAAACCGAGGGATGGCGGGACGGGAAAAATCGGCAAAGAGCGTTTTGGTTCCCGTTTGAGCTGCTGAAAAATATATCTGGTAGGAGCCTCATCGTTTGGGAAGGTTGGAAGCCGGGCTGGAAGAGGCGCTGGAAAACACACGTAGGGAACAATGTTGTGCTCACCCCCTGGGGCGGGCGATGAGCTCATACGCTGCTCCCTCTCTGCCATTCTCTTTTCTTTGCTATTGTGGATCATTTAAAACAAAACAAAGTCTTGCTGCGTCTTTGGGTGATGAACTAGACCAGAACTGGAGCTGGACTGCAGCTGAGCAATTCAGATCCAGCCTCTGTCAGTTTGCCCCTCTCCTCTGGAGGGGAACATCCATGTGTTGGTGGCTTTGGCAACTGTCCAAATAGGCCAAATGAAGGAACAAGGTTTGGCCCCGTTCTTGCTAAAAACTTCACTTGCCCCCCCTCCCAAACCCAGACTGCTGAATGTGGTGGGAGGGGGCACAGGCCCCCCCTGACCCTGGCAAGAGAAGACCCTAAAGCTACTGCCCAAGACCTGGCCTTGAGTTTGCAGTGAGATGCATTTGCAGCAGGTTCCTGGAGCTTTGACTGGGTTGCAATAAAGGGAACTTTGGCCTGTCATGGGTTTGTAGCAAAGGAGAAGGGATGGATAGTGCTCCTGTTTTGTCTCGAATTGCTTGGAGAGGATGGGCTTTGCAGAATTCTGTGGAAAGGTTGTGCAGCAGTGACACGTCCTTCGGGCTGCATCCTCCTAGAGTTCCCTGTGGCTGTGCCATCAGTGGTGGCAGAGGGGGGCTCCCCTTGGCTGGGGTGAACAGGAGGGGGCTGGTGGAGAGCATGAGGGCCCAGCAGATGCTGCCTTGGCTCTGCCTTCCCACGGCCCTGCCAGAGTCCATTTCACACCTGGCGGCTGGAGGAGATTTGGCGAGATCAGTCTCCCGCATTACCCCTGGTAATGACAAAAGCAGACAGCAAAGCTTCAGCAAAGCTGGAATTACTGCTGGCTGAGTCATGTGAAATCTTCCAAGTTTTAAGTGTGGAAATCCAGCCTTTCCCTGGGCTCCTCCTTCCTCTTAGCCTTCCCTTGCCACCCCCATTCTCCCTCCCCTCCTTGCACCTGAAATCTGCTCTGCGGCTGATCCGATAGAGTTTATGGTAATTAAGTGTTATTAAATCCCCTCCCCCCCCTCCCTTTTCTTCCTCTAATGACACAGCTGTGGGGGAAAAAAAAAATTGGTGTTTTTCTAAATCAGGTCTGTGGCATGTGGCTTTGCTCCTTAGACCTTTGGTTAAGAGCATCAGAAGGGAACTGAAACCCTGGGCTTCTGCATCCCTGGGGGAGGTGGCAGGAGCGGTGAGAGAGCAGAGGAGGATGTGGGAATGTGGCCCCTGGGAGTGACTTGGAGGCAAGAGGACCTGGAAGGGAATTCTGCCCACCACTCCCCTGCTTCTACCAGGGGTGTCTTGCAGGTTTGGGTGCTGGAGGAGGGAGTGGGAGGCAGCAGGAATGGCTTGGCTGTTGTCCAGGGCAGCCTCTCATTTTGGGGTCTGGCTTCTAGGGCTGAGGACCACAGGCCAGCGTGGGAACCCAGCTCCTCATCCCAGCCAGCCTGAAGCAGGCTCTGAACCTGTGATTGCACAGGAAGCCAGTGGTCCCTGAGATGCAGATGTGTGTCAGTGGGGTAGAGATCCGTGGTTGCAGATAGAGCCACAAATTGCTGTGCTGGAAGGTTGACCTGAGCTGGAGGGGACTGAGGTAATTTCCCTTCTGCAGAGGAAGAGTACCTTGGGAGCCAGTGATGCAACCCTTCTGTATTGAAACTTTGTGCAGCTCGGGCTATTTTTTAAAATAATAATATTATTTATTGTTGTTGCTGTTGTTGTTGTTATTGCTGCTGTTATTGTTGTTATTCCCTCCTATGTTCTGGGGAGAGGGTGGCTTCATTACAACATGTGAAGGTTTTATCCACCAAAATCTGAGCCCTGTGTGCTTGGCTGGGCCATGGGTTTGGTGTCAGACAGCCCGTTCACCTCTCGTTCTGTGCAAGGCAGAGGTGACCCAATCCCTGAGCTGCTGTGACAGGGCCACATTTTACAGCCACTCTGACTCTTGGGCTGTTTTCCTCTGCCACAGACTTATCTTTTCTGATAGCCAGCTCAGGGGCCTTTGTCTCACCTGGGAGAGACCCACAGCTCTTTTTTCCCAGCAGGATGGCCAGTGCCTGTGTATTCCTCGCAGTGCTGACTGTGCTCAGAGCCACCACCTTGAACTTGCAGCCAGTCTGGCAGCAGAATCACCTGCCGTGGTCCCTGAGGGACTCTGTCAGTGAAATGAAGGAGCACAAATATGGGGCACGCTGTGGGGTGGTCTTGTCACTCACTGAACACAGTGGTGGTCCTGTGACTGCAGCATGGGGGGAGCCCGTCCTGCTCCCTCCCTTCCCCTCCTCCTGCTCAGATTGTTACTGGGAGTTCCTCTCTGAGTAATGAAAAGGCTTTGCCTGTGGGGAAGATCCGAGATAAAATAGTGTTAGAGCAGCCAAGGCAGAGAGTGGTAATTACTCTGATTTGTGCTTACAGTAAACAGAAAGCCTCTGTGGTTTTCTCTCCCTGACTGTCAGACTGGGTCCCCTCCTGCCCCAGGAGCAGGCAGGGCCTTCCTCAAAGCACCTCCCTCCTGGGCTCTGCAGTCATTCCGGGAAGATGGATAGGGAGGCATGCTGGGTGTGATTTTAATGGCCTCGGGGTGCTCAGCCACATGGTACAGATGTGAAACAACCTGCTCCTGAGCCTTCCCCAGCAGAGCTGGGCAGGTGGATGTCGTCACTGCCAGCATCACCTGCGCTGGGTGACGAGCATCTCTCGTGTTTTTGTGTCCTCGTGGGTGTTCAGGAAGGTGGGGTTGGAAAGAGGTGCATGTCAGGCCAGCTATGAGCTGAAAAAAGAACTCATGTCCCCTGAGATGAAAGGGTGAGAAATCACTGAACTCTTCCACCCTCCCTGTCCCCTCTGCCACGCTGGGGGTACAGGGCTTGCTGGCAGTTTTGTGTTATTACAGTGCAGTGCTTGGTGCTTTAGGAGGAAGAAGAAGAAACAGTTGATGGGTTTTTTTGGGGTGATGGGGGCTTTTCTGTGTGTAAGTGTACCCATGTTTGGAGGTTTAGCAGGTTGTTAGGTGTGTTTTGACCACATAAAATGGTACATATTGAGCACAAGGACAGGCTGATTTGGCAGCTTGGTCCATCAGGCTCAGTGGGAACACTAGAGGGTTATGTGAATTCGTGCTAATATCCCTCTAACCCCCTTACCTCCTTCTTTTTGCACTGTCCCTGTACTCATGTGATTTTTCTGCTGTATTTCTCTCTGGAAAAAGAAAAAAAAAAAAACAAAACAAATCTTTCTGCTCTTCAGAAAACTCCCACACGCCTCTGCTCGAGGACTCGGTGACTCAGATGACCCCGGAGGAGCACTACAGACGCATGATGTCAGCACTGAATGAGCATGGCACCTTTGAGGAGCAGCAGCAGCAACGTCTCTACCAGCTGGCCAACAGCATGGCAGTGCCCAGCCACGGAGGTACAGGATCTGCAGATGGGAGGAGGGACCCGTGGTGCTGTTCCTTCGGGATAAGTCTGTAAAGGTTCCTAATCCCCCCCCTGTGTGCACCTGGGGGGGATTGATGGGCTGCAGTGCTGGGTGTTTATCATGCAGTGAATACAAGTGGTGCTAAAAGGTGTCCTAGAGACCCTTTTCTCCCACCATCTCTGTGGGGGCATCTTCCCTCAACCATCTGTAAATGCCAGTTCCCTCTGTAGCTCTCTGGGGGGGATACGCTTTTCTTTACTGAAATACATTCACTGCAGCATCACTACTGTGTGTTTTGCAGTGGTGGTGAGAGGGGTCCTTCCTTTGTTTCAAGGGTTTGTGTCAATGTGAATATTCAGAATCTCTGGTGTAAGGCTTTATTTGGGTCACAGTGTGGAGCAAGGGGGATGAGCATTGGCATAACACAGCAGGGGGTGTGAGATGTAGACGGTGCCAGACACTCCTGCCCTTTAGTGATGGAAATGCAAAGAGGATGTTGCTGCCTTCTCCTGGGGCTGGAGTGGTGTCCCGAGGGGATAAGTGTCCTGCAGTGCTGGGATCCAAGGGGTCCCGTGTGAATTGAAGGATTGCTGGTATGTTTTCCCTGGGCTGTGGAAGGAGCTGGCTGGATCCAGCGTGTCCTGCGCTGTGCCTAAAGGGGGCACCAGGCAGTTACAGGATCTGCCTTGGATGCACTTGGCAGGATGCAGGATCCATGAGCATTCCCTCCACGGGTTCCTCAGCCCACCTCACCTTCCCTCGGGGGAGCTGAAACTGCTGGCACTGGCTCAGCTTCACCCTGAGTAAAGCCAAGCCTTGTACCGAGTCCTGTGCTGCAGGAGCCAGGGGTGGGGGAAGCAACTCAGCTCTCTGGACCAGGCAAAGCCAGGGGAGATGGAAGAGGTGATGCTGTTCCACTCTTGGAAGCAGAGGGTTGAAGCATCACTGGAAAGCAGTGCAGTGCAAGGATCTGTCCCTCTGCTGCTTCCTGCCCGAGGTGTGGAGGGCTCACACAGTGAGCCGGGGAAGGAGCACAGGCAGCATCAGCAAAGCATCCAGCAAGAGCTGGAGGAGATTCTCTGGTCTCGAGTGTAAATCCCCAGGGCTCCTTGTTAGGTTAATGAAGAGGCTGTCTTCTTTTCCACTCTGTTTGATTTGATTGGCTTCTCTGGGGGCAGGAAGGCGATTCCATTCGCTGTGGAGTAAGGATTTGCTTATCAGCAAAGGCAGGGCACAAACCTGTGCTGAGGCACGACCTGGTGAGCATGGCACGTGCTCTGTGTGTGGTGTTGAGCTGTCCTGGGCATTTTCAGAGCTGCAGGGCTCCTGCAAACAGGATACATGGATACAGGGCTGTAGGGCTGGAGTTTCACATGTTCATGTGATGAACACAGAGGAGAGGACAGTGTGCACAAAAGGGTGACACACTGATATGCACAGGTTGAATATTCAGCCATGGCATTCAGATGTAGACCATGTAGAATACACGTGTAGACCGTACAACAAAGCAAATACACAGCTCAAAATGTGTTGTGTGTACCAGTGCTGTGACAGGCAGTCACCCAACAGACACCCAACCTGGCACTGGATGGCTGCTGGACTCGTGGACACGTCCATCCCACCAGCATGTGCTGCAGAACAGCTGGGATCACCCCCTTCTCCCCCGTGGAACGAGCAAGAGTAGCTCATTACATTAAGAACCTGACGTATTTTTATGATTATGACTGAATTGTCTCAGCAGCATTTGTTAGGTGAGGGGTCACACTGGGGTTTTGGGTGGGCAGGGGGAGAAGAGGCGCCTGCACGGACAGACTCGCTCGTGTAACACTGACAAGACAAAACTTGGTGTATTTTTGGATTGTCTCCACACCACAGGGCCCTGGTTGGGCTATAAATTATTAGTGCCAGTACAAAGTGCAGTTTATCTGCGGGCTCACATGGAGGCACCAATAACATTAATAATTTAAAAAATGTTAATAATTTAGAATTTTTTTTTTTAATTGCTTTTCAGCCCCCTCCCCTCCCTTCCTCCGCCCCCGTTCTCCCAGTGGCATTCATCCCACATTCTGAATTCAGTCTGTCTCCGTGCCTGGAACCTCCATCCGCCAGCGTCCCACTGTCAATCAATCTGATTTCCCAACTGTCAGAGTGCAGGATTGTAAATAACAGATCCTGGGGGAGAGGGGGGGGGTCTGGGCGAGGGGGTAGGGGCACAGGGGAGAGGAGGAGGGGGGAGAAAGCGGCGAGGAGAGGGTGGGTGTGCAGGGGGTTGTTGCGGTCGTTCAGGATCAATGCGGCTCCTGGAACTGGCTGCACGCCAGACTTCTAAATTACAGGCACTGTGGCGACGAGGAGTGACCTGGGTTTTTCAGATAATTAATTTATAAACATTTCGAGGTGCACGGCCCCTGGCTCGCCGAATTCTCTGGGCTTTTTTTTACGTGATCTGATGGGGTTTGGTGTTTCTTAACGTGCCCCTGCAGTTCAGAAGCGTCGTTTTAAGGGTTGTCCCCTCAGCTGGGGGTGTGGGGACAAGGATTGTGAGTGTGGCTGGAAATTCAGGCACTGGTGCCCTCCCTCCTCCAGCAAAAACAGCAGCTGTGCAAGTGTTTCCACCTCACCATGGGGCTTCAGCCCTGAGCATCAGCAAAATGTTGGATGATGTGACTGAGGAAGCTCAGGCTGGGCTAATAGAGATGTGGGTTTCTGGGATTTCCAGAACTGAAGGAAAACAGCGTGGTGGTATAAAGGAAGGCAGGGAGATGGGAAGTCTATCATCACCAGGGTCATGCATTGTTCTTACAGTAACCTGGCTTTACAAATCCATTGTGGGAAGAGGATGGATGTGCTGCTGGACGTGTGGAGGGCTTTGCAATCTCAGTGTGCAAGGTGATCCTGCCCAGGGTGTGTGTTCACTGGGATAAATCTCCTGCTCCTGCTGTCCCCAGCTGTGTTTTGGTTTCCTTTTGCAGCCTGGTGCACAGTGAGCACGTGAGGGAGGTCTCCTCTAAGTGTGCTCTTGTGTGTGTGTTTCCTGTGTACCCTGTGAATGGCAGCAGTTTTGGTGTGGGATCTAAGTTGTGTATGGGGTGTTTTTGTATAGATACAGGGACTAAGGGACTCCTGATGCTTAACTGGGAGAGAGGAGCACTCTGGAAAAGCAACTCTGTGTGACTGGTATGGGTGCCCGTGTCACAAGTGCTTGTTGTTCCCTGAGCAGTAGCACATCAGCTCTGCCTGCATCACCTGCTCCTCTTTGGGGCTTGCTGTGATTCTCTCTAGTGGTGCCTGAGGTGATTGTGGCCATGCCTGCACTGTCCATCACACAGCCCCTGTGTGGGCAGCTTGTCTGTGCTGACACCCGCCCTGGAGAGACTGTACAAGTGTGTAACCTGTCACTGCACAGGTGTCACTGTAGGTGACAGGTCAGAGCTTCTGCAGTGGTGCCAGGGCAGCACAGGTTTAATGAGGGGTGCATTTCTGACCCGCAGCCGATGTCTGATGGAAGTGTTGTGCCTAAGGCTGGAGGGTCCCTCCTGTACCCCATCCTCCTCTGCTCTGTGGCCAGGCCCTTCCTCTTTCCTACAGCAGAGCTGTGCCAGGCAGGTACAGACCCTGCAGGGCCAGCCCTCACCCCTTGCCTAGGTGAGGCCACAGCATCCCCCAGGATGTGGGTGGTTGACTGTGGGGCCACCATGCTTGGGAAAACAGCCCTGGGTGCTCCAACTGCTGTGGCCCTGCTGCCAGGCTGTCCCTGGGAGCAGGGGTGGGTGTTCCCCGGGCAGGTGAACCGCGGGAGTCAGGTGTGGATTAAGGGGCTGCCCAGGGAAGTGGCCCCCTGTTCCCTGCGTCCAGCAGCAGCTGGAGATGCTGGGCTGTGGTTTCGGGGGGGGGATGCTGTCCCGACGGGGGCAGAGCACACGCGGCAAACTCCGCGGTCCCCGGGGGAGCCCAGCGGGGGCTACGGGGGGCGGAGGGGACACGGCGGGGCCGGGGCAGGTGCCACCGCGGCCCCGCTCGGGACCGACCGGGAGGCTCCGCGCCCGCGGAGAGGGGGCAGATGGCAGTTTGGGGAGATCCTCCCCGCATCCATCCATCCCTCCCTCCTTCCATCTTTCCCTCTCTTTTCCCCCCTCCTTCCCTCCCTCCTTCCCTCCGGCAGGAAGGCAATTAAACAGCAAATCCCCCCCCCCCCCCGCCCTCCTTCCCTCCCTCTCTCCCTCCCGTAGTTGCACAATTTCCTCCGCTGCCAAACTCCCTCGGCGGCGGAGGCGGATCCCGCCAAGAGCAGCCCGAGCCCGCTCCGCCGTGTGAGTACCGGGGCAGCCCGGGCAGCCTGTGCCGGAGCCCCGGAGCCGCGGGGATGGGCGGCGGGGGGGGGAGCTGTCGCCCGAGGGGCTGCGGGCACGGCCGGGAGCAGCCCCGGGGCAGCGCTGTCGCCCGCGGGGAGCCCGGAGCATCCCCGGAGCATCCCCGGAGCAGCTCCCGCGGCGGGGACGGGCGGGCAGCGGGTGTTTCTGTCCGTCCGTCCGCGGGGCTGGGGGGGGGTGAGGGACGGGGGTTGCGCGGGGGTCGATGCCGGGCGAGCAGCTCATTCCTTTCCTCCTGTCCCAGATCTCCTGCGGGCGCGGCAAGAGGTGGCGGCGGCGGCGGCGGCGCGGAACCCCGGCGCGATGGAAGCGCACATCCCCTCGGCCAGCAACTCTTCCAGCCAGCGGAGGAAGCAGGGCCTCCCCCAGCACAGGGACACCCACTTCCCCGAGAGGTACCGCGGGGACGGGTCACCCCCCGCCCCGGGGCGGGGTTTGGTGCGGGGCGGGGGGCGCGGGGGCTTCGAGCCGGTGGCATCCCCGGGAAAGCCTGGAAAGGCTGGCAGGGGTGTCCTGGGGGTGCTGGAGGGGAGGGAGCGCCTGGGCCAAGCGTTGGAACAGGCTGCCCGGGGAAGTGGTGGAGTCACTGTCCCAGGAAGTGTTTGAAAAACTTGTGGATGTGGCGCTCTGGGGATGGGGTTTAGTGGTGAACAGGGAGGTGTCAGGTTAATAGTTGGACTCAACTATCTTGGAGGGCTTTTCCAACCTTAAGGATTCTGTTATTCTGTGCAGTGCCCAGGGGTTGGGCAGGGTTGGTTTGCCCAGGTAAGCTGTGTCTCCCCTGGGTGTTGTGCAGGTGCAGAAGTTGGTGGAGGGTGTTCTGTCCCATGCTGGGATGTCTGTATGGAAAAGGGAGTGATCTGTGTGCATCCACATCAGGTTAGCGACTGTCTGGCTGGAATGATCCCAATCCTGCCCTGGGTCTCCAGAGCAGATGCCACTTTAACGTGTTCTTTGGCCAAGAGCAAGTTAAGGTGTTGAACTTTGCGTTTTGCAGCATGCCCCGATGAGGAGAGAGAACAAATGCTCTCGGATGGAATAGAAAGAGAAGTTTTCTTTTTTGAGGAAAAGAGGCACAGCTTGCCTTTACCACTGCTAGGAGTGCTGGAAAGCTGATATTCCCCCCACCCTCCCTTTCCCCCCAGGAAATTCTAGCTCATTTATCTTGCTCTGTGCCACGAGCCATTCCCTCTGCAATCAAGAACTTCAGAGGGAAATTAAATTAAAGCTGTATGCATTTCTGACAGGGATAGCAGAGGCGGGAAAGGGCCACGGGGATGCAAAGGCTTGGGATATCACGGGACAAGCCGTGAAAGGCTCTGGTATTCAGACTTTTTTTGGCTTTCCTGAGGGGGTGGGTGCAGAGCAGGCTGCAGCATCACTTCTGTAGCACGTGTATGTACGTGTTGAGTCCAGAGTTTTCCCCCCAACATTTATAGCCTTGGAGATTCTTTTTTTTTTTTTTAGCCCTCCTTGTTTTTCCTTCTCTCCCACCAGTGCCTTTGCAGTGTGTAGGGGCTGGGCAGAGCTGGTAAACCCTTCTCCTGCAGGGTGTACTTTGGCTAACCCGCCTCATAAAACGCAGCGCGATCCGTGCAGATTGCAGGCAGACCTGTGAGGAATGCAGGGATCCACGGCTTTCAGTGCAGCCAGTCAGCAGGAACATTTCTCCAGCGCTGTGTGGCCTGGAGAGGAGCCAGGCCAGCCGGAGGCCCGGCTGGAAAGGCATGTACGGGAAGGGTGGAGGCTTCTTACGGGGAGGTGCTGCTCGCAGGAGGGGCAAACCGAAAATGGGTTCGATATGTATCAGACCCAGGGGCACTTGCCACTGCCAGGCAGGTGCTGTAGCTAATGGAGCTGGGCTAGGCCAGGAAATTTGGTTTGGGAAAAGCAGAGAGAAAGTTGTTCACTGTCTCAGGAGGCTGAAGGCCAGGAAGTTGGCTGTTGGAACAAACCACTGCTTTTCGTCTTGATTCTGTTCTCCCAAGTAGCCCTGTGAATTGTTGCACTGGTGTGGGAGCGAAATCCTGGCAAGCTGAGGAGGGGGAAGGAACACACAGGGGCACAACCTGCCTTTGCTGTCGAGGGAAACACCTGTGGGACCTTGGAATAGGTCTGCAAGAGTCACTCAGTGTCTCAGTGTCCCTTGTTGCTAGTTCACATGGGTCTCATCTTGAAAGCAAGGTTGTATTTTGGCACTTGGGAAGGCCTTTGAGTGGCTCAGTTTCAAGAGCAGTGTAATGTGGTAAGTTGTGTGGAGCAAGGATGTTTGCACCCACTTGTAAAGGTCTGGTTATTTGGCTGCAAGCAAGACCCACCCGTGGCCGTGTTGGTGGGCACAAAACAAAAGAGCTGGTTTTTGCTTGTGTTTTTGTTCACTCTGTGGTCTTATTTCTGTCCAAGAGCTTGCAGGCTGAAATAAGGCTCACAGCAGGTTATCAACCATGCTGTTGTTTTCCCCCAGTGCTCCCAGCTCCGGCTGTACATCCAGGACCTGCTCTTATTCCTGGGCAGAGTCATTCACCAAGGAGCTTTGAGACAAACCATGGTGAAACATCCCCCTGGGGTGGGCCTGGCTGGGCACATCCTGTGCTCCCTTCCTCTGCCATCCCAAGATGTGGCAAGACCAGGCTGTTTGTGTTTTCTGCAGCCATCTGCTCCCACAGGGAGGGTGTGATGATGTCCTGTGTGGCCAACCTCCTTGGCCAGGCTCTGGGGTGTGTAATAATCCTTGGTTAGCAGAGCTGGGGAAACCTGCTGGGAAATGGGAAGCTACAGCTGTCCCCACAGTCACAGACTTGGTAAATCTGCTTGGCATGGTTTGTGGATGGCCCTGTCCCTTGAAGTGTCCGTGGCCAAGCTGGATGGAGCTCCGAGCAACCTGCTCTAGTGCATGGGAAGGTGTCCCTGCTCGTGGCAGGGGATTGGAACTCGATGATTTTTAAGGTCCCTTCCAACCCAAACCATTCTGTGATTAGTTCACAAGGTTGTTGCTTCTCCCCAGAGCTCTGCAGCCACCTGAGTATCACTGAGGGTCCACTTGCATCCCTCTGCTCCTGTTTGGACCGGTTTGGAGCTGTCCTGTGCAAAACAGTTTGTTTTGCTGTTGAGCCAAAACACCAGAGGTGTTTTTAGGAATGCCAAGAGAAGCTGTGGCCGTGTGTTATGAAGCAGTCAAGTTCTGTGTGGGGTAGTTTCTCCCTTCCCTTCCCTGTTAGCCTTGGGTTTTGTGCTTGTCTGCCATGGTCTTTGTCAACAGGGTAAATCACAGCAGCCTCTGTGCACCTTTATTATGAAGGTACAGAATTTTCCAGAGGTTCAGGTGGGCACTGACAGAGGAGGAGGCAGTGGAGGAAGCTGCTTCATGTTCGTAGGCAAACTGTAGATAGATTTACAGCGTCTCCTTTCCCAGGAGCAGAAGTAATAACACATGATGCAGGGGGATGTGAACTGTTTGGCATGGTGTTAAAATTCCATTTCAGCTTCCTATCGGGAGATCTGTGGGGATCAGGTCAGCTCTCAGGTGCAGCAGCTTTGTGGGCAAGAATAATTAGTCACTTCAGCCATTATGTCTGGCAAAGCAAGGGGGGGAAACCCACACTGGTGACCCAGTTTTATTCATCAGGGCAGTGCTGGTGCTTTTGCAAAGACAGGAATGCAGAGAACTTGCCTGATAATGAGAATTGTATGTACAGTTTTCCTGTTTCCAGGGGTGAGGGTGGGTCTGAGACAGGGAACAGTTGGGAAGATGGGTGCCTTCAGACATTCAGCAACTAATTATCACCCATTTTTTGCTGGTCAGAAACAGGCTGGGAGGTTTAATGACACTAAGGACAAGGCAGGCAGGTGAGTAGTGGCTTTGAGGGGGTGATACACACATGTACACACAAACACATGGATATGGATTTTCTTGGCCCAGGCTCCATGGTCTTTTTAGTGGCATGGTGGCCCCTTCACCTCTTTGGTTCAGCTTCCTCATCTGTTGGAAAGAGTTAGTAAAACTGAGACATCTTGCCAAGGGTAGGCTCAAGCCACAGGCTGGAGAATCCCCTTGGTTTCATGGTTTTGGTTTCCTAGATCCTTCCTAGATTGATTCAGACTCGGATTACAGAGTGCCAGGGCCTGGTGGTTCGTTTGAAAGGATTGTTGAGCTCAGCGTTATAAAAAGACTTGGAAGAGGAAAGGGTACAGCTAAAAGGTGCCACTGTAACTGCTCCAGCCTGGAGCACTTCCCACCTCCAAACTGCTCCAAAAATGGCAGATGTCTGTGCCCTGCAGACTTTCTTGGATCCTACCCCCTGGATCCTGTCTCCAGGCTTTGTTGGCAGTGTGCTTGGTTTCACTGGGGTCGTTTAGCCTGGAATGTTCTCACCCAAGGTGCTCATCTCCAGTGCTTCTCTCCGAGCAGGCTGGTGTGTGTGTGTGGAGCCTGGGGGACACTTGTGTCCTCCCCCTTTAAGGAAACCCTTTCATGCCCTGCAAACAGAAGGAACTGGCTGGGTGTGAGCAGTGGGGTGTGAGC
>JAWWLV010000061.1:6011217-6028284 GCA_035041135.1 Platyrinchus mystaceus | reverse complement strand
GAATATGACGCGTCAGTTCTGGGTTAGGAGTTGTGAGGAGTTGTTCTCGTGCCTGTGGTGTGGGGTCTGGAAGGGGGACCTGCCCCTCTCTTGGAAGCGGGGAAGGCAGAGCCTGGTCAGAGGAAGGGCAGGAGTTGAGGCAGGTTCTTGGTACAAGCCCTCAGCTGGCTCTGGGGCTTTCTGTAAGCAGCATTAGGGACACAGTTCATCCTCCAGGACCACAGGCAGTTACAGGGGAAGGCAGGAGGAATGCCAAGGAATAAGAAACACTGCCTGCCTAAGATGCCATCAGCATCCTCATCTCCAGGGTCCTGGGAAGCTGAGCTCTTTGGCTGGAGTGTTCTGGGAACGGGAGCCACAGAGTCTCAGAGAGGCTCTCATGGCCCTTCCCTTGCAGAGCTGACAGACATTGTGCATCAGCCAGAGGCTTTCTCTGAGCAGAGATGTGCCCAAAATACCCAGCAAGGATTTTTGGATGGAGTTCTTTCCATCTGCTGTTGCTACGATTTGTTCTTTCACCACCTAATTCCTCCCCCCTGTTTTTTGGAGGCTTTCCTTTTCACTCCTGGCTCCTTGGGCACATCCTCCTGTGCTCTCTGGGCACTGTCTCTCTCCTCCTCTTAACCCACTCCAGCCTTGCATCCCCCTCTCTGCTCTGAATATTCTGGTTTTCTGGTTTTTGCACTGGAGGGATCCTCAGCAGATCCCAGCTGGCTGAATGTTATGCAGAGCAAAGGCCAAAGAGCTTGACCTGATTTAACTAATTTGGTTTTAGCACCAGTTTGGATTTTGAGGGAGCGATTTCCCCGGGCAGCACAAACCAGGCCGTCTCTCCATGTCCAGACCTCGTTGCTGCCCTAGAAGGGCAACTCCAGCGCGTGTCTTTTCCTGCCTGGAAATCCCAAACACCATTTTTAGAAAGCCCTTTTCATTTTATTTATTTTCCCTTCCTGGCACAGTGTCTGGGGATGGCAGAGCAGCGAGGAGCTGTGTGCTGCCTGCCTATTACCTCGGGTTTAAAGTGTCTCTTCCTATCAAATGCAGAGCAGGAGAAAGCAGAGCTTTCATGCATTCTTTTTTTTTTTTTCCCCCCTCTTCTTCCATCCGTTCTAAATTTATTTCCATGCCTTGCCGGTTTCAATCTGCATTTCCTGACCCTCTCACATCTCCAGTCACAGCCTGTGCTCCGAGCCTTCCCTTGGAGCTTGGATTGAGTCGGGGGGGAGCATTGCTCTGGGCTTGGGGAGGATATGATGGGGTTAAAGTGAAAGGCTTGGTTTTAACAGTATAATGTGTAACCCCATAATGACTTTAAATATTGATTATTTGAAGGCCATTAGTGCTTATTGTTAAAGAAAAGTCAATACTTTTTAAGCCTTGTGAACCATTTGTCTCCTGTTAAAGGACATATCAAATTTAGCAGCATGCAGTGCAAATCCCCTAATACCCTGCTCACAAGCCTCCAGCTGGCATATTAGGGGGGAAAAAAAAGAAAAGGGGGTTGGGGGGAGGAATATGCAGTAACACAGAACTGCTCTCTGCAAGGTAAGGACAAGGCTTATCAGATATAACTGCCAGGGGCTAAATTCAGGTTCTCAGAGTATGGGGCTGTAATTCTGCCCTTTGAGTGGTGGAGGCAGAGGAGGAAGGAATTTAATGGGGGGGTTGAAGGCCGGTACATACCTGGGAAAGGATGCAAGGATTAGTGTTGTGGTGCATGTCTGTCTAAAAGCACAGCAGCCTTTGTTAAAGTCTCCAGGGCTTTTTACTCCGGGATTGCCAGTTCTTTTCCAAGCTGGCTTGGAAGCCAGTTGGCTGTATCTGCACCAGGCAGCCTGGGAGGGCTTCCCAGCTCCGTGCCAGGACTCGACCTGGTGGTACTGCTTCCCTCCTGTGCCAGGTCTCCATGCCAAATACCAGGCAGATGGGCTGGGAGGGAGCAGTGGCAGGCTCCAACAGGTTCTGTGTCCAGAGGGTTGGGTTTGTGGGAGGGCAGGAAGCGTCTGTCCATGGTCTCACGTGGAGGTGAGGCACTCAGGGCACTGCAGCAGGAGCTGTGGAGCATCAGGATGCCTGCAGGGAGAAGAGTCCCTTGTTTCCTAAATATTTATGAGCACGCCTGCTCGCTTTTTGAGTTCTCTGCTGCTGGGGATTGATGCTGAGTGTCGGGGGGGAACAGCAGGAGAGGTGCAATGACCCCCTTCGTGTTGGGCCATCTGCAGCCTCCCTTCTCTGACTTCAGGCCAGGCTGCAGGGGTGTGGTGTGGGACCTCGGGCTGCTCCTGTTCCTTTGGCCTCACCAGCAGTGCTTCCCTGTGGGTGTGTTTGGTGGGGAGCTCTAGGGCTGCTGAGAGGACAGTGCCGGGGTCTCCGTGTGCCGCTGTGTCAGGCAGGCACAGTGACAGCGTGTGTGAATTCGCCTCCCTGAATTTTCCAAGCCTTTGGACTCATCCCCAGCGTGTGGTGGTGTGTGTGGAACAGAGGCAGCACCTGACTTCTCAGTCTGAAGTCGCTCCTGCTGTGCTCAGCCCTGTTCCTGCCACTGGGATTGGGGCCAGGAGCTTTGTCCCTTTACTACATCCCCTTCCCCACACAGGCATCCCTCACTGGCCAGCCCAAACCAGGAGCTGATCCCAGGCCCCAGAAGGCAGGGAAGCTCCGAGGAGAGGAGAGAGGGAACGAACTGCAGAGAGTCTCGAGCAGATGCAAATTCCTTAGGGATCAAAGTTAGGCCCATTAGCACAACATTAAAGCATAAAAACAACCTCTGATCAACACCGGGCTGCCACCGAAGACGGAACCTTTTATTTTCCAGTGCCCAGTCCTTATTCCCATCAAACACTCCGCTTCCTGGGCACAGACTGTGTGTTTTTGGCCAAAATCAACAAGCTCCTTTGTTTTTAGCATCCCCTTTGGGCCGCCCACACTTGCGGCTTCGGGACCCTCCTGCAGGATCTCCCCCTTTCCATATTGACGAGGCGCGGCCGCTCGCCCGGCCACGGAACGGTTAAAAAGCGACTTGATTTTCCTAAATTGCTTCTTATAAAACGAACAGCACGTCTGCCGGGCTCGTCTCCCCGTGATTACAGCTAATTACGATCGAGCGGACACCTCGGAGCCCCCGTCATGCCGCTTTAATTGTCCGTTATTCATCTGCGGGCTGTCCGGGGTGGCAAAAAAAGCACTTGGCAGCCCCGGCGACCGGGGCCTCGGCTAATTGTGAGGCCTCGGGGATTAGGGCAGGTGATTACACACTTCATGGTGTAATTACATAAGCATCGCTTGGCTGCTGCCCCGGCTCGGAGCCGAAGGTCACGCGCTGCGTTACCTGAGATTAATTGGAGCTGCCAGCGGAGTGCGAGGTGCTGGCGGAGCGGTTATACGATTAGCATTAACATTTCAACAGCGACCGATCGATCCGTGGCTCTCCTCCAGACACAGCGAGCTGTGCAATTAGTTTAGAGGAGAGCTAGGGGAGGGAAGGAGGAGGAGGAGGAGGAGGAGGAGGAGGGAAGGAGAGCCGAGGAGGCAGCCAAGGGAAAGGGAGAAGGGGGAGGAAGAGGTGGGCAAGGGGTGAGTGAGAAGGAGGAATTTTGGAGGGGGATCTCAGCCGTGGGTCAGCGTTTTGTACTGGCTGTTGGCACTGAGTGGGGGATAAAACCACACTGGGAAGATCTCTCCTTGCCCACCTCGCCCCCAGAGAGTCCTTGTCTGGCTCTTCACGGTGTTAATCCCCCGCTCCCAACCGTATGGGACAGCTGGGGGTCCTCATCCCACCCTCCCTTGTCACCCCCCCCTCTGAAATGGGCAGCGTGGTTGTGCGTGTGGCCTGCTTGATGCAAAGTCACAGGCACCTTCTGGCTCCCTTTTCTCTTGCCCTCCAGTCTCTCCCAAAGCAGATTTTACAGGGAGATACTGTAGAATGAAAATAAACGGCACAGCACTTGGCTTTGCCTCTGGATGCCCTGGTGAAGGTAATAATGTTGTAAGTGGCCATCAAAAGGAATTAAGAGACGTGCAGCCGGAAAGCAGATTTGCTTGCAGGCTCCCAGGGCAGATTTGACTAATGGAGGAGACCTTGGCTCTTATTCCCTTCCTGCCTTTTTTTTTTTTTTTTTTTTAATTTTTTTTTTTTTGCCTTTCCCCCCTGCTGCAAGCAAGTGCTACCTGCCTTGCTTCCAGGCATTGTCCCCACCGCTCCAACCTCCCTCCTCCAGCTGACTTACCACCTGGCATCTGCTCTACCCGTTCTGGCCAGCATCACCCACCCCTGCTCCCTCAAGGCTCCTTCCCACTGGCCCCAGGGCACTTTCACATCCCTCTCTCCATCTCTCCTGCCTCTCCCAGCTTTTCTCTCTGGAATTAAAGACCACCCCTTGTCCCAGCTAGGACAGGGATTTTCTGCAAAGTGTGCTGGTGTTTCCTACAGATTTTTCCAGAACCCCTCTCCAGCTCCCAAAGCACAGAATACCTTTAGAGTTGTCGGTAGATGAGATAGAAACCCAGGCTTGGTAAGGGGGAGAGGCAGATGCAGAATCTTCAGCCGTGCCTTTGCTAGCCCTGGGCAGCCAAAATCCCTTTTCAGCCCAGCTGAAAGACCACAGAGGCAAAGGTGGGAAGTATGTGTGACCTGTGGAGTCCTGTCTGCTTTCTTCCCCTTTTGGTTCTGCTTCCTTTGGTTCCTTTCTCTGCATTTTAGAGGTTCTGCAGGTCAGAATAGCCTCTGGCTCAGAATGCAGGTCACCTGGAGCCAGGAGCTGCTTCCTGAGCCGAGGTCCTTTGCATGGAGCCTCCAGGTTTTCAACGTGAACTTATTTTCTGGTTTCTGCAGGGAGATATCCCACCCACCGCCTCTGCTCTCGCCCCAGAACGCTCCCCATATTGCCCTGGGGCCCCATTTGAGACCTCCCTTCCTCGGGGTGCCTTCGGCGCTGTGCCAGACGCCAGGTGAGTGCACAGGTAACTCTTGTGGGCAGCCAGGGCGGGCTGAGACAAACTATCCTCCACCCAAACAGCCCAGACACACTTTCTGCGTCTCCCCCTGACTGCTGTGCTGACTTCACCCTGGTTTTGCAGTGATAGGAGCAGCTGCCTTGGCTGCTCTTCCCTTTAGACCCACCAACCTCCCTGGGTCCTGTGTTTCAACCACAGGCTGTGCTACCATGGGAGTGAGGGAGAGGATGGGCTCTAGAGCAGAAAGCAGCACTCAGTTGCCCTTTTCTTTCTAAGCTAGCCCTCTGGAGAGCTGGCCTGAGGTAGAAAAAAGTTCGTGCTGAGATAAAATAACCGCAGAGTGCTGTTCTCCCTGTCCCCAGGTTACGGGTTCCTCCAGCCGGCACAAGCGGAGATGTTTGCACGGCAGCAGGAGATGCTACGAAAGCAAAACCTGGCCAGGTAAGAGCGGGAGAGGGCTGAATTTTTCCTTCCCTTTCCCAGCAGCAGGCACAGAGGTGAGCTGTGTGCCCAGGTGACAGAGCAGTGTCCAAGTGAGACCAGTGGAAACATCGTGCGGGTGTGGAGGGAACGCTTTGAGTACAAATCCCACCTGTGCGACTGGAGCACAGATAAAGTGGGACTGACACACGAAATTCTCCCAGAAGGAAGAAAAGGCATGTTCGTTCATCCTGTGATTTTGGATCTTGTCCCATGGAATGCACCATTAGTGGGATAAGGCAAAACCAAATGCTCTCTTTGCAAGCAAGACTGGAAGCATCACTTTATTTAACATATTAAGCCCAGCCCAAGACATGAAAATAGCAAGTCCTAATACAGGTCACTGCTGCACTGTGATGATCACAAATTGTAGAGGAAAGTCCAAGCAAAAAGTCTGGCACTCTGTAACAGGACATTTAAAAATAACACTATTTGGAAGGGGATCTGGTTTGGAATATTTTCACACTTAGTGCACATTTGTTCACTAGATCAGAACCTGCAGTGGAGAGAGGAAAAATTACCAGAAGAAAATTCACACAGTCACAAGAATGTTAGTATTTGCTCTGAAAGATCCCCTAGCCCTGTCCTGAACTGCTCCACTGCCCACCCCACCTGGACTGTGGTTTTCTTCACGCTGAGGGCACCCTTAAACGACGTGGCTGAGGTGAACCAGCGAGGTGGCTCAGCGAGGACGGGGGTGGTCGCTGCCAACATTCAATCTCTGCCTCTCCCCACCCAGGTTGGAGATGTCGGCCGAGATCATCCGCCAGAAGGAGCTGGAGAACCTCCACCGCCAGAGGCTGCTGGCCGGAGACCCCCTGAGCCTTCACCCGGGGCTGCCCCCGGACCACCCGGCCCTGCGCAACGTGCACGACATCCCCGAGGGCCACCCGCTGCGGGAGGAGCTGTCCCGGCGGAACGCCATGCTGGTGCTGCGGCACAACAACACCCCGCTGCTGTCCCTCAACCCCGCCGGGCCCGGCGGCAGCTCCTCCACACCGCCCAAGGAGCAGCCCCGGCGGGGCAGCCGGAAAGCCGCGCAGCACCGCGCCGAGCCGCAGGGCGCCGGCGAGGCCAAGGAGCCGGCGGAGCCCCGGGCGCGGGACGGGGCCCAGGACTGTAACGACGAGGAGATGAAGGACTCGGAGAGCGACGCGGACGTGAGCGACGAGAAGCCCGAGAGCCTGAAGGCCGAGGGCGGCGGCTCGGCCGCGGAGCTCAAGGAGTGCAAGGAGGCGGGCAAGGCGTGCGAGGGGGCCAAGGAGGTGAGCGAGGCGGGCGCTGCCCAGAATGCCCCGTGCAGCTCCTCGAGCGCCGAGTCCCCCAGCCATCTGCTCGGCCCGGGCATCAACAAGGCCGAGGTGAAGTACCTCCCGCCGGCCTCCATCCCGCCGCCTCAGCCGCTGCCCTTCGGCTTCCCGTACACCATGAGCCCCTACTTCCACGCGGGTGAGTGCACGAGGCACGTGTTTTGCAGTGCTAAAGGCTCTTCCCCCCTCTCTCCCCCTCATTCCGTGGTGTGGTTGCGGTTGCTTTCTCAACTTTTCGTCGTTTTCTTCAGAAGGAAAATTTTTTTTCGTGTTGAATGTTGGAATGGGATGCCCGGGGAGGTGGCGGAGTGCCCATCCCTGAAGGTGTTCAAGGAACGTGGCACTCAGTGCTCTGGTCTGGTTGGCAAGGTGGGGATTGATCAGAGGTTGGACTCGGTGGTTTTGGAGGTCTTCTCCAACCACAGTGATTCTGTGATTCTCTGCAGGGAACCAAAAACCTTTTAATTAATATGAAGGACTCCATTTGCAGTGAAGCAAATCAAGGGCCACAAAGAGAGGCCAGCAGGGACAGAGTGAGTCCTGAGCACTTCAGAAGGGAAATCCCAAAAATGATGGACTGAGGGATCTTGCAGTTGCTTGGGCCTCCTTTGGCATCTCGGACAGACACCAGTAAATGACAGAGAGCTTCAGGGAGAGGCAGCAGCAGCTATTAACAGCTGCAGGGAGCAGTCAGAGTAACCACTGCTGTGCCCCTTTTCCAGGGCAGAGGTGGATGGGCTCTTTCCCCTGCCTGTGATGTATTACTCAGTGTCACAGGATATCTGGATTGGTGCCTGTTGGGTGGGACAGGCAGGCAGGGAATTCACTGTGGTCCCCACTGGCACAGTCCCTTGGGCAGCAAAGGCACAGCTGTAGCAGGGTGCTGCAAAGTGGGGTCTCAAGGCCTGGTAGCTGGGCAGGGCAGGGTGGCAGCCCTGCCAGCCTGGCCAGGAGCCAAAATCTGCCTCAGCTAATTACTTGACTGAGCAATTAGCAGGAGGTGGGACCTCCTGCCTCATGGAGGAAGGAGAGGTGGGGGGGACGTGGCATGTGGGTCTCCAAGGCTGCCTGTTCTCCGTGCAAAGAGCAGCCGTGGCTGCCCATCACTCATTAGAGCTGCCCTCCAACCAGGGAGGAGGAAGCGATTTTTCTGTGACAGGCAGGTGGCCAAGATGATAAATATTCCTGCTGCCTTGGGCTGCTGAGGCTTCCTCGCAGGAGCCTTTTTCTCCCGGCCATTAAAAGGGGAAAGGCACGGCTCCATGGTGCTCGTGGCTTGTGTGAGGCTCTGCAGGGGAGGCCTGGGATGTGGATGGGTTTCCTCCCTCCCCCCAGCAATGTGTGAGTTACTGTAATAGGCCATTTATTATTATCACTTCGAATTTATATCACCGTCGTGTCTTGGGGCCCCGGCACAGATCAGGGCTGTGTTTCACTGCCCGGTTTTCAGGCACTTCTGATTTGTGGAGCCTGTTCCAGGGCTGTAGGTCTTTTCCTGAGGGCTCTTTGGCTTCTGGCTGGCTTCACACGGTGCTGGGGCTGTTAATCCTGCCTGCCTGCAGGGTTTAGGCCCCGTTGTGCTCAGCTCCATAGCAAAACCTCTCACCTGAAAAGCCTTGGGAAGACAGGGCATCTTGTTCGATGCAGCACAGCGGGTCGATGGGGGAGCTGGGAGTGCAGCAACTGAAATATTGAGGGTTTATATCGATCCAAGAGCTGCAGCGATCCTGGGGTGTGCTGGGGTAACGTGTGTCAGTGGAAAAATGTGTTCCTGGGGCCCTTGGGCAGCACAGAGCACCTGAGGACAGACAGACTGAACTGAGCCCACCTCTCCCTGGTGCCAGACAGTTCCTGTAACCCTGTTCTGCACAAAGACTGCTCTTTAGGCCCGGAGGGATGTGGTGTTGTGCCCTACACCTGAGACTGGAACGATAAAGTGACCACCTGACCAAGGCAGGTAACGTGGCAGGCCAAGAGGAAGAGCCCAGAGGGAGGAGAGGAGAGGAAAGGAGAGGAGAGGGGGGAAGCATCCAGCTGAAAATGACCCCTGAGTTTCAGGCAGTTCCTCTGGTCTTCCAGCAAAGGGAGGCTCCCCTGGAGGCAGAGAGCTGTTTGCTGTCCCTACTGGGAAGCATATCGATGAGGCAGCCGGAGCCGGGTCGATTCCCTGAGCTGCCTTCTGGGGATCTGGCGGCTGCTCGATGACCTCATCTCGTCAAGGTTTCAGCAGCCTTGCTCCCCTCCTCCTCCTCCTCCTCCTCCTCCCACCACCCTCCTCCAGCCCCGTCCTCTGGAAAAGGTGAAGGATGGAGTGTGCAGGAGGCTAAAATCCTTCTATTGATCTGCAGTCTGGAGAGCAATTAACGCAAGCCTTGCCGTGCCGCTCCGTGACCTCTCCGGAGGAAGGGAGGGAGGGAGGCAGGGAAGGGGGTACAGGCACAGGGAGAGGGGTTAGAGAGTGGTAGCAAAACTGATTAAAGCCATAGGTGGGCCTGGATTCCATGGGGGTTTGCTCTGTGTCTCCCAGCTGGCACCTGGATTGTCTCCTGCGATGCCAGGAACACGGACTGGGGTGTGTGGGTCCCGCTGCAGCCTGGCTGGTGGATCTGCAGCAGAGCTTTTCTCTGGCTGGGATGGCCAGAAGGTTTGCTCCCCATGACCCCCTCCAGCCTTTGGCTTGTGTTCCTGGAGCAGCTGGATATCAGGAGGAGGGAGGGGAAATTATAAATGTGTTGCAGCATGGGTGGTGAGGGCTTTTACGTGGACACCTGTCCACACGACACCGGCCTGGGACGATGGATTCCTTTCAGTCCCCACACGCTGGGCCCCATCTGGTGAAATGCTCCATAATCCATTACCAGCCTCTTGGACCATCATTTATCACGGGGCGAGACAGAGGAGGCCTGGCAGGGAATGGATGCTGCCCTTTATGCCTCCTCGCAGCCCCGCAGCATCCAGTGACATGTCATTATTATAATCGAAGGTGCGTCCCTTCCAGCCACTTGGCACCTATTTGTTATCATTCTCCGAGCTGCCAGAGCGGGGTGAGGGGATGCAGCCACGCACAGGGATGGGAGCAGACGGTGCATTATCCTCCCAGGGAGGGACAGGAGGAAGGACAGGAGCCCTTCTGCTCTAGGGACCGTAAAATTGGAAAGGACCGGTGTGCTGAGGGCTGAACTCGTTGCAAGTCAGGTGCACACTGAGGTGGAGGGACCACTGTAATCAGCTACAGAAATCCTTCCCGGGGTTATTCCTGGTGGCAGCAGAGCTGAGGTGGGAGCAGAAGGGCAGGAGGGACACCTGGACACCAGGCTCTACAACCCTGACTTCAGGGTGCTGAGTACTCACAGCAGAACTGATGGAGATACCAAGGCTGAGCTCTTCTGCAGTCACTCTTCGATTTTTGGTAGAGAACGGGGTGTTTTGCCACTAATTTTGGTGGAAATACATTTCCACCCTCTAGATTTTACACTCTCTGGCACAGAAATTGCTAATGGGCCAGAACCCAAAGTATTGGTATTTACCTTCCCCCTTCCAAGAATATTTCCACCAGTAATTCCCTGGTATAAATGGGAAGGGAAAACAAACTCAGTGAGATAAATATTTTGGCCGTGTTATATTTCTCTGTGTGTGGGTACATGGAAAATATTCCCATGCAGTGGGTTCTGCCTTATCCTCAGTCTGGACAGAGCAGGCTGTGTGAGTGTATGTCTGTGGGCATCCTGACTTCTCCCTTCCTTCTTCTGGGGCAGGAAGAGACAAAGGAGAGAAAACCACAGAGGAGGGAGGCTGCTGGAGGAACAGGAGTTGTTGGCCCAGCTCTGCTGGCTGTGCCAGTAATACTGAAAGTGATCCCTCATCCAGTGGGGTTCCAGGATTGCAGGCACATGTGCAGGAGAGGGATCCCTCCTCCCTGCCAGCTGTGGGAGCAGCATCTGGGCTGAATCCCTGCCCATGCTGGTGGGGACCCGGCGAGGTGCATGTGAGTGGTGGGGACTGACCAGCCCCTCTCTGTGCAGGCTGAGCTGAAACCCTGAGCATAGTTCAGGCTGGCTGGTGACTGGAGGGTTCATTCCCAAGCACTGTGTTGCTGGAACTCAGTCCTTGGCCTGCTTTTGGAATAAGGAAGTTCCTCATTTTGAAGCAGTTGGCTGTTGCAGTTGGATCCCCTCGGAGACGCTCTGGCTGCAGATGGAGGTGTCTCGTCCGAGCATTGACTGTGCCTGGAATAATCTGAGTTCAGTTTCCCTTCTTCTGTTTACCAGGCTGCAGCCACTCTTCCAAAATGGAGGAAGAGAATTCCACCCCCCTACCCTTCAAAATGACAAAAAGTGGGGAAAAAAAAAAAGCCCTCGGCCACCTGAGCGTTTTGTGAATTTTAACATAAGCAGCTGTGAGTGTGTCCTGGAGGGTGGAATGTGATAGGAATGGGAATGAGGGCTCGTGTCCATCTGTCTGTCTGGTAGCTGGGGGTGACAGGGGGAAGGACAGTCCTGCTGGCCCTTTGGCAGTGGCTTCTTCCTTCACCTCGTGTGCTGATGGGCGCCTGCTCCCAGGAAAGCTGGTGGTTTTCTGTTATCAGACACACAAAAGTATTTGAAGCTTTTTCTAGCTGGAAGAAAGAAGGTGGGAAGAGAGTGAGGAGCTGCCCAGGCTCTGGCAGGGCACAGGGTGGTGAGGAGGGAGCAGTGGGTCATCCCAGGAGCAGCAAAGAGCATCTTGTCAGTCTGATCTGAGGCTGGAGGGGAGGGAACCTGTGCCTGTGGGAAGGAGAGGGATGGGAAGGAGGTGTGAAAGGTCTGCTGGTTGCCCAAAAGGAGCACCCTGAGAGTCCTGGGCTGGTGCAAAGTGTTGGCAAGGAGGGCTGCAAAGGTGTGGCCGAGCCCCTGAGGCACAGGGGGAGGGAGGGATGGGTAGAGCTGGCAGAGGCAGCAGCTCTCACAGGATCCCAGACTTGGGTGAAGTTGGAGGGACCGCTGGAGCTCTGTTGGTCCAAGCTCCCTGCCCAAGCAGGATCTCCTAAGAGCATGTAACTCTGGATTGTGTGGAGCATTGGGGAGCTCCTGCCTCTCCTGCCTCTCCCTGTGACTCCAGCCAAGACATTCTGGCACTGGAGCTGCCAATCCCCTACTTGCAGGGGACTCTCCCCAAGTTTTGGGAGCTGTGGCTGGTCCCGGTGGCCCCTCTCTGTGAGGCTGCTGGTCCTGGAGCAGTCAGTGCCCTGGGGGATGCACATGGACTGCCCAGAGCTGTGCAGGGGGCCGTGGGGCCGTGGTTTTGGATGAAGCAGACGGTGCTGTCATCTTCCCAGGAGGTGCTGGTGGTGGTGCAGCCCCGGGAATGGCGCGGAGGGTGAGGCTGGGCAGGGAAGCAGGAAGCTGGGAGCGGAAATGGGGTGGAAATGATTACATAGCATCTGCCTGCTCCTTGGGCAGGCTGCTGTTGTTGTAAAAGCATCTTATTGGCCTGATAACTTCCTGTGGAGATCCTGTGCTTTTCCTGTTCCCTTGGATGTGCCGGGGGCTTTGCCAGCGAGCGCCTGGAGCCGTGGTGTGTTGCTCTGCTCCTTCTGCACCTCTGTCTGTGCCTGTTCCCTCTGACCTGGTGTGTTCCCCAGGGAATTGGACACTCCTGTGGTCCCCACCATGACTTTGTTGGACCCTGCTTTACCTTTCCATTCCATGGGGAAGGACTGTCCCGCCTGCTGTGGGTAGGGATGAGGGACTTGCTGCGGGTGGTTACAGCCACAGCCCTATTCAGATCCATCAGGGAAAAACCTTCAGCCCACAGGACAGATAATTTTGTCATGACAGACCCCTGGGAGAAATATTTATTTCTGGTAGTGTCCTTCTTCGTGCCCTGAAGCAGAACAGTTCATACCCCTCATAAACTCTCTACCTGATAATCCTGGATAATCCACTCCCCTTTTTTTTCTTTTTATTCCCTGTGCCTCTCCAGCTCCTCTCCGAGTCCCATTTGGATTCCTCCCTGCACACACATCCCGTGCTGTCAGGCACTGGTGATGCAGGGGGGGTGAGGGGGGCTCCTCCACCCTTTTGGAGCCCATCACCTTCCTCGGTGCTGACAGGGCTGGGACCTGAGCTGCTGTTGCGTTTCGCAGCGTTGACACCTCGGCTCGGCCCGAGCTCTGCTGCCCGTGCCCTGTCACCCGTCACACGCCTGGCCACGAGAGATGCCCAGCAGATTCCGAGGCCAGGGCAGAGCCCATCCCTTGGATATTTCAGGCTGGGCCGGGTTGGAAAGGAACACTTGGAAAGAGCACGAGTTCCCCAGCGATTCCCACCGCACCAGGGGCCTGTTGTCATTCGGGGCACGTCGGCAGGAGAAGGGCTGGGGGAGAGGAACCCACAGGGCAAGGCAGAGTTTTCTGCTTTGTGGTGCCTGTGGAGAAACACTCCTTCAGGGTTTGTGTTTTTTTTTTATTCTCTTCCCTCTCCTCCCCCCTATTTTTCTCCTGCAGCTGAAGAACATTAAACACATGAAATGCATTAGCTTGGATTTTTCCTTCCCCCCCTGGCCCCCCTCCCTAAGCCAGGGACCTCCAGGAGGAAGAGGCCTATGAATTGACCCTGCCCAGTGCTTTAATTGACAGGTCATTAAAGATGAATGTGTGGCTGGAGAAAAATATTCAGATTGCAGGCTAGTTGTTGTCCGTGTGGGATTTTAATGATTTATGTTTCTTTCTCCTCCCCTCCTTCCTACTCCCCCCCCTCATCCTCCTCGACTCCAAACAATCCAGGCACCATGGGAGGTCTGTTTCTGGATGGTGAGGAGAGCCCTGCGCTGGAAGACATCAGCAAATGGACGGTGGAGGATGTTTGCAGCTTCGTGTCCAACTTGTCTGGCTGCACCGAGTACACTCAGGTAAATCTGAGCAGGCTCAAGAAGGAACATCCTCACTGTGAGCCCCATTCTCTCCCTCCTGTTTGTGCCTCTCTTGTACTTGCACTGTCCCTCCCAGGAGGTGCCTCTCAGAGCCCTGCAGGGCTTGAAGCTCTGTGGGTTTTTTCCTGGGGGATTGCTAAACTTGCTGCTGGTGAAGAGCCCAAGAAAGTGTGTGATGAGTCTTGTAGATAGAAATGAGGAGGGAGTTCAGTGGAAGAGGATGGGATCAGGGGCAAGGTTGGGAGTGAACACCTGAGCTCAGGTTGATCATGGTTAGTGGGTTTGTGTTGATCTCTCACCTCCATCCCAGTGTTTTTAGAAGCTGCTGATGCTCCGTGGTGGAGCTGGACACAGTAGTGGCTTTGTGTGGGGTGGGTACCAGGGGGTGCCCAAATCAGGGTGGGCAGCCTGTGGTGCCAGCCAGCCTGGCAGAAGGTGCTGTGTTCTGCTCTCTTGCTGCACCCAGCACACTGTGGGGTCACAGTGGGGTTGGGAGGGACCCTGTGCCTGCACAGGCATCAAAGTAACCTCAGTGGTGATTTTTAAGCTCATTATGGCAGAGTTGACACATCCATCAGCAGGGGGGTGTCCATAAAGCCTGCTCAGTGTGGGATTGAGAGGTGCAATATAAAAACCAACCCTCTGTGCTTTTTGCCTCTGCATCTGCTCGAGGCTGTGATCAGTGTGCCACTGAGGGATGCTCCAAGGGCAGGGATTCCTGGGCAGCTCGGGACAGGATGTGCTAAGGGAGGGACTGGAAGTGGCAGAGAGTTCAGGACAGTCCAGCCTTTCAGCAGGGGCTGAGAACAGGTCTGGAAAGGGAGGATGGAGAGCAGGAGCTGAGCTTTCTGGATGTGCCTCTTCAGCAGAGGAGCTGCCCTGGCTGACAGCTGAGGGGGGCAGAGCTGTGCTGGGACATCCAGGCTGGCTGAAATGGGGTTTCTAAAAGTCTGCTGCCCCTCCTTTGGCCTGTGCTGTCTGTCCCTCTGTGTTGCACTGGTCCAGTGTCCTCTCCCGGAGCTGAGCCTGTCCCCAGGCATTTATTTTGGGAAAGGTGACACTCTGTGCCTGCTGGACCCCCTGTCAGGGGAGCATTGTGTTTATCTGGGTATAGGGAAAGATTCCCTGTGGGTTATGCTGATTTAGTGCCATGGGAAAAGGTGCATCCCCAGAGGGGAAGCAGAACCCGGGAATTGCCCCCCACCTCCCTCTCCTTGCACAGGTGATGGATAATGGGATTTCAGTCTAAGGTCTGTCCTTCCCTGCCCCCAAACCACGATGTCAATCCTATCACAATATGCTTTTTTAAAACCACCTGGAAAACCAGTGCTGCTTTGGAGCAAACAGCTGTGCTGGGGGAGAGGAAGGGAAGGGAATATTTATTGTGGAGATGGGGGACATGTAACGGTCCCCAGGTGGAGTGACAGGGATTTGGGTTGTGCTCAGGAGTGGATCAGGTGCGTGGAGTGCCCTTCCACTGGTGGTGCTGTGGTTTTATCTGCATTCCTGTGCTGGGGAAGGACAGTCAGGAGTTGTCTGGACGCTTCTGAACCAGGCCAGTGGGAAATGTGGAGGGATCTTTAACACCCCGCCCTCGCAGCAGGATCACCCATTTACACCTTCCACGCCATCCTGGTGCACCAGAGGGGGAGGAATCAAGAGCTGGGGCTCAGCAATCTTCCCAGTGCATTCCAAACAAAATGTTTTGCGGGGATGGGACCTGCTGCAAACACCCCCTGGCCGTGTTGCTTCGGAGTTCGAGGCTTTAAGAGATGATGGGTTTTTTTTGTGCCACGGTTGGGTGTTTTAACAGGTTGGGTTGTTTTTTTTTTACTGTGTGAAAATGCCCGTGCTCAGGGGTGAGCCAGCTCTGTGGCTCTGAGCTGCAGAGCTGCCTGTGTTCCCTTCTCCAAAGCCACAGCTGCCGGGGAGGTCTGGCACTGCTCTGCAGGCTGCTCCTGCCAGCAAAACCCTGCAAGGTTTGGGTGGAATGCTGTGCATTTGAGAAACATGTCTCAGGCAAAGGAGAAAAAACTTCAGCAAGAAATAAAAGTCGCCACGGCCTGGAGGGTGTTCAGCTTTGTCTCTGCAGTGGATCTGGGGGACACCAAGGGGATGCTTTTCCCAAGTTAAGGCTTTTTGTGGAGTGTTTTAGTGCCGAGCAAAGGGGAGGGTTTTGGCTTCTGGCCACACTGGCTGCAGAGGAAGGGAAAAGAAATCGGTGTAGTAAGTTTTGCTGGGTCAAAAAGCAGCAGCATGTGCTGCAGCCCAGCCCTGAGCTGCTTTGCTGGAGGAGTCCAGCAATAAAAACCCCACTTGGCTCCAGCAGCCACTGCCCAGTCTCCAAAGGGATGGTTCTGGGCTGTGGTTCTGCTGCTGGAAAACAAGATATTGGGGTAAATTTAATCCCCTCTCCCATAGTGGTTAGTAGTAGTAACTCTGTGTGTGAGCCATTGCGAGGGGAGAGGGCAGGATCAGCCCCACAGCTCATCTGGGGGAGCATCAAATGTGAGCTGGGGTAGCAAAAACGCTGAGGAGGTGTCAAGGCAGGTGGGGTAGCAAGGAAAACAGGGAGCTGAGTGACACCTCCCAGAGCAAAGGAGAGCTGGTGGCTGAGTTACCAAATTTACTCTTGAAATGGAGCCTCTTGGTGCAAATAAACACCCCGAGGAGGTTGGTGGGAGCATCCCCTGCACTGTGTGTGAAGGATGGAGCAATAAGACCACACAGCCAGACCTTAACCTTGCTAACATGGCACATATTAGGTGGGAAACTCTTGCATGACCCTGTCATTTGGGATAGATAGAGGCAAAACAAAGGTTGTTGGGGTTTTTTTTTTCTCTTTAATAACGTGTTAGAATGGTGCAGTTGTGCATGGCTGGAGGTATTAATGTGTTGATATGAAACTGCTGTTTTCTGAGACTGTACCAGCCCTGCTGCCATTTGTGTGAGCACATCACCAGGTCCTGCTTCCCTCAGCTGCTGGGGAGAGGGGCAAGAGCCCTGAGCTGGTTAATGGCACTGTCTGAAGGCCAAGTCACCCTGTAGGATCCTGCCACAATCTGTGGTCCCACTGGGCTCCTTCCCTCAGCACTGTGGCATTGCAGTATTTATCAATACTATTTATTAGCATTTATACTAATAAATATTGCAACATTTATTGGTATTGGGGGGAAAAAAAGCAAGGGCTGGGTGTTAAAACAGCCCAGTGAGGAGGGATCATCCTCCCTTATGCCCAGTGGTGTTCTGGGAGCAGGATGGGCTGCACTCTCCAAGCTGCTTGGCTGTTCTAGGGATGGTGGGAATACCTGAGAGGCCAAGGAGGAGACAGGAAAAAAAAATACAGAAGTGTTGCACATGAATCCAGCTAACCTGCAGCATGTGCTCCACAGATCTGTTTATGTATTTTGCCTGG
>JAWWLV010000061.1:5978419-6011117 GCA_035041135.1 Platyrinchus mystaceus | reverse complement strand
TGCCTCACTGAGGACTGCAAATACTTTTGGAGTCTACTGGGTCAGCTTTTCCCCAATATCCACACAAGTGTGAGTGACCTAGGGTTTGCCAGAATTTAATTTTTCACCCCCGTTTTCTGCCCTTTTTGGAGTTGGGACCCCTGGGCGTGTCACTCTTCTCAAATCTGCTATCAAACCACTGGGCTTAAGAGTTGCACTTGGGGCAGCTGGTTTGGGTGCTAAACCTGGGATGGAAAACTTCACCCCCCATTCCAACATTAAATAAAAAAATGTGGGGAAAATGACTGTAAAAACACTTCGGGTGTACAAATACGGACCGACCTCACTTTTGGAGCTCACCTTTCCCACAGTGCCCTCCTGTGCAAGGACAGGACAGGGGCACCAGGTGTGTCAGTGGCATTTCTGAGCCTGGATCTGTGCTGTGCTTCCCTCCAGGTATTCCGAGAACAGGCCATCGACGGAGAGACCCTGCCCCTCCTGACAGAAGAGCACTTACTGAACAACATGGGGCTGAAACTCGGACCTGCCCTGAAGATAAGGTCACAGGTAGGAAAAATCTCCCCTGTGGCAGCACGTGGCATGCTCTGGAGTTGTCCCCTCACCAGAATGGGGCTGTCAAGGGACACCACTTTATTTATTAAGCGGTGATTTATTTAGCGATTCTGTCTCAATAAGGCTCAGTCTTGTCCTTCAAAACATTCCATATCCTCACCCAAATACAGTCACAGCTGTTTCAAAGGAAGAAACCACAGGCTAAGTTCAGTGCCCAGGGGCAGAAGCAAATAGTTCAGGACAGGTGGTAGGAGGGAGTTACAGGGATGCAGCAGGAAACTCCTGAAATGGAGTGGTTCCTGCTGGAAAAAACACATCAGGCTGTTCCCATAAATACCAGCCAGGAAGGAAGAACAGCTGTGGACAGGTGAGGGAAGGGAGGTGGTTTCACATTGGCTGAATGTGAAAATAAGTCATCCCAAAGTACCTAAAGAGGGAGGTAAAGCCATCTCAGGAACCAGTTGTCTTTTCCTAGGCTGGATTAGGTCCTTTTGCTGCTCCTTCTCCCTGTACCTGGGTGGCTCCTGGCACTTCTCCTTTTGAGAGAGGCCTGAAGCACATTTAATGTCTCAGCTGTTGTGCCTTTCCCTCCCCAGTGAATAATGACCCAGCTCTTGCCCTTCTCTGCTGTGCCAGCAACAGGCCTCTCTAACATTCTTATCTCTTGCCAGTCATAACTTACTGGTCCTGCTGATTTGGCTGCGCTGGGAAGTGCAAATTGTATTGGTTGCATTAGTCCAGTTCTCTTTTAGGGGACTGTATTTCCTCCCCAGCACAGACTGGTGTGCTGTTGTGCCCTTTTAGCCATGTTTCTTCTCAAAATACCTTTTTTTTCCCTCACAATGATTTGGTTCCCAAGTCCCTGCCTGTAGAGCTTTGCTGTCCTAAAATGACTTTGCTGTTCTGCCTCCCTCACAGCCAGACATGGTGATTCCCATTCCAGTTGCCTCCTCTTCCCCTCAGTGGGACTCAAATCTGGGAGAAATCTCCACTGGCTTCAATTTTTTTTTTTTTTCCATTTAATGTTCAGAAAAAAAAAAAACAACAAACCACTTGTGCCACATGTAAAGCACAGGCTGTGCTGTGTATTCCCTAGGGAATCGTGCCATGGAAGTGGCTGTGACTGTCATGTGCACAGGGACACTCACAGTTCTGGCACAGGTCCCCAAACCCACAGGGCTGTACATTGGTTATATTATGTTAAAACAATGAGAACAACTTTACTACTTTCCCCCCCCCAGCCCTCCCTGTTTATGAGGGGGCTCATAAAAAGGTTCTGTGGGCAATTGTTCCCCGTGGGTCGATTCAGGAGGAAATAAAACTCTTAATGTTTCTCAAAAAACAAGAGGACGTCAAATAGCTCACAGGCAGCCCGAGATGGGCCTTGGGGTGGGGGGAATATGAGATATGGGCTGGAACTAGAAAAACCAGCTTCAATTTAATCAATGGTGTTTAAAGGTCTATAATAAGGCACGGCTGGGGGGGTAAGAGGGGAGCACTGATGCTGCTCACTGAATAATGTGGCAGTTGTCTGGGTGGAACACCAGCCTGTGTTTTTGTTTAAGCTCAAAATGTGAACCAGCTGTGGAGGTGCTGGAAGGCTGTGGGGCCTTTGGCCCTTGCTGGGAGGCAAGAGCTGCTGCAGGAGAGCTGGCTGGGGCTGCAGGAGGGAGAGGTGCAGGCTGAGAGCTGCCTGGGCAGGGAACAGCAGCCTCCCTGCAGCAGGACTTTTGTTCTCCCTCTCCCCGTCCCACCTTTTAGGAGCAATTCCCAGTCTTCCAAAGTGGACATGGTGTGCTGTGCCATCAGCAGGAGAGCACTGTCCTATCAAACTGTCCACTCTGTAAATGCAAGGACTGAAGAGGTTGGAATCAGTCAGCCCTTCTCTCCTGGGGGTGTCCCAGCACACCTTTAGCCTGGAAAATGTGGGCTCAGGGCAGACTTTGTGGCTCCAGCAGTAAAACAGAGCTGGAGAGCACAGGACAGAGCCCTGCAGGAAAAGAGGAGGAAACCCCTGGTTTGTCTTCTAGGTGGATTGGGAATGGTGGTGCTTCATTCCAGTGATGCAACCACAGAATCACAGAACGGTTTGGGTTGGAAGGGACCTTAAAGCTCATCTCATTCCAACCTCTCTGCCACAGGCAGGGACACCTTCCCCTAGACCAGGTTGCTCAGAGCCTGGAACACATCCAGGGATGATGGGGCATCCACAGCTTCTCCGGGCAACCTACCTCTCTTTATTTGCAGTTTGGATACAAACCCCGACGAAAACCCCGTGGGATTCTCTAGACCGTCTGTGCGCGTTTTTCACCCTCCCGCGTTTATCCCACAACTCTTTTTTTTTTTTTTTTTATCTCCTTTATTACCAGGTGGCCAAGCGAGTGGGCAGAGTGCTGTACATGGCAGGCTTCCCCATGGCTTTCCCCCTGCAGCCCCCCGGGCTGCGGCCCCCGGAGCGGGACGTGCCGGCCGCGGAACTCCGGCCGGCGTCCACGGGCAGCGTGGCCTCCCCCTTCGGCAGCGGCGCCCCCTGCTCGGCCAGCCGGGGCTCCCCAAAGCAGGAAAACGGGAATCCTTCCCTGCTCCCCGGGCTCAACGACACCACGAAACCTCCGTCCTAACTGTGGGATTCCTCTGAGCGCTTCTGGGATTTGGGAATCCGGCGGGACGAGCCGAAGGACGACGCCAGAGCCTCCCCGCCGGCGGCGTGAGATGCAGGAGTGAGGGAGGACAAGGGAGGTTTTAATTTGGGTTTGGTTTTTCTTTTTGGGACGAATTTGCTTTTTTTTTTTGTTGTTTGTTTGTTTGTTTGGGAAAATAAATAATAAACCCACAGAGAAGATTTCAAAACTGTAAAAAAAAAAAAAAATTAATAGGGAAGGAAAGAAAATGATCCAAAGATGTCCTGAGACAATGCGAGTGAAGAGAAGGATTGTGGAGGATGGCTGCAGCGTTCCTGTTCCCTTTCTCACCCAGAGATGGAGAGCCCTGGACAGGGAATGAACGCTGTTCTTTGCCTTCAGAGAATCCTGGCTGTCAGGAACTCCTTGGGTGTGACTCCAAGCAGGGAAGGGGAAGGGGTTCTGCTCTTCCCAATGGTACTCAGCACCCCTGAGCAAAGGAAAAAAACCCATCAAAAAAAAAATAAAAATCACACCAACCACCTTCCCAGATCTCTCCTCCTCCCTGGAAACTGTGCTCAGTTCCTCATTCAGGTGTCTATGCATCTCTAGCGACTTTGAAAACAATACCAAAGACAGACAAAAAGGAAAAAATAATAAAAATAATAAAAAAGAGGAATTAAAAAAAAAAAAAAAGAAAAAAAAAAAGGCAAGTTCCCGTCCATGTTTACTTCCGTGCGGATGGTACGGCACCGGCTCCGTGCTGGCCCCTTCCCTGGCACTGTCAGCACACAGGAGAATGGACTCTGCCTGTGCTCCAGCCCTGCAGAGGTGTTCTGTTTTTTTTTCCCCATTAGATGTTTTGTTTCAAAGAGAAGAAGAAGAAGAAGAAGAAGAAGAAGGAAGCGTGTGCTTGGGTGGGATGAAGGCTCCCAGCCTCCCTCCAGCGCTCCCTCCTCACGTGTCCAACAGACTCATTTCTACATCTGGGGTGGGGTTGGTTTTATTTTTTTTTGTTGTTCCCAGGGTTGGTTTTTGTTCTTCTTTAAAGCCTTGTTACAGAGGTGGATGTAGTTGCACATTCTGGCCTGCTGTGGACCATGAGACAGATCCCTGGGAGGGGGAGGGATGCTGGGGGGGGGGGGTTCAGGCTAAAAAACAATGGGCAGAGTTTTTACTACTGTGAATGAGCTGGGAACTCCTGGGGGTGACCTCCTGTGACTTGTACAGTTGTGAACAACAATCACATGTGGTACTTTTCTCTCTCTCTCTCCCCTGCCCCTTTTTTTTTTGTTTGTTTTTTTGGTAAACGTTGCACGTGCTACCGTTTTTTCTTACAAAATAGCTTGGTGGTACATTAGCTTCTTTATATTGTAAAAAAAAAGGAAGAAAAAAAAAAGTCATTATCCATCACATCACGATAAAAATGCTTTCCAGCAATCAATTTAAATAAAAAAAAGAAAAACACTTAATTTACAAATGGTACCTGGCTTTAACCAAGAAGTCTCTCTCTCTCCTTTTTTTTCTCTGGGGCCAGTGTGGGTGTTGGTAATTGCTGGTGCTTCGGGGCTGCCACATTTCTGGCCTAAAAAACCAATCCAGGGGTTGGTTCACAGCTGCCAGAAGGAAGCCAGCACTTTTTCCCAGAGCAAGATAAGGGGTGACAGGGGTGGTTGATGGAACAGAGAGGAGGAACCTTAGCCAAAAAACCTTGTACTTCCCTTGCTCAGCTCACTTAGCAGGAGCTGAAACTGAACCCTGTGCTATTTAAAGCAGCAGATTTTTAATGAGGGCTTTTTATTACTACTCTGCTGAGCAGTTCCACTGGCCTTGACGTGACCACAGTTTTATTGTTACCAAAAACATAACTGGTAGAAAAAGCTCGAGAGTCCCAAGTTGTGTCTCTGCCGCGTCACTGAGCGAGTCCTCGGTGGCACCTGGGGCTCCCACCTGCCGTGTTCCCGGCTCTTACCCCCTGCTCCAGGTGCTGAAGGCTCAGGGAATGCAGTCTGTAAGGGATCAGCGTGGAGGGGAGGCTGTGAGGGAGCTCAGTCATCATCTGAGAACGCCAGGTCCTCCACGATGTCCTCCCCGCCCTGGGCGAGCTGTTCCAGGTCGGAGCGCGACATCCCTCGGGGGCAGCTCCTCTGCTTCCGTGGCCCTTGGGACTCCTGAGCGCCTTCCCTGCCTTCCTCTGTGGGTGGAGAGAGAGAGAGGTGTAAGTCCTGCCTTCCTGGGAGCCAGCATGAGGCGAGTCAAGGCAACTCATGACTAATTAATCCCAGACACTCATTAATTTATTGGCGCCGCTGCAGCTCCCGGAGCGCGGCTGGAGAGCCCTGCAGGGTGTGGGTGCAGCACTGGCTCTGAGGTACCTGAGCCCAAACTGGTACACCTGAGGCAAAAACATACAGGAAGAACTGGTGGGGGGCACAAGACAGGCAGAGCCTCCAAACCTTCATCCCTCCAGGCTCAGGTCAGTCTTCCCTCACTGGAGGTGTCGGGCTGGGCTTTGAGAGCTGACAGGAAGGAGCTGTCACAGGTACCAGCAAACCTTCCAAATGCAGAAGTGTTCCCCCAAGAGTGGGGAGCACAGGTGAGAAAGGGTTTCTAGGACCTGCTTGTGGGTTGGAAGGGACCTTAAAGCTCAGCCCATTCCATGGGCAGGGACATCTTCCACTAGCCCAGGCTGATCAGAGCCCTGTCCAACCTCGCCTTGGACACTTCCAGGGATGGGGCAGCCACAGCTTCTCTGGGCAACCTGTGCCAGGGCCTCCCCACCCTCATAGGGAAGAATTTTTTTCCTAATATCTAATCCAACCCTGCCCTAGAGTCAGTGTGAAGCCATTCCCCCTTGTCCTGTCACTCCAGACCCTTGTAAATAGTCTCTGTCCATCTTTCCTGTAGGCTCCCTTCAGGTATTGGAAGGCCACAATTAGGTCACCCCAGAGCCTTCCCTTTTCCAGGTATTTCCTCCAGCTTGTCAGAGTTCCCCAGCAGGCAGAGAGGGAAAACTCTCCTCCTTTCCCCTTCATAGCATTGTCAGAACACGCACCAAATACCCATCTATTCCTGGTGCTGGGGTTTGGGTGTGCTTGCCAAGCCACAGCCATCTGCCACACTAAACCTGTCAGATTTTGCTCTCTCTTGGACTCTTTTCCCCTCCCCAAACCAGCACAGAACCCGCACACAGGCACTTCTGTGGCTGCTCCCCACAACCACACATCGCACCCAGAGGCACAGTGAGGAGCAGAGCCTTGGCACTCTGACACACAGGCCTCAGCACTGGCACAAAACCCAGCAGAGGAGCCCCACAGCAGCCCCTGGCAGGGCCAGCTTCCCCCTGCTCCATCAGCTGAGGGGCTTGGCAGGCACAGGCACGACTGTGATGGTCGTAGTTGGGGCTGAGCAGGGGATGGAAGGGGAAGACAAGCCCTCCTCAGCTGCACAAAGCCTGGCTTGGTGTCCAGCACAGCCCTGGTGACAGAGCTGGCAGCTTTCTCATTTAAAGCCATTTAGAGCTGCTTTCTGGCCTCTCAGAGCACACTGACCCTGCAGCCTCTCACTCCAATGCCCACCACTCACACTGGGCAGCAGCTACTAATGGGCAGGAGTGACCAGGACCAAGCACAGGGGCTGGTCAGTGGTTCTATGTCCACACACTGCCCAGTGCAGAAACCCCAATGAATGCAGGGTCTTGGACATTGTCTCCTCTCAATCCTGTCCAGGGAGGAGCTGCAAGGAAAGGGTTACCCTGTGCAGCACCCCATGCCCCAGGCACGGCTCAGATGAAAGGGGACGTGCACCCTGCACACCCCACGCGTGTGTGACCTGCAGGGAGCCTCCCAGCAAGGCTTGTGATCTCCCAGCAAGGCTTCTGTACCCCACTGGGGTGGGCTGTACTTCCAGTTTGTTTGAGCCTCGCTGCAGGAGGCTCCTGAAAAGAGATGAAAGGGACTGGGGGCTTGTTAAGAGTGAGGCCTGAAAAGATCTTTTAACCCTTTCTCTCCTTGGCATAACTCAGAGCTGCCAGGTCTCCCTGCCCAGGGTGTGTGTCTGTGTGTGAAGTCCCTCCTGACACCCTCAGCTCACTAGAGAGCAAAGGAACCTTCAGTCACCAGTGCTGTCAGGAATTCCCTTCCCCTTTGCCCAGCTGCTCTACTTACCATCTGACTCACTGTCTTCTCCCAGCTCTTCCTCGTCCTCCTCGATTTCATAACTCCCTTCTTCGTCATCATCATCCTCACCATACTCCTTGCTGCTCTCTTCTGAGCTGTCATCTGATGCCTGCTTGGCTTTGCCTTTACCTGCAAGTATTTTTACTATGTAAATGGAAAAGTGAGGAGCAGCACACGTGCAGGGAGTGCATTCAAAGGGCAAAGACCTCAGGAGTGCCAGACACGCACTAGAGGGGATATTTCTCCACATGTCTCCCCAAAAGCCACATCTCTCTTGCAACAGAGGCCCAGAGAAGGATGGATTTAATTTCAGAGGCACCTGCTAGAGGCCAGGAAGGCCAGGACAGAGTCAAAGAAATCAGCTCAGAACCCATAGCAGGGTTTTATCCTGCTAAAGCCCAGGATTTGCTGCTACCTGGTACTTAAGGAGCACCACTGGCACAGCAGCCAAGTGTTCATCTTGGATCTGCCTGCCCTGCTCAGAGAGACAGAGGAGTACAGTGAGAAGAAATGAGCCTGCTGAAAGGAGAGGGATTAAATCCCACAGCTGAGACCAGAGAAGGGATGTTCTACTGAGAGATGGTGCCTGTGTTACACCCACCTCCACCTTCCATGGTTAGTGCAACTGAGCACAGGGGTAGACTGTGGTTCAGGGCATCCTCGTAAACCTCTCTTAACTTTCTTCCCTCTGTTAGTCACAACAAAAACGTCTTGGAACAGGCACTGCTGCTGAAAGTTCCCTCTGCAGATGGCAAGCCAGGTTCAGGGGAGCCTGGCAGGAAGGGTTAAGAGCCTGTGGGTGCTTGGCCTGGGGGAAAACCATCCACTTCTGAGCCTCTGGATCCAGATTTTCTACTCATGCTGGGCTGGCTGCAGTGGGGGAGTGCTTCTCCCCTCTCCCTCCCTGGGGCACTGAGAGTCACCAGGCTTTTAAATGACAGAACACAAGTTCTGTACAGAGGGAGCAGCAGAACCAGCTGCTTCTTGCCTCCTTGCAGCCCTGAGCTTACAAATTGCTCAAGAACCTATTTATTCACACCTCAGGTTCTGCTTGGAACCTGCCAGTACATCTTTCTCACTCTGTGGTCCCTGGGCCACACCACAGTGCCTATTTTTTGTCCCACCCTCCCTGCCCAGCAGCTGACCTCTGCTACTCACTGAACTGGAGCCAGAGCCATCAATAAGCTGGCTGCCAGCATTCCCAGCTCCCTGTCACCACCCTGTCTCTGCTCTGCTCTCACCCATCTGTCAGCTCTGCCAGCACAGTCCCCCCTGAGGGATGGGAAGCCACATCCCACGGCTGGAGCTCCCAGGCACTGCGAGCCCTTGCTCCACAGGAGATGGATTGCAGTGCTGTCCATGCACCACATCACAGTGATGGGCACCTGAGCAGCTCAGGAAACAGCCCAGGGCACGCTCTCATCCATCAAACACTGGCCAAAGCAACCAGCTGAGCCCAGAGGATACAGTAAAACAGGTATGGGCAGGGATTGGGTCATTCCTACCTGCTGTGACACAGGAATTTACTGAACTGCCCCAGCCTCCTGCTCAGCCCCTGCCTCCCCACACACACAAGTCCCAAATTCCATCTCCTGAGGCACAAGTGCATCAGTGAGACCCCAGAAGCTCGGGGGGGCTGCAGGGAACTAGTTCTACCCCTCTATTCCTCAGCTGCCAACAGCCCACAGCAGGAATTTTCCCCCTGAGAAAGGGCCACGATTCCTCTGGTAGGAAATGCAAAGGCCTGCCCTCTCCCTCCACAGCCCTGGCCCCCACCAGTCTGGCATTAAATTGATGTAATATGATTAGGCGAGGGATAAATGAAGAAACCTGTTCAAGTTCATTAAGGCTCAGCAACACCTAATGTGGACAGATCACTCATTACTGCCAGGCCCAGGGAGACGCTCCCTCCTTGCCTTTAATTGCCTCATGACGAGGCAGCCCAGCACCTCTCCCGAAGCCATTAATGATTTCCAGCCTTGCCTTTCCTCCCAGAGATCCAGCTGGTAAATGAGAGGAATGCAGGTACCTCCCAACCCCCACACAATCCATGCTCCTTCCTCCCCAGCTCCTGGTTCTTTCCTGCTCAGGTGGTTCCCAAAATGTGCAAACTGGTTTCTCTCCCCTCCTCAGCCCTTGCAGAGAGCCCAGCCTGGGAGTCTCTCCAGCCTGCCAGACCCATTCCAGAGGGCAGCTTGTCCTGCTGTGATGGAAGTGTCTGCATCCATCACCTTCCCTGCTCCCTTGGGGAGGATGCCAAAGGGACTGTGATCCTGCTGGAATGAGCAGGCAGCTTTCAGCTCCACCTGCACAAGGTAAGAGGAACCTCCCCTAGATCCACAACACTAAAAAACAACTGCAAATTCATCCCTTTCCCGTGCAGCCACCCCTGCTGCACACACCAATGCACTGCTGCCATTTATTCCGGGTGTGGCAGCACCACAGTCAGGTGGAGACCAAAAAAAAGAACCACCAGAAACAGCCAACAGGCAGCATCACCTCCTTAGGACCACAGTGGATCCTGATCCAGGCTTAAAGATCCCCACAACACACCAGTGTCACAGTTACTTCCACAGCACCAACCTGTCCCTGTCTCTTTTCAAGGTCAGCATCACTGGGCATTCTCAACTGAATTCCTTGTTTTCCAGCTCAACTTTTTTTCCTCTCCCAAAGGTTCACCCAGGGTAATCTTATCTCCCTGCCTAGATTTCTGCCATGAGCTGCTCAACATGTCTCTCTTGGAAGTAGTTTGAGGCTGATTCAAGATGAACCAAAGTCCTACTGCTGTCCCAGACTCTCCTTTTGCCTCTTTAGAAGAGAGGAGATTGTTATGCCTTCAAACTCCCAGGTAAAGAAGCAAAGACACAGGCCACAGAAGCTGCAGGGCCTCCCAAATTCCCTTGCATCTGGCCACCCAGGAAAACAATGCCCACAAACACAGGGAAGTGCAGCACTGGCTTCTCTGACAGTCACTGAGTGCAGAGCCTGGCTGGGAACATCTCACACCCCACACAGAGCAAGAACAAGAGCTCATTGTGTGCATTTCCCAAGACACAGATGCTTTTCCAGCCTCCCTGTTCCCTGTCCTTTGCCCACTGTGGAGTCACCACTGCCAGAGGGGACTTCACCCTGTGCCACCACAGCTCCACTGCCTCCACCCAGCGCCTCGGGATCCACGTGGGGCTGAGCACAGTTGCTCCTTGACATGGAATATGCCTTCAGGGCTGTTCCCTTCCTCCAGAAAACACCCTGCTAAGAGGAGATGGCTGGCCCAGGAATGCTGGAAGGCCAGGCCCATCACTGGCACTGCACAGCACAGCTGTGGGACCTAAACAGAGCAGGGAGAGCCCCTGGATATCACAGGGATCTCAGACCTCAGTGCACTCTGTCACCGTGGATGGCACACCCTCAGAGCTGCCAGAGCCTGATGCACAGATGTCAGAGCACAGGCCCAGGGTAAAGCCATGCCTAACACATGGATTTGCAAACCTTTCTCTCTTTTGCTCCCCTCCCATTCTTTGCCAGATCACCTACAAAAAAAAAACAAAACCCTGACTTCAGCCTCAAGCCATCAAACTTTTCCAATCTGTTCTTCCTCCTGTGCCACAGATGCCTGTGAGGGAGAGGATGCTCTCTGGTTCTGTGGCAAGTCTCAAGGTTTATCCTCACACCTTACCCCACCCTGTCTATGAATGACAACACATTTATAAAACCTGGGATATCCCAAACATTCCAAATTACAAAAAGAACACCCAGGTTTATCCTCAAGCTCTGTGGTGAACTTCTCGGGCAGGTTCCACAATTTACTGTGGCCCTCTCGTGGCCACAGCCAGAGGGTGACATCATCCACGTTCTCCAGGTTTTCTTGGCTTGTCAGGAATACTTGGAATGTCAGTCACCATGAATCAGAAGTTCATGCAAGGAGAGGATCAAAGATCCTCCTGCTGGTAGCCAGCCCCTATGATACACAGAACCTGTCCAGCCAAACATCCCTTGCTTTTTGGGCTCTCAGGTTGAGGTCAGTGTGTGTGACAAAAGGAAGGTGCCAAGGGGATGAGACAGGTCATGCACAGAAAAAGAGTAATGCAGGACTAAGGCTTTGAAATGAGCTGGACTGACAAAGCAGGAGGGGGAGAGGAAGATAAAAGCCTCTCAAACACCATCATCCTGTGGCTCTCCCTCCCTACCAGTGTAGCTTTTGAACCCGCCATGGCCATACTGACCCACCTCAGATGGAATTCTGGACAAGGAGAAGGCAGTCCCAGCCCCAGCCCTGTACCTTTTACAGAGAATCCACTATTCTCCTCATCAGAGTCACTGTCCATCTCGAAGAGGTCCTTGAATTCCTTCTTATCTTCCTCCTTTCTTTCATCGTGCTTCTTACGCTTGATTTCTGGGAAGTTCAAGTCTTCAAGCTGGAAAAAAACCCCAAACCAACAGTAAGAACAGCCTTAATTTGTACTTTTAAACACAAAATACAGTGTTTAAACACAGGACTTGGCTTTGCCCAGCCTGCCAAGACCGGCTGGGTCTGTCTGCTGCCAACTGGGAGAGCCACAGATCTGTGAGCTGGTCACAAAGGTGACTGATACACACAAAGCACTGCTGCTCTATTGATCCTTACCTAACAAACTACTTTTGCTAATGGACAATCTACTGCTGGCACCTTATCAGGGATAAAAATGCAAGATATCCACGACAAGCTGGCTGCATGATCTCTGGACTGGAAGCCATGCAAGCCCAGCGAGCTTGCAGGCAGCACCATCAAGACAGACTGTGCTGGTCATCTCTGGAGTTCCACCAACACCAAAAGCTGTGACAGCTACACCAAGGGTGTCCTTCTGGGTGCAGATTTCAGCACGGTTAGATGGCAGGGATGCTAAAGGTCTGCCTGCACCCCCATCACTTGCCCTGTGGAGATCAATGGGCCAAGAGCCTCCTGCTGCAGACAGCCAATATCAATGCCATTAAGCACTTGCCATTGACACCACCTCACTGCTCTTTACACCTCTCCGGAGGGGGATTAGGGGGAGGATTTACTTGCAAGGGCTCAGGCCAGCAGGGCAAAGATAATCAGAATGCAAATTAAATCCCAAGTGCTCTGGGAACATCAGCTGCCCGCTGCCCTGCCTGGCTGCACACCCCCTGGGAAGCACTCAGGCATTAGCACACATTAGCTTGCTTGGAAACATTCACCCCGCGAGTAATAACTCATTTGCTCCCCCCTACACCCCCTCAGACCACCCCTCAACACGCTGCTCTCCGACCACTTCAGGCCTCCTGTGAGCTTCTCCCGATGGGAACAGCAGGGAAGCACAGCCTGGGTGGAAGGGCAGCTCTCAGCATAGAGAGAGAGAGAGAGAGAGGGAGGGAGGACGGGGATGGGGAGGGGAGACAAGGGAGATGGAGATGTGCATTTGCTCCCGCAGCCAATTCCAGCAATTTCTCCCAGCCTGTTTCACGGTTATGGTCCCCAGCTGGGCAATATTGATCCTGGGAGCTGAGCACTTACAAGCAATAACCTGCAGCACTGGGATGGAAAGTCAGGAGCTGGTCAGGGAAGGGGAGAGGGGAACGAATCACCGGCCACCATTTGCAGGGGCCTAATTTTAAATCATCTCCCCACCTGCTCTTTTTTCCCCACTGTGAGAGGCCTCTGCTCCCACTGGCCCTCCTGGGCTGTCTGTGCTGGGAGGCTGTGTGAAGGGAGCAGCACTTTCCAAACTGCAGTCATTTCATGCCAGAGAGGAGAGCTGGGAAGCAAAATGCAGCAAGGGCAGTGATCCAGGGGCACTGCCAACCAGCTGCCCTCAGCTGACCCAATGACAGACTGCCACCATCCTCTGTAGAATCACAGAATGGGCTGGGCTGGAAGGGACCTAAAAGATCTCATTCCATCCCCTGCCATGGGCAGGGACACCTTCCACTAGCCCAGGTTGCTCCAAGCCCCGTCCAACCTGGCCTTGGACACTTCCAGGGATGGAGAGTCCTCAAGCCCAGCAAGCCCCACCACGAGGCACCCCATTTCCAGAGGCACCCTACAATTTTGGGTGACCATCAGTACTGGCTGAACTCAACCTGAGCATATTAAGAAGGGCCTGGTGTTGAATCCTGCTGAGTGGTGCTACCTCCAGCTTTGAGACACCACAGGACTGCACCTCAAAGTAAAGGCACCCAAAGCCCTGCTTGGCATGGAGTGATTACAGAGCAAAGGAATGAGACTTGCACTGAGCCACAGCTCACAGATACAGGCTGTGTTCATCACCCACAAGCAGTAATTAGGTAATTTGGGGGCCAGTCTTTTAATCCCCAGCTAGAGGGTTACTATCTACTGAGTCTCACGAAGCCGATTAGTCCACATCCCATTAAAAACCATTGGGAAAAGCAAATGGAATGGGCAGACAGGGTCAGTGTTGTTATACAAGGCAGGGCTGCAGCTCAGAGCAGCTGAGAGACAGCCTGATCTTTTTTTTTTTTCCCTGTTATTATTTTTTTCCCCCCAATGGCTGCTAATGGGACATGGATTTTCCCAGCCCTAATGGGCCTCATGGTGTTCACTCTCCTGCTGGGGCTCACAATGCTGCATCATTAAACTACCAGTCCCCACCGAGGCACACAACAGCCCCATTCACCAAGCAGAGATGCCAGGCAGCCACGGGCCTTTCCAAGACTCTGACTCCAAATTCTGCCTCTCTCTGCAGTCTATCTGCTCAGCCCACTTTCTGCAACAGAAAACAAGCCCCTGACACTGTCTTTCACACTTCCCCCTGGTTTCTTGAGTCTTGCTATATGAAAGCAATGCCCTTCTCCACCTCAGCTGGTCCTGGACACCCCAAGGAGCTCCAGCTCCCCTCCTCCACTTAACAGAATACAGGGGCTTGTCTGCACTGAGAGCACTTGTGAAAGCTGCTTCAGTACCAGGAAGGTGTCTAATCACACCAGCAGGGCCAGTTTTGGGCAAGAGATTAACCCCACTCACAGCCATCACTTCTTGCTGTTTCTCAGCCCTCCCTCCCAATTTCCTTTCTGCAAAGGCCACGTTCTTTGCCCAGCACACAGCGTGCTTTTTGTTCCCTCTGCGTGGCTGCCCCGGGGGATTTTCAGCCTCCTGCCCTTCTCTCAGGCTGCTCTGCAGTACTGAGCATTTGTAGGATCTCCCAGGTCTCCTACCACGCCCTGGGACTCGTCTGGGAGCCAATCATCCTCATGTCCCATCGATTATTTTAATTGTTCCCCAGCACACACTGGAGACACCAATTATATCTGTTTCCTGCTGCCTGGCCAGGAGCCTGGCTCAGCCACTTTCATTGCATTAGCATCGAGACAGCTTTCCTTTGGACTCCTAATGGAGCTCCCACCCCCTCCTCCTGCATCCTGGAGTGCCCAAGGAGCCTTCCCTTGGGCAGGAGATGTGGGAAATGGTAGTCTGGGCACTTTTGTCCAGACAGCAAGGCCCACCTCACAGCCAGCCACCCCCACCACCCTGCTGCCAGGACATGGCTCTTGTCTTCCCATGGCACAGATGATGCCCAGTAAATCAGGGATTTAGCACTTACCCTTTCTTTGCCACTGATTTCCAGTTGTATCTCCTTCTCTCTCAGCTTCTTCCACTGAGTGTAATACTTGGTCAGAGGGGTCCCCTCCTCTTTGACCTGCTTCTCCCATTGTTCCTGGGGAGAGAAGGGGGCACAAATTTAAAGGTTTTCAAAGCAGTTCTCCGCTTTGGCAAACACAGGGAGTCAAGAGCACAAGGTTAAGACCCTTTCCCAAACCACATTTTCCCAGCTTATGGGTAGAAATTGGCAACCACAACTAAGAATGCAAAGAGGACTAAGTGTGAATTCAGCCACAGTTATTTAAGCAAGTACTGAGTCAGAAGTGGTTGTGACTGACAACTCTCCTTAGGCAAAGCAATGCCTGAGCACTGCAGGGAAACCACAGGAAGCCAAAAGCTGAAAGGGACAGGTTGGACAATGAAACAGCTTAATCATGTGATGCCAAAGCACAGGACAGCAGTGGCACTGAAGGACAGCATGAAGTTCTCACAAAGGAGCATCCATGGTGCATATGATGCATTAGCTTATGGAAGATCAAACTGCTTCAGCACGAAATGTGGGCTCCCAGATTCCTGTTTCTGTCTTCTAGGCAAGGCGTGATTCTCAGAACTGCTGACAGCTCACAAGAGGTCCTCCTAAAATGAGTCAGTGCCCCCTGGGATCCTCTGTTACTCTCCTGGCCTTGAACATTCACTTCTGCTCTGGCTGCAGGGAGAAGATGCCGACAAAGAAGTCAAGTCAGATGATGCAGCCGCTGCAATGGGAAAGGAATTACTTCAACTGAAACTTGAAGGGAGGAATAAAAAAGGGACAGACCAGAGGAACTCTCAGGACAAAATGTCTGTTCCCTGCTCCTTCAATGAAGGCATCTGATCACCTGCTCAGTCCTTGCTTTTCATTCAGGAAAACATCACACGAGCAAGCTCTAAGTACTAAAAATGCCTGATTGCCTGTTCCCCCTGTTCCACAGCCAAGTGTTTATTTTTCAAACAAACATTCCCCTGCAGGGTCTTGGACTCATCCCAGCCTGGAGAGAGCAGAGCATGAAGAAGTGCAGAGCCCGTTTTCTGCTGTCCAAGTGGGGAGAATAAGGAGGTGCAAACACTGTAAGTGGTGGGAAGCCAATTAAATGGTTAAAAATTCTTTTGTGCTTCAATCATTTGGCATGTCAGTGCTGAAAGGAGGTGCTGGTATGTCATATTAGAAACATTCTTCTTAACCTGCCAACATCCCTTTACTAAAAACCCCCACAGAACTGTTACCTGGATCACCAGAGAGCCCAGAGGCTTTGCATTACCCCACAGTAAAAAAGTCAACCTAATCTAAGCAGAAAGACATGACATACAGTAAGCAGGAATTGAAACAGGCAGGGGAGGAAGGGAACGAGCAACAGGAATAAAGCTTAGCATAGAAACACCCAAAGGTCAGCACAGATCCAAAAAGAGTATCCTGAATCCAGGGCTGAGCAAACTCCAGAGCTCTGTATGGGCAGCTGTGTGTACACAATGCTCCTGACCGAGGGTGAGAATGAAAAGCCAGACCATCTTCACAGCAGAAAACACAGCAGCAGCTTAAATATTCTTCAGCAGGTCTCAAATCAACTGCTCCTGGGGAGCTGAGCCCCAAAAGGAGGGAGCTGTGGGGTGGAGGCTGCAGCCTGTGAGCCAAGGCATGGGGAGAAGGTTGGTTGAAGAGCAGGACTGTGCATAGACAGCAGCACAGAGCCCCCAGCTCACACCAATAACCAAACAATCTGTACTGTGAAGGGAAATGCATCAGTCTCCACCAGGTCCTGATCTGGCCCATCCCTGGGAGAGAAGTGGAGATGACCTGTGGTCTCTGCTGCTGGTACCAGGAGCTGATCTGGGCAATTAAACAGCACCCAGCTCTACATTTATGCACCTACAACAGGCACTATCCACCCTGCACTGAGCCAAACGTGCCCTTCCTGGGAATCTCAGCCCCAGATTCCCAAACTGCTTGCAGCATGTCTGCAGGGCTGCAGGGCTGTGCCTGTGTCTCCTGCCCAGCAGCACAGCCCATGTGCTGAAACCAGCCTACAGCCCCAGCACGGCTTCCCTGCCCATCCAACACACCCCTCTGGCCAGGGCAGCCATTCCTGAGCAGCACAAAGGCACTCCTTTTACAGATCAGCCTCAGATCGTGCTGCCAGCTGTAATCAGGTACTTTGTTGATGCTGCTTGGTATGGACAGCTTCTGAGAAAGGCTCTTCTTACAGAGACACAAGTATTTGTTCTGTCTGATGCAGCTCTTTTGGTCTCTGGAACCCAGAGATAAAAAAGACCATTAAACCAATTGCATTTGTCTAGTCAGAACACCTCAATGGGAATTTTGAGAGAGGGGATGCCATCCCAACCACCTGGAATTTTCCTTCTATTGCTGCTTTTGCATCAGTGTGCTGCCAGGGAACACCCAGCACGGACCAAGCCCACAGTGCTGGTACCTGCACAGCAACAAAAATATCATCCTCCACCCTCCAGAAAAGCTTTCAATCTGAAATGTGAGATGGGGATGAACACAGAAGATCTGGAAATCCCATGGAAATGAGATTCCCACCAGCTCACTCTCTCACCTCCCCTGAGTGCACTGCTCTCAAAACGAGGGGTCCCCAGCTCAGCACAGGGATCTGATGGGGAGCCCAGCACACACTGCAGGTCCTTCTCCTTCCCTGCATCTTCCTCTGCCAATCCAGGGCCCACACCAGTGCAGAGGAACCAAAAATCACAGCTGCACATTAAGCATCTGGATCCAACTTCAGCTGCAGGCTCCACTTTTTCTTGGCTCCCCTCATAAAGACCTTAATTATTACAGTAACCTATTAGCACTGTGTACTCAAAAAAAAACCCCAACACTGGCTCCTCATTCTTAACAACGACAGTAAAAAAGTAAAGTTCTCAAAATAATAAGGAAGAAGTCAAGCTGAACACATCTGGTGTGCATGTCCCTCCATACCACAGTTCCTGGGATGTGAGGAGGGATCCTTCCACAGTCCCTCCACGTTAAGTTAAACACTGCAACCCCACAGCACTAAGTACAATGCCCAGGCCATTTTCTTCTTTGAAACAGTCCCTCAGGTAAAATCCCCCTTTCCAAAGCACACCCCCCACTCTGTAATTCCCAGTGACAGCCGCATTTTTGGCACATTAGCTTAGAATTTGGGCTTCCACAGTGGAACAGGGACAAATGCGTGGGAAAACCAGAGAGCATTTGCTTTCAATCGCTCCTGCTGGCAAGGGGGACACGCACATACCTCCCCTTCCCTCAGCCCTCCTTCCCTTCCCTCCTCTGGCAGTGTTTGCTCAGGAGAGGTGCCAATGCCCCACACAGCTTGGAAACAACCCAGCCTTCAAGGGACACTCCAAATCATTTTGGGAAGCCCAGTCTCCATGGGAGCTTTGGCCCTTCTTTGGAATCCACACCGTCTGCTTGCAAAGGTGTAAGGGGAAAACACGGGCCCAGCCTGGGCTCTGGGCACAAAAAAAAAGCCACTGTGGCTTTTCCACCTCACAGAAGTGCTGAGTGGGCTGTTTCCTCTGCTCCCAGGAGCACTGATATCCCAGTAAATGGAGGAAAGGCTCCCTCCTCCCACAGGACAACACCACAGTGGTGCAGAAGTGCAGCTTGCACAGGCAGTCCTGGCATCCTCCATGAGCAGCACTTCACACTTCGCTCTATCCCCTGAAATGGCAGAACAGCAGTCCCCAAACCTGCTTGGCAAACTGGTGTCCTTCCATTAACCAACCTCCTTTACTCAAGGGAGGTGCCTGTTGATGCCACTCCAGAGCCACACTGATGTCACCCAGACATCCCTGGGAAAGCAGGTGCACCAACCAGGAGACACCCAGGCAGCAAGATGTTAAAATAATCATTTGGTTCTTACACAGGGGACTGAAGCCAGAGCTGCTGGGAAAAGCAGACAGTGGCAGAGTTGTTGGAAACCCTGTTTTTGTTTAGCAAAAGACCTTCACCAGTTCACCCATTTCATGGAGAGCCAGGGAGGTTGAAATCTCTGCCTCTGCAGTGGGTGGGTGGTCACAGCACTGCCCACAAAAATACAAACCAACAAACCCCAAACTGCCTCACTCCAGACGGGAAGCAAACCAGTCCAACCCAGACTGGCATTTACAGAACCAAAGACTGCTTAGTCACGTCAAACCCAGTTCCACCAAACCCCTTAATCCCAGAATAGCACTGCTGTGTCCTGGCACTAACATGCCAGGATTTCAGTGGCTAATTTTCCTGCAGTCTCTGCCCCTTAGTGTCTGCAGACAAATTAGTCTGCACTGCACTGCTGCTCCGTGCTCAGCTCCATGCCAACGGGTGGAGCTTCCAACGATGCAGAACTCCAGACTTTCCAATAAACCATGTGGCCACAGAGACTGCTCTGACCCATCAATTACCTTCCAGACAGAGATATTTTCACCCCTCTCCTGCCAGGCAAGGAAGAGTCAGTCTCCCTCTCACAGGGAGGACACACGCAGCTCACCTGTTACCAGGCTTGCCAAGGCGGCAGAATCCCCCCATCACTTTGGGCACCTTCCTAATCAGGAACGGGGATGATGAAAGAAAAGCTCCCAGCAAAGGCAATGCCCCAGCAAAGCAAGGCATTTCCATGCATGTGTGTGCTTTACAAATCACAGAAGGATACAATTTGCAGGCTGTGTTTTCCATGAGGCTCTTGGCTGCTCAGTCTTGCCGGGCTCGGTTGTTTGTGAACATCTGCCCCACCTCACACGCTCCCGTTTCCAGGATCTCCTTCTCCTCCCCCCTGCCACAAGCCCAGCCCAGCATCCAGAGCCTGGCTGCCTTTCCAGGAAAGCCACATGGAAGCAGCAGGACTCACCACAGCCTCCCTGCTGGCCACGCCGAAGGCGGCTCTCTGGCGCTTGCTGGAGATGTAGGCAGAGTTTTCCTGCAGCTTCTCCAGGAGCTGCCGGATGGGCTTGCAGTAGTTGGCAACCTTGCACTCCTTCAGGAAGGATTTCAGCTGGGAGGAGGAAAAGGAGAGGAAGAATGAAAGCAATGTAAGAGTTTCCATAAACAGCAAAGCAAAAAAAGAAAAAGCATTTCCCACCCCCAGTGACAGCACGAGGCATCTTTTCCCTTTAATTCATCCCATATTCCAGGGTATCGCCCATATCAGGCCTGGGGGTCCTGCCTCCCTGGGCTGGGAGGGTGCAAAGAGCTGCAGTGACAGGCCAGATGTTTCTATGTTATTCACAGTAGGGGCCTTGCTCAAAACCAGCTCTTTTGCACCCTTTAACACTACTTTGTTCTGGAAAAGATGGATCAGTGGAGTTCAAGCAGCCAGGAGGAAAAAGTCTGTGCTCTTGGGGCTTCAACTTCCAGCTGCTGTTGTAGTTACAACAGCTCTGTCTCCTGCTCTGTCAAATAATGAGAAGGACTGTGGACCAGATGCATGGAGACCAGGAATAACAGTGGATACTAAATGGCCAGAGGCCTAGGGAAGCCAGGATTGGAATGGGGAAAGCTGTGCATGGGGAACATCTGTCAATGTTGGGATGGGAATATCAAACACAGTGGGCTGTGGGTGAGGCTGATGGCTGGGATGGAAGGCAGAGTTTGAAAAGAGACTTAAAATTGGGGTGGGGGTGTGTGTGGGCTGGGAGTAAGGGCCTTTAGCACGGTTTGGTGGGAAAACTTGGTGCTGCTCCAGGCGGGTCAGGACAGAGTCAGCAGGATGAGATCTGCTCCATGTCTGAGCGCACCAACCCCGCTCCAGCTGGCACCACTGACTCTTCAAGGGTACAAACCCACACCCCCACCACACAAAAATCTACAAAATAACTCTCCAACACCACTGCACTGCTCTGACACCTCCAAACTAAAACCTGAGGCAGCAGTGGACGATGCTCTTGATGACAGAATGAAAGATGGGGGCGTCCACATCGACTCATGCCTTGAATTCCAGTTTACTACTCTGACTGCTAACAGTTTTCACCAACTCCAAGACAAGCCTCTGGAGTGCTGTCCAAATTCTGCAGGCCAAGCTCTTAGCTAGACCCATATATAAATACACACACACAGACACACTACACAGACACTTGATTTAGAGAAAGAGATCCAATAAAGCAAAAGAAAACGGTTAACCACAATGGAACCTTCGTCTCAGCTGGGGCCTGCAGATGCTATCATGATAGAGATAAAGGGTTTCCAGTCAGCAAATACATTACTGCCTCCCCTACTCATGGCTTCAAATGTTCTGCCTCAAAAGACAGAACTGGGGGGAAGGAAGAAGATATCTCCCTCCTGTCAAGCCTTACATGCCAAGTGGGGAGGTATTAAATGTTAATCAAGAGGTGACAGTCACCCCCAGCCCCTCTCTGCCAGGACACTGCTCTCCTGATGGGTATGTTGCTGCAGGATCTGCTGTCTGTGACACACATGGATCTCCCCCATTAACCAGCAGCAGGGGCTTCCCTTGCCCCTTTATCCCCATCTCACACCCACCTGCCATCACACAACCAACTCAGAAAAATGGGAATTAAAGCAGAGACCTTCTCTGCTTTCCACAAGGCACACAGAGCCCATCAAACCGGTACAAAGAAACCATCAGCAAAACTATTCTTCTGCTGATGAAGCTTGTCCTGCCCTCACCCCCCCCTTTCTAAAATATTTATTTTTTATAGGTGCTGCATATTTATCTCCACTGAGAGATGCATTTGTCATTCGATTTATCTCACTTGATCCCCACAGCTGCAGCCCCAGATCCATTTCATCCGCTGCCACATACATTATCATTTTTCTTCCCTTGCAGAAGTGTCACCAGAAATCCTGCAAAATCTCAGGCTCTATCAGTGCAGTTTGGTGCTGTGTGTTTGCTCTCACAGCCCTGGGTGCTTCATTTCTGCTTTCCCCCTCCCCTCCTCTCTCCCACCCTTGCAATCCCTCACAGTCCCACCACTATCTGCCACAGATATTAATGAAACGTAATGAGATCTCAGTCCTGTGTTAAGAGGCAGGGAACACAACCAGGGAGGTAGAAGATGATAAAGGGCAGAGAGAGAAAAGGGGTCTGTGTATGCCTTTTCCTGCTCTGCCAAATATAAGCCATATCTTTCCAGAATAAAAGCAATCAGATCATAAATGTGTGTGGATATGTGTCATTAAGATCTCCCGTCCCAGCTAAGCAGCTCTGTGATTAGTGGGATTGATTCTGTCCAACTGCCAGCCTGAAACACCAAAGGTTTACACAGGCAGAGACCACAGCAAAACCCCAGCTCCTCTTACTGTAAGTGATGCAGGGAACTAGAAATGATCTGAAGCGACTGGGCATGTCCTGCAGGGAACCCAAATCATGCCCAAACCCCTGCTCACAAAAAGCAGAAGGAGTATTGAACTGGGGGACAGAGTGAGCAGCAGCAGGAGTGGCTGCTGGCAAGGCAACCCAGCACCTCCTGCCCTTCTGTCTCGCTGCAAGCCAAGCCTGGATCGTGCCATCTCCTGCCTCCACCAGCACTGCCTACCCCTTAGCAGTGCCAGTTTCTTCCCCCCTCTAACCTCCCACCTCTGCTCTGTGATGCCTGTCAGGGCTCTAGAGGAGGGAGGAGGCTCTTCTAAGCATCCAGAGGCTCTGCACTGAGCTCCTCACCAGCCCCTGGGGGCAGTGACCACCACGGGGTCGCCCCTGGGGCAGGAACGGCAGCTTTGAATCGTCTCCTGTCGCCCCTGGCTCTTCTTTCCTTTGATCTGCCGGGGGTGCTCCCTGCCTTCCAGGCAAGGGGGAGGCTGGAAAGTTGAGTTGGAAGGCAGTTCAGCCCAGCTTCTCCCAGAGTCGCTGACCAGAGGAGGAGGAGGAGGAGGAGGAGGAGGAGGAGGAGGAGGAAGGCAGCCCTGGCCAGCTGGAACGCAGCCCCCGCGCCACGGCGCTGAGAGAAGCGTGAGCTCACCAGGGAGGGAGCGTCAGGACAGATGGATTTTTACAGTTAACTGGAACTGCTCCAGGAGAAAAGCCTCTCCCCCCACACGCCTTCCCGAAGACTCCGAGATTTTGGGAAGCTGAACCTCAAGCACCCCAGCCCGGCAGACGCCACGAGGCTGCGGCTGGTGGCAGCCAAAGAGGAACCCGATAGCATCAATCCTCTGCAGGAACCCAGGCTGGTCCCAGGGTGTGTTTGGAAGCCACGGGGTGCTCGGTGCCAGAGGGCCGTCAGCCGTTCCTCGCTCCAGCCAGAACATCGGCTCCGACAGCTCCGATGCTCCCAACAGCTGCTGGCTGGGAGGAGAGGGCCTTGTTTGCTGCCAAAAAAGCGAGGAGCACGCACAGCCAGCGAGCACAGGAGCTGCTCTGATGCACAGAGAGGGCCTGTCAGCTCACATTAGCCAAGGCAGCCCCTGCCAGCCAGCGCTGGGCTGTGCCAGGCTGGCGGGCCCAGCCAAGAGCCGTGTGCCTGGCAGATGCCAGGCTGTTGCACACACGCAGATCTGCCTCCCAAGCAGCCCGAGGGGCACAACCACTGCCCCCTTGTCAGCCAGAGGTGTGACAGCAACAAGGTGTGCAGGCACACAGGGGCTCGTGGCAGGCACCAAACAAGCAGGGGTTCAGGTCCCGTGGAGGACGGGACAGCAGCCCTCTGCCAAAGCTGGGTGACACCTGCCAGTCCTGAGTCAGAACAGAGAGGGCTGGAGGAAGGCAGGGAACATGTTCCAACATGTTTACACTGAACAGTGCTGTTTGCAGCTTCCTCATGAGGGGCAGCACTGGATCTCTGCTCTGTGTGGCCAGTGACAGGACCCGAGAGAATGGCTGGAGCTTGGATTGGATTCCAGAAAAAGGTTCTTCCCCCAGGGGATGGTTGGCACCGAACAGGCTCCCCAGGGCAGTGGGCACGGCCCCAAGGCTGCCAGAGCTCAAGGAGCATTTCGACAATGCTCTCAGGGACAGGGTGGGATTGTTGATCCTTGTGGGTCCCTTCCAACTCACAACATTCAATAATAATCTTACTGTTCAAAGCAGAGAGGTCACGGCTCATTCGAAACTGGAGTCACTCATCAGCAAAGTATGAGGGAAGGATAATGCACAGTAGGGATGCACTGCACTACTGGGCAGTTTTATTGTGGACAGTAAGCTACAAAACCATGGAAGTGGCTAGGAAGAGCACCCTGCACCGTGGAATGCCAGGGAAGAGGCAAAGGAGACTGCTGAGCAGCACTGCTGTGAGGGGCAGCGAGGAGGAGGGATGGAGACAAGAACTGCACTGGGCTGTGTGGAGGGACGGGGAGAGAAAGTGCCCCGGTGGCTGGAGAAAGGAGGGAACATTGCCATCTTGTGGAGAGCACCTCAGGGAGGCTGAAGGCAAGGAAAAGCACGGGCTCAGAGCATAGGTACTGCTCTGAGACCGCACAGCAGTTCAGACAACTCTGAATGCCAAGAACTCACCTGAGCTCCCCATCCCAAACCCCATCTCCACAGCAGTTATGCAGCCTCTGCCCCACTTTGGCTCCCAACAGAGCAGCAAACTCCACAGCCACCTTCACCTACCTTCAGCCTCCTACTTCGATGTGATGCCTCTGTTCCTCCCCAAGAATTCCCCAAAACACAAATAAAAATTAAGATTAAAAGGTAAACAGCTCTCCCCTCATTTTGAGGGCCACCTTGAGTTCACTGTTAACTTCAATGACTTTATCCCTGCCACTCATGGTGTGATCAAGAAGTGTTTCACACCTTACCTGAATGACAGTGGGGAGAACCAGCTCTGGGAACCCAATGCTGTGGGCTTGGCTGTGCAGATACTCAAGCATCAGGTCATAGAGCTGGTCAATGAGTCCATCCTGAGCAGGAGAAACAGAAATAAAGATACTGGACAGGAACCAAACCCTACAGTGCCCAGGTTGGGAAAGGAGTCTCCAGCCTTATGGGACAGGGCACAGAGGTCCCAGAGAAGCTGCTGAGGTCCCACTTACTCTGAAGGCCTTTTCCTGCAGGTTGGCATTGGAAAGCTTCAAGATCACAGCGAAGTTTATAGGCTTAGAACTCATTCTCCCTGGCTTCTTGTTGAAATCCACTTGTTGGAAGACCTAGAGGAGAAAAAAATGACTGTAAAGACAATCAAACCAGCAGCAACACAAACATGCCCTTTCCCAGCCTGTCAGGGACAGAGGGAAAGATGGTAAGAACTTAAAAAAACCCCAGATTCCCCAAGATCCCCATCAGGGGATTACAAGTTGCAATCAAGGGACTGGCAATAGGAACTAATAAAAAGAAAAATAAAAAATGAGCCAGCAATTGGTAACATTTGCATATCTGATGATGATCACAGAGGGGATGAGGAGCATATCCTGTCCACCCACACTTCTGAGCACACCTCAAGAGCAGCTGACAGCTCCTCTCCCTGTGCCCAACGCTTTTAAATTGCACTCCTGAGCAGGAAATAATTTCTATTCCCTCTATGCAGCAGCAACACATCCATCATCAGACCCCAAGAAGCCCAGCCAAGGTGGGGATGCAGCACACACTGATTGCTCGAGGGTGAGGTGAGGAGGAAAGGGAGGGTGTTCAGGTCACACCGGTGCCCCCGGGCCAGAAAAGCACGGAGACGACTATTGATTTTTTTTTTTTTTTACATTTTATTTGTCAATCCAGGTTATTTGGAAGGGAGGGACAAGCTTGGTGGCTTGTGAAAACAAAGAGCCCTTGCCTAGGGAATCGATGCTATAAACCTCGTTATGCACGGTTATTTCTTTGGCCAAAACAGGAGTATTGATCCCCGAGGTCAGACACATTAAAGCTGAGAGGAGTCAGGCTCGGTGGGATCCCAACATGCCTCCAGGCAAGCAGGGAAATGCAACCAGAGGCTTTGGAACTCACCCAGGAGGAGCTGGGGAGCCGGGTCAGGACATGTAGGGAAGTGGGGAAAAAAAATGTGGTTCCCGTGTTAAAGGACTGCACAGAACGGATCAGCTACCAGGGAGACTGAGGGAGAGCATGACTGATGTCTAGGAATCCTGTGGCAGGGTGGGAAGGTGATAATGAGGGACTAGAGGGCCACAGAACGTCACAAGCCAGCAGTTTGGCTGAAGTGATAACCACCAGCAGACAGAGGAAAGGACAGGGCAGCACAGGCAGGAAGGAGAAGGATTTTTGGCACTCCCAGGCTCACAAAATTTCCATGTGGGCAGTGGGAAGGGAGCTGGGATACACAATTTACACTGCCAGAGTGCAAACCAGAGAACCAGCTCTGCAACCACAGCACTGCCACTGTGTCACCCCACCCCTTTTCCTTCTCTCAGGCTCCAGGAAGAGCCTCCTGATCACCCCAAAGCTGGATGCCCCAGACCAGCTCACAGCAGGGACATATTGCTGGGCCTGCAGCTTTCCCTCAGGTCTGTCAGTCACTTCTGTCTCCCACTTCACTGAGGGAAGGGCTCAAGCCTAGTTAAGCTGCTCAGGCAAACTCCAATTTTATGGTCAAGTTGCCCAACTTTCTGCAGAAGCTGGTCACAAACATTAAAAGGTTAGAAGTCACCCTGCAAGTCACCTCAAACAGGTACCTCAGGGCCATATCCAGCCAGATTTGGATATCTCCAAGGACAGACACTCCATTATTTATCCGGGCAACCTGTTCTAACATCACCAAATAAAACTGTTGGGGGATTTCTTGTTTTTTTCTGTGTAGTTTTTTCCCCTCCAGTGTATATATAATAAATATATATATATATATGTCAGGCCTCCTGTATTCCATTTTCTGTGTAGTGCAAGACACTTATCTGGTGTATCAACTCCTTCAAACTTCACATCATCTGCAAGCTTGCTGATGGTGCCACTCTGCCCCACTGTTCAAACCCTTAATGAATAAGATAACCAGTATCAGCCCCAGCATCAATCCCTGGGGTGGCTGGTTGGCCTCTAGCTGGATTTCATGCTGGATTTCAGAGCAGGAGCCTGGAAGTTCAGCCAGGAAATTCAGCTGTCAATACACCTGTCTGCTTATCCAGCCTGCAATTCATCAGTTTGTCTGTGAGGAAGTTCTGGGAGATGGTATCCAAAAAAACCTTGACAAAGAGAAGACAAACAGCAGGCACTGCTCTCCCCTCGTGCACTGAGCCAATCCTCTCAGTGCAGAAGCCCATTAGAGTGGTCAGGCATGATTTCCCTCAACAGCCCTGGTACCTGCAGGGCTGTGATCCAGAATTTAAGAGCTGCAATACAAGGGTGGAGGGAGGAAAATGAGGAAAAGGAAAAATAAGTCTTCAGTTGGTGCAGCTTTGTCTAAAGTTCAGTTTTATCTCTCAGTGTAAAGCAGAGTCCACATCTTGTAGAAAACACCAGATCTGTGTTTTAAACAGAGCAGTGTTTCAATGTATGGCAATGTCCAGCTCTATCCATTCTCCAGTCTTCACATCAGTTGATTTTCTGCAACACATTCCACTGCTCCCCTCCCATATATGTTGCTCTCCAAGCCCCTGGGAATTTCCTCCAAAACAAGACTCCAGCCATTTAAGTGTTGAAGCGAAACACTCCTGCCTTCCTAAGCATGTCAGGGTTAACCTACTCTGCCATCCCTCTGCCAGGGAAGCCAGGTTTAAATTGGCATGCAAAGTCTGCCTGGGGGGACATTTCTACCTTGTCTATCCACACCTGCCTTCCAGCAGATGAGCCACGAATTTTCCTGCTGCAGAAACCAGTGGCTGTCACACAGTAAGTGAAGTGATGAAAAAAGGAAGATTGGGATCTCACAGGCCTTTCAAGGGGAGTGACAGTACAAAAATAAACCCCTGCCTGCTCTCCACTCTCTCCCAAGCCACCTCTTCCTATCTAAGATGTAATTTTAGCAAGATGCTGCTGCTTTTGCTCCATCTTGGAAAGCAGAGTCAGAGAGGAGACGGCGTTGGATGCCCACGCTGGGGAACATCAGCCCTTGTCAGGATGCATGAAGCAGCCAGCTCTCATTTCCACTGGCAGGGGCTTGGGGGATTCCTGTGCCTCTGGGAATGCACAGATGCTCAGTCTGTGCCTCCTGAACATGCAGCAGCAACGGGGCTGAGGCAAGAGGCAGCAAGGACTTGGTTTCCTTGGTGGAGAAGGGAAATGCAGAGTTACACAGTCACTTCTTACACAAGCAGCTTCACAGAATCTCCACTCTCAGGCCATGCAGAGCCCTCTCCAAAAAGTGCACAAAGCACAGGATCAGGAACTCCATAGCTGTTCTTTTCCTGCACTTGGATTCAGCTGAAACAGTAACAGGGCAGTTTTTCCCCTCCCTATCACATGGAGCATATCTTATGCTGGGAAGGCTTCGTTCCACTTCCCAGACCCAAATCACACTCCCCAAGTGCACTCCTGTTTAGCACCAACATACTGACCACATCCTTCCATCCCATGATGGTTTGGATGATGGGCTTAAAGTCGATTTTGGGTCATGGCATGGTGCAGAATGGGACTAGTGTCTATTGACTTGGTCACTGCTCAATTTGGGAGCTGCCACAAACAGGTTCATAGTCAAAGCATTATGGCTGGGCATCAGAGTGCAGATTCTCCTCCCAGCATCACCACAGCCACCCTGGCACTTTGGGCAGGTCACTTCCCATTTCCTGCCATCTTATCTGCACAGCTGGAATACAATTCCAGCCTGAAAACACCTTGTGGAGACACTCCAAGGGTTCTAAGAGTGTTCAGCTACCTCTGTGACAGAGAGGAACAGGGAGTTGGGAAGAGATAGAAGTACAAAGGGAACAGTCCTGAATGCTCCTGGGAACTCCAAAAATTATTGGGGGGATCCCTTGCAGGAGACAGACAAGAAGAAGGGAAAGGCTGACAGCTGCAGGGAGATTTGGGAGTTTAACATTGTGACAGTTACAGAAATCACGGGTTACAGAAATTAAGGCACATATTTACCCTGCCCCCTTCTGTCCCTTGTCACCACACCTGGACAAGCAGAGCCCAGCAGTGCCTCACAAACACACCCAGAGGGATGGGATGTGGTTGGGGGCTGGTGGAAGCTGGGAGGAAGCTCAGAGTGCAGTGTGGGAACATCTGGCTGGGGCCTGACACTCAGGTTCGAGACGAGGTGTCGGGGCCAGGACACGAAGGGGGGAGAAAAGGCCCCCAAGGGGAAAAAATTTTATCTTTACAGCACTAAAAAGTAAAAAGCAGAGACAGAATCCTCACCAGGACCCCAGAGGGGAGATGCCTCTCTCACAAAACGTGGCTGGCAGAGTTTCAAACATGCCTGAGCAAGGGGAAGGAAGCAGGGGAATAGCAAAGCCACACAGGTCAGGGAGGGGGGTGGGAGGAGGTTTATAAACATTGCTGCCTTCCTCAGGCTGAGGATGTGGTTTGCAAGGGACATTTACAACAACCCCAAACCACAAAGGCCTCTGCTTCAACAAAACCTGATTAGGAATGAGCCTGGCTGACTCAGGGCTCTTATTATAGAAGTCTGTCTCCCTCCCTCCCTCCTCCTCCTCCTCAGTGTCCAGCCTCATGCCGACCTCCTGGGGCTGCTGCATTCCTCACCCCGCCTTGCTCACACTTCTTCAGTGAAATTTGGCTGCAAAACTTCTGTATTACCTTCTCACAGCAGCAAAACTAGAAGGATTGATGTGGAGAGATGTCAAATATCTGATAGGTGGGAAAGCTGGATGGTCCCTTAATAGCAGTATTTCACCAAACATGCTGAATTTTGCCAGGTTACGCTCACAGAGATCTTTCTAAATAATTTTTAAATTCCTGAAGGGGTTTTTTTCTTCCATTTCCCTTTGTCTGCAGTTAGGAAGAACTCTTCCTTTTGCTAAGACATGAACACATCAGCAGGATCAAGAAACAGCTTGGGGAGTTACTGCAACCAGCTCAGCCTCTGAATCTCTTCTCTGGCAAACCTTGTTTCCCACTCCAGCTGCACCAGTGAAACCACCAAGGAATGTATTTTTGCACCCAGCTGATCTCAGGTGCAACTCACAGGCCAATGGAAGTTGAACCCTATTTGCCCACCCAACAATAAATTGTGTGATGTTGTTTGTCGGGGATTTTAGGGGAGTAAGCAAAGTGGGAGCTGTTGGTGGGTGTAGTGAGTGGGTTTATCAGGCAGAAGGTGTCAGCAGGAACCAAACTAACCTCCAGGATAAATGGCAGCACTGGGATGAAGGTCCTGGTGTTCTCAGACAGCAGAGTAAGGGCACGGATGCAGTGCATGCGCAGAGGGTAGAAACGGTTTGTTGGTACCAGCCTAGAGAGGGGGGAAAAAAGACAGGATATTAGGCCAAGTTTATCAAGGAACTGCACCTGCAGCCTTCACTGGCAACCAAGAGCCTTTCCTACTCTGCTGAGGAAAGACAGCTTCAGTATTGCACAGCAAACTGAGCTATCCCACAGTGGGAAATAAAACTCACATGTTAAGGCTGTAACACTAATGCACAAACTCCTCCAGCCAAAGCTCAGGTTTCCCACAGCTGGTGCTGGGAGAAAGTGCTACAAGAGCCTTGCAGATGAAGTTTATCACTGATGCTGTTCAGTCAGGCTCAACACTTTTGGCTCTCGTGCTCCCAGCACGGGGAAAGTGGCAGGAACCAGCAGTGAAATGACCATCTGAAGGAGCGAGTTTGACCAAGGAAAGAGCTCCCCCAGCACACCAGAGGAGGAAAACGTTTCCTTTCTCAGGCTTGGTACCCACAGAGTTCATGTTGTCACTTGAACAGTGACCCTCTCAGTGTGGGAGGTCACAGGGGCAGGAGCTGGACTAGCAGTGACCAGCACATCTGGAAGGACAGAGTGGGAATCAGTGACCTCCCACAGCCAGAACTGTTCAGCTCTCTCCATCCCTCCTGAGCCATTCCCCCTCTCCTTCAGAGAGGCAACATGTACCTTTGAACAGCCAGGAACCTGCATGGAGGAGGGAGAAGAGGCCAGACTTTCTTTCACCCGCATTTCAAATCGTTTCACACTCACATTGTTAGACTGAGCCAACTCCCTTTGTCAGGCTGGGACTGAGAAGGATCAGCTCCCCCAGCACCACATAAGCCAGGAGCAGAGAGGAGAATGGAGAGCAACCCCTCAGACACACCAGACCTCATTACTGTACCACTCTGGAAGCCTCTCACTCTGAATGACCTGCACTTGAAGACACAGGTGCCCCCAGCATTAACAAGAATTTTATTTTTTTTAAAAACACAGCTCAAAGATGACAGGTTCAAGGTGATAAATGAACCCCTCCCCTCCCCAAAGGGCTTGCTGAGCAATCCAAGACAGCACACAAGAAATGCTTGACCAGGCACCATAAATCACCTGCATCTCCCCCCCCTTCAAATAGTGAAATAATTATCATTGGATCCATTATAGAAATAAATCTACTTTGCACCCCTGATCTGGCACCACTGGAGATGACGAAAGCCATTCTCAGGAATTAATTGATCGAGGAATAAACCTGTTAAGTGTATAGATTTACTGTAAACCAAGACCATTAATTTTAGAGTGTGTGGCGATGCAACAATCTGCTCAACGTCCCAGTGGTGGGATGCACAGGGAATACAAAACACAGCTGGGTCCCAGCTCTGCTGAGGGAGGTCCAACTGCCTTGTCACTCCAGGGGGATCAAACTGACTCACACTTCATCTCAGTGGAGAGTGTCTCCAATGTCTTTCCATCACCATGTCCTGGAATGCCTCCTGTACTTCTCCCATGCAGTCAGGACACAGGTTGTGGGATTGGAACAGCCTAAAACTTCCCAAGGCTTATTTTTACTTGCTACAGCTCCTTCTTTTACACTCCTGGTGACCACAGAAGAAGCTTCTTTCAACATCAGCTTCTGCCCCACTAGGACAGGACACTAAGGGAGGTTGCTCAGGGACACTAAGGCTGTGCTTGCTTCCCTATGGAGAAAGTTGTAACCTGCTTTTCTCCCTGTGTATGCTGAGAGGCTGGAATTTAACAGACACCAAAAATCCTCATTTAACTATACACCAGGGAGGAAGCTCCTTTTTATAGCTTGGGCTGGAAGCAAAGTAAAAATGCAAGCAGATATGGACAGAAAACTGAAAGGGATACCAGAACAGGAGGTTCTGAGGCAAAAAAAAAACAACCAAGAACTTGGACAGATGCAAGCCCAGGGATCAGAAGGAGGAGCTCACGGACTGGGGAGGCACACAAGAGGCCAGGGTGGCACAGGGAGTGATCAGGTCCCACAGACAGACACACCCTGTGGTCACTGTCCTTGTGCTGGAGCCAAGCGCCACCTCCCGGCACAAAGGGCAGCAGGGATGGGGACTCTCCTCCCATCCCTCTGGAGAAATCACTCCCCCAGCACCAGGAGCACAAGAGAAAGAAGGTGTTCCACATGTTACACAGCATCCTGCCCCACGGAGCCACATCATCCCCACATCTTCTGACCTACTCCCTTTCTGTACATCCCAGACACTGGGTGGGCTCAGTAAGGAAACCAGGGTGGGATCTACTTCTGGTTTCCCATAGAATCAAAGAATGGTTTGGGTTGGAAGGAACCTTAAAGATCATCCAGTTCCACCCCCTGCCATAGGGCAGGGACACCTGCCACTAGCCCAGGTTGCTCCAAGCCCCATCCAACCTGACCTCAAACACTTCCAGGGGTGGGGCAGCCACAGCTTCTCTGGGCAACCTGTGCCAGGGCCTCCCCACCCTCACAGAGAACAATTTCTTCCTCATCTCTAATCTAAACCTCCTCTCTGCCAGTTTAAAGCCATTCCCCCTTGTCCTGGCACTCCAAGCTCTTGTAAAAAGCCTCACTCCACCTTTCTTGTAGGTTCCCTTCAGGCACTGGAAGGCCACAATTAGGGCACCCCA
>JAWWLV010000061.1:5954590-5973598 GCA_035041135.1 Platyrinchus mystaceus | reverse complement strand
CACTTAGGAGCAGCTACACAGAGCCACCTCCCACTCACCTCAGCCTAAGATCAGCTCATGGCACCTGGGAGGCCTGTGAGAGAAGCAGGAATCCTCTCCAGAACCAAAAGCCGAGCAAGGGAACAGTACAAAAGGCTGAACTGTCACGGGATCCAGGCCAAATACCACAACAGGCTTGTTTGGAGGGGGAAAGAAAGTACCTCAGATCCAAATGACACACCACAGCACATCCCCTCACCTTGAGAAGGGCACGGCACTGCTTTGGGAAGGATAAATAATAAGGCACTATGGAGTTGACGTGTTGAAGCACTGCTGCACCAACCGAGGCTTCTGTCAGACAGGACAGGAGCTGTGGAGGCAAAACAAAGTAACAACCCCATTTAGCACGCAGTCCTCACCACCTCTTCCTTCCCCATCTGTATTTTGCTGCTTCCAAGTATTTCTGTGTTACTAAAGGACTGGAAGACCAGGCTTTGCTAGGAAGGAGCTCCAAGAAACCCACGATATCTGTCTCAGGAAAGGAGCAGACACAAGGTGGGTTAAATAACTGCCCTGAAAGCACATCATCCTGGCAAATGTGAGCTGAGCTCATCACACAGAACCTCATTTGTGTGTACAGCAAAACCTAAGTTTATATGCAGTCAAAGGCACCTTGCTGATGGCATGACATCAACACCTCTGTCACCTCCCTACAAATGGTCAAAGACACCCTCAGTCTACACAAGGCTTGGAAACAAACCACCTGAGCTGATAACATACTGGATTACTCTAGGATTTCTTAAGGGGAAGATGGAATATTATTATTTACCAAGAGGTTTACCTCAAGGAAAAGGTAAGACAAACTATTAAGAAACAGTATCTTTGTATTTCCAGATTGCTCAGCCCAGTTCTCTGGAGCCAAACCCAGAGACGTTGCAGCTTCTAATGTGAAGACATCCTAAATTCCAAATTAACTTGAGAGAGGTTCTGCCTGATGCAGTGCCCCTCTGCCTGAAATCCCAGCTGCTGGAAGCAGAGGCACATTGTCTACTTTCAGTTTTCTTCCTCACCCTCCTCCTTGTACTGCAAAGAATCTGGACTGAGCAGGTCTCCTCTGCAAAGCCCCTCACACACCAAAAGGAAAGGAGAGAAGATATCGCTGAGAAACTACTCGTGCCAGAAGAAGCCCCGTGGTGAAGGCTGGCACTGAGGGCTCTCAGAGTCAGCACAGGAGCAGGGATTGCTCCAAGGCACTGCACTGCCAGCTTTTCCTTGTCTGCTGCAATCCTCTGCTGCTGGCAGGAGGCACCACGACTTGAGAGGAAAAAAAAAAAAAGCTCTGCTGATCAAAATGTCCTTTCTGCTAAGTCATTCTCCAGCTTACAGCTAGGAGACACCAGCACTGGCTTTCTCTCCTTGCATCCCCTTCCCTCAGCTTCTGAAGAGTATTTCAACATTGTTGGTTTAATATTCTAAATTTGGGGATGCATGATGAAGCAATCTTAAAAAAAAAACAACAACAAACTGGGGGCAGGAGTTTCCTTCAGAAATAATCCATGAATTGTACCTGAAACACCAGACATCAGCTATTCTGGGGATATCCTAGAGGGATGGGACATTAATATATATGTCCTATGTGAGGTTATCAACATAACACCTCCTTAGTATTTACCTCAAGAACTGGCAAGGTCATAGTGCCAAAAACTGAATTAACAACGCAGAATTTAGGAGCACAGCACTGCAAGGTACTCTAAAGCCTATTAAATATTAATTTGTCAGACAAATTAAGACAGAAACAACTACCAGAATGTTAATCCAACCCTTCTTTAGTGCCTCCCTGTTTTGACCCAACTATCCTACAGACCTCCAAATTGTTAGTTGGACCCAATGCTTCCCCGAGTCAGGGAACTGGATGAACACACAAATCTCAGATAGGCAAAAGCCCATTTGCCTCATCCCAGAATATCCCAAACAGCAGCCCAGCAATGCACAGACTGACCCCAGTAACAGAACATGATGACATTTCTTACTTGTATGGTACAGCCAAGGTACACTTTTATGTCCAGTCGCAGTTTGCCCCAGAGTGGGCTGGTGGAAGGGAGAACCATCCTGGAAACGAGCAACAGTTGGGTTTAGCTTTAGAAAACCCACCAAATAAATTAGATTTCAGCAGCCAAATGAGCAGTGAGTTCAACTCCTTGATGCTGCCAGTGAGTAACAACTGCTTGCAAAGCATGAACCGAGGAGAAGTTAAAATTATGTCACGGGTGAAAAGAAATCTGCTCTGTAAAAACTGCCTGGAGCACAGTAGTGGAAAGTTCAATTCAAAGAGCTTCCAAGCTTCCTCTGACCCTGCAGTTCCCAAATCCCCTCACACTTACTTGACTTTCTTCTTTGGGGCTCTGGGAAGCAGCAGCTCCTGCAGGTAGTGGAAGAGGTCCCGGATACAGAAGGACACAAGGGTATTGAACACTGGTTAAAACAAAAGTCAGCAAAGCACTTGTAAATGATTTTCCACATATTCCCGGTTTCTCAGCTAATGTGCAAAGAGCTCCCCAAGGAACTGAAGCAGTAATTTCCACAGCAAAACTGCTGTGTTTCCCCAAGCTCCAAGAAAACACCAGTTTTCCTTATCCCAGAATTTTTTTATCTGAAAAATAAGACTACAGCTGACAGCTTTTGGCACAGGGGCCCTTCTCCAAGCAAACAGCACCAAGCACTGGGACACCAGGAAAGATCCCACTGCACAGACTCACCACCAGGAAGATAAGCTACTTAAGTGAAATGAAGCCTGTGAAAGGGTAAGTTAACTCCTGCCAGTGCTTATCTCCACTCTCTTCCAAGAGCTGAACTGCCCTACAAAATCACTTCCCTTCCCTCACAGACATGCAGGGAACAACTCACCTGCAGTATCAGTCACTTGGAACTTGCTGGGATCACCCCCACTGTCTCCTTTGGTGGTTGCTACAGCTGCTTTATAGGCTTGAGTGATTTCATGGAAGAGTCTTGGGGTCAGATTTCTCTGGGGAAAGAAGGAAAAGGATTGTCAAGGAGAAAAAGGAAGAGATCTTCTGAAACTCTGAAGCACTTGTGTATTGGAATTCACTGTAAGTTTGATGGCAAAATTAGCTCTGATATGAAGGATAAAGGTCAGGACAGTGTTAATAAACACTAGTGGCCTTCACCTGCTCTCAAATTGGCTTTTAATTGGCTGGGGGTGTTGAGAAGCAATCAATCTGCTGCAAGTAATTAGCCAGTTGTGATCTTCCCTCCCCTCAGTCAGAAGCAAAAGCCATTTCAGTACTACTCAAAACATGACCACAAAAGCTCTTGGAGCCTCCAAATGCACAATGCAGGAGGGTGAAAAAAAAAATCAGAATTTCATCATTTTGGCCTCTTCTGAGCCACGTGTTTCTCCAGGTTCTCCCTCAGATGGACTGCAAGCACTCCAACCTTGCAGTACAAGAAAAAAATTGCACTGAAAAGTCATGGTGAAAAACAACAGCTCTGGGAGCCTGAGACATAAATCTGCTCTGTAGGGTTTTGTGCAAGACTGCCTGGAAAAGATCAGCTTGTGATTTGTTAACGACACATGTGGAACTGTGTTTAAAGGAGGACACTCAGAAGCTTTATATTCCAACTCTCCTGCTCACCTGTGCAGCTTTTTTCCAGTCTTCAACCATTTTCAGGCTCACAGAGATGAAAGAAACTCTCTTCCTTTTGACTTTTTCTTGTTCTTCCTCTTCTTCATCATCTTCATCACTTGCTTCCTAGAGAAGTCATAGTACAACTGAGAAAAGGTTTACACAATTCTTTTCTGGCCCCACCTCTTTTGCTGAGCAGCTACTGAAGAGGAAGGCAGCCCTGATTTTATTAATGCTGTTATCAGTACTTTGTGTAAAGGAAAAATGAAATTAGAGGTATTAAAATTAAAAAAAAAAAAAGCAAGCTGCTTAAGCTGTGCAGTTTTGCTAAAACATCACAGAGAAAACACATCACTCGAGGCAAAATTATCATTGGGAAAGATGACACAAAACCAAAATAAAAAGAACTCACTAAAAAGAAAACAAACTCTAAGGCTCTGCTTTGACCATCTTTAACAAACTTCTCGTGCTCAGTTCAAACCTCCAGCTGATTTCTGGATTACAACCTTGTGAATGAGCTTAAAAACTTCACATGAAAATAACTGAATTAATTGATTCCAGCACTCCAAAACATGCCCTGGTACCTCCAGTGTATCAGGGGGTCTGTGCAGTGGCTCCTCCTCCTCAGAACTGTCCGAGGCATCAAAATCCAGCAACTTGCGATCGTTTTCCTCCAAAAACTTGTAGAATTCAGGATCTCTGTCCTTCAGCCTGGAGAGCTGATCCTTGTGTTCAGATGCCTTTCCTTTCTTTCTGGGGGATAAGGATTAACGTTAATTAGCATTTATTCACTGCTCAGACTTTTATTTGCGTATATTTATTAATTTATTCACTGCTGATGCTGTAAGAAATACAAGCAGCCCTTGGTCACTGAGGCACAACTGGGGCTGATTTCAGTGGTGAAGATTTATCAGAGTTGTGATCACAGTTCTGTGCCTTGTTTAACACCTGGAGGACTTGCAAAAGGTTCTTTTCATTAACCACTAAGAAATCTTGATAGCAAGACATCGGGCTGTACCAGAGGTCATGAAAATACCTTGAAAAAACAAAATAAATCTGTTTCTCACTTGGTCAGAATTACTCTCAGGAGCTTTTGTAAAGAACACTGAAAGCTCTACTACCAGAAAAACCTGATAATGAAACCTCAGTAAAATTTGTTGCACTAGAGAATTTGTTTTGTCTTGCAGACTGTCCAATCTCTCTCACTGAGAGCAAATACAGAGAAACTGAGAAAAAACAAAGCAAGTTTTGCCTGACTGCAATATACCCTCTGAAAAAGACTAAAAGCACCCAGTTTTGTCTACTGCAGTCCCTGACTTGTCACAGGCAGGACAAAAAACCCGACTGTCCTGTACCCTGTGACCTCCCTGAGGAGCTGAGCAGTGCCCTTTCAGACACCTCTGACCCAGCTGATAATGGATCTACAGCCTCTATAGCAGAGGCTGCAACGAATCCAACAATCATTTAGATCGGAAAAGTCCTCCCAGCACCATCGAGTCCAACCCCGTGCTCCATCCCCACCTTGTCCCCAGCCCAGGGCACTCAGTGCCACAGCCAATCCTTCCCTGGACACCTCCAGGGGTGGGGACTCCAAACCTCCCTGGGCAGCCCCTTCCTATGCTTAACAAGCCTTTCCATGAAGAAATTCCTCCTGATGTCCAGCCTGACCCTCCCCTGGCACAGCTTGAGGCCGTTCCCTCTCCTCCTGTCCCTCATTCCTTGGGAGCAGAACCCCGACCTCCCCACACTCCCCCCTCCTGGCAGGGTGGTGCGGAGAGCGAGAAGATCCTCCCTGAGCCCCCTTTTCTCCAGGCTGAGCCCCCCCAGCTCCCTCACGGCGCATCCCCATCCCTCACCTGCCGGGCCGCGCCTGCAGCTCCTTCCCCTCCTTCCCGCTCGGCCTCCGCCGCCTCGCAGCCCCCTTGGCGGGCTTCTCCTCCTCCTCATCCTCCTCAGGCTCCGACTCCGAGCCGGCAGCGAGGACCTCGTCCAGGCTCAGCTCCGCCAGGCTCCTGATGGGGGGGGGGGAAGGAAGAGAGAAAGGGATGTGAGGGCGAGCTCAGCGCGGGGGCGGGCGAGCCCTCTCCCCGCGGGCCGAGGAGCCGTTCCGCGGAGGTGCCGCCGGTCGGGCCGGCCCGCCCCGAGCCGCCCCAGGCCGGGTCAGGCCGGGTCCGGTCGGTGCCGGTGCCTCCCTCACCTCCTGCCGGGAGCCGCCATTGCCGCCTCCGCCACGCGGCCGCCGCTTCCGCTCCCGGCGCGCCGCGCGCGCAGGCCACGCCCATTATTCACAAGCCACACCCCCCGTTGCTGCCTTAGCCACGCCCCCTCTCGTCTTGGCTCCGCCTCCTCCCCGCGGATCCCGCCTGTTCCCGGCCTGGATCGGGAATATCGTGTCCAGCTGGAGCAGGAAAAGCGATTTTTCCCTCTGTGCTGCGCACACACCTCGAGTGCTGTGCCCAGTGCTGGGCCCCCTCAGTTCATGGAGAGGCTGGAGCGTGTCCAGAGACGGGAAGAGTCTGGAGCAGCAGAAGCGGCTGAGGGAGCTGGAGGATCTCAGCTTGGAGAAAAGGAGGCTCAGGAGGGACCTTCTCGCTCTCTTCAGCTCCCTGACAGGAGCGGGGAGCCGGAGGGAGTCGGTCCTGCTTACAGGGAACAAGGGACAGGAGGAGAGGGAACGGCCTCAAGCTGTGCCAGTGAAGGGTCAGGCTGGACATCGGAAGGAATTTCTTCATGGAAAGGGTTGTTAAGCATAGGAAGGGGCTGCCCAGGGAGGTTTGGAGTCCCCACCCCTGGAGGTGTCCAAGGAAGGACTGGCCGTGGCACTCAGTGCTCTGGGCTGGGGGACAAGGTGGGGATGGGGCACAGGGTTGGACTCGATGGTGCTGGAGGTTTTACCCAAACTCAAGGATTTTAGGACTCCCCGTTCAGGCCACGCCCCCACAGCCATTGATCCCGCCCCCTCCCGTGGCTCACAACCACGGGGGCGGGGTCTGCTCTCTTAGCCACGCCCCATTTCCAGCGAGACCCCGCCCGCCCCGCACGTGGCCCCTCCCCTCCGCGGTCGCCCCGCCCCTCGCCCCCCGGTCCGCGGGGCTGCAGCGGGGCCGGTGTCGCTCGCTCCGGACCCCCAGACGCGACACGGACACACGTGCGGGGCCGTGCCGGGCCGTGCCGCGGGGTTATTCCGGGTGACGGAGGAAGCCGCAGCCGCGGGGGCCGCCCCGGCTCGAGGAGGAGCCGCCGCTGCCGCCGCGCACCTGCTCGGCCCCCGGCCCGCCCCGTCTGTCCCCGCCGCGGGGCCGGCGGTGGCGGTGCGGGTGTAGCGGCGCCCCGCAGCATCCCCCGGGCTGGGCCGTGGCTGCAGCGGAGCCGTGAGTACCGCCGAGGCACGGCCCTGCCGCCACCTCCTCTTCCTCTCCCTCTTCTTGTCCCTCTCTCTCTCTTCCTCTCCTTCTCCCTCTCCTTTTTTCTTTCTCTCCTCCTTTCCTTCTTCTCCCTTTCCCCCTCCTTCCCTCTCTCACTCTTTTTCTTCCTTTTCCTATCCTTCTCCCTCTCGCTCTCTCTTCCTCTCCCTCTCCCTTTCCTTCTCCTTCTCCCTGTCCTCCTTCTCCCTCTTCCTCTCCTTGTCCCTCTTCTTCTTTCTCTCCCTTTCCCCTCTCCCTTTCTTTCTTCTCCTCCCTTTCCCCTCTCCCTCTTCCCTTCCCTCTCTCCGGCAGGGCCAAGGGACCCGGACCCCGCGGGATGAGGAGCAGCCAGGGGTGTTATGGGGTGTGGGGCAAACCGGAGGGGTTACTGGGGCGTGGGGGGACAAGCAGCAGGGGGGACCCCCGAGAGGATCTCCCCGCTTCGCTGCTCCTTCACATCCCTCCTGGGAGGGCAAGTTTGTTGTCGGGGTCTGGGGGGGACCTTTTGCAAAGGTTTGGTACAACCGGTGCCTCTTCCAAAACATTTCCAAAGGTTCGGAACGGCCGATGCCGTCTCCAGCCTCTGCACCGCGGCATCCCCGTGGCCGAGGCCGGCAGCATCCCTGTGCTGAGCGTGCCCTCCTTCCCCTGTCCTCTGCCAAGTCCTGGAGAGATCCCGTTGGTAAAGGGAAAAGCTGCAGCTCCGGAGCCCGGGGAGCAGCCGCAGAGAGGGGTCTGGCCTGGCCGTGGTGTTCCTTGCCCTGGGTGGAAGCACACGGGTTATCAGTGTTTTGTTGGTGATGGGGGAGCTGAAGGACACGGGGAGAAATGTTGCCTCGGGTTTTCTGGAAACTTGGGAGATGGGAGGGGGGGGGGGAAGTGGGACGCAGCTTTTTTGTGGCCTCTGCAGTGACTATCAGGGCAGAGGGCTCTCCTTGAGCTACAGCATTGCTGCTGCTGCTGCTGCTGGAGCTGGTCCTGGGAGCAGCAGCCCAGGCAGGCAGATGTTTTGGTACTGCTGGCTGAGCAAATGCCTCCCTTTCCAGGGAGTGACAGCCTTGGAACTTCAGCTTTCCCACGGCAAGGAAGGGTGTCTGTCCCTGCTCTCTGTGCCTGTCCCTGCTCTCTGTGTGTCTCTGCTCTGGCCACTGACCAGGCTTTGTGCCAGGCTCAGACTGCAGAAGCAGTGGCCTTGCTTTGATGGGGTCTCTGCACAGGAAGACAGCTCTCCTTTGGCTTCAATGCTTGCTGTCCCATAGCACTGTTTTGGGGGGCTCTCCATTGCTGGAGACCACCAGGGGGGAGGTTAGTTCTGGAGTGATTCAGCAACATGTGGATATTTGGGTGCTTTTGATCCCAACAGTCTGGCTTTTTGCACCAGGAGATGCTGCTCTGTTACAGGTTTGCTGTTTCGGGACTCACTAACACTTCAGAGTACATAACCTTTTGGTTATGATCCCTACAGCTAAACAAACATCTCTGTGGAATCTCCTCCCTCTGCACCCCAAGTCTCTCTCCTGACCCGTGAACATCTGCTGAAAATCCTTTATTCAGCATAGCAGTGAGTAAGACTCGGGGATGTTGGGTGTAGAGATCTGAGTTTCCTTCCTGAGCACTGACTGATTAATGAATCACAGCAAATAGCATCTAATTCAGAGCACACCAGGAGCTGGCAAGCATAACAGGCACCTGCTCTCTTGGCTTGATAGCCCAGCATCCAAATGGAGTTGCTCCATAGCATCTTGGGTAGCAGGGATGGTCCCTGATGCTTCCTGTCAGCTGAGGTCAGCTTGGTGGGGGTGGCAGTCTCTGTTCTGCCAGCACAGACAGTGGCCATCTGCCCTTGCTCCCTCAGCATCAGTCCTGGTCTCTGGAGATGGAGTGGCACATGGAAATCAAGGCAGCAGTGCTCTGAAGGCTGGAGATCTGCTGGGGAGACTGTTCTGGGTTCTGGGCTTGTTTTGCTGCATTTCAGGCTCAGCGGCTTAAAAAATACTGAAGTCCCAGTGCTTCTGGATTTCCTCAGGTGCTGGAGCTGTGCCTCCAAACCCTTAGGCAAGCTGGGCTTGGGAGGCTTGAGAGGCTTCATCCTTTCTGTCTGGCCTGCTGGAAGTGGCTGCAGACCTCTAAAGGATGAGACTCCTGAGGGGCAGGAATTCGAGCTCCTTCAGCTGAGGTTCCCACGGCCTTGGCAGGCCCCCAGTTGTACCAGCAAGCTCAAGGCCATTATGTCACGTGCTCCTCATAGCTCAGTTTTCCTGTATGTGGCCTGTGCTGTTGCCTGCCAGAAGATGTGAGGGAGTTCTCTTGTTTTCTGGCTTGAAAACAGGCTCCCACTGCTCCACAGTGTGAAGCTCAGAGCTTGTTCAGGGGAGGAGATGTGGATCTGGTCTGGTATGTCTATGCTGCCAGCCCACACTACAACAGAGGCTGGCAGGAGGCTTTGTAAACCCTCCAGGAATGTGGTGTGGGTCCTGTGGAAGGGGTGAGCCAGGGTGCAAGGTGGTGACCTCCTCCGGTGACCTCCTGGTCTGGAGAGTCACTCATGGGCAGCACTTGCCAAGCAGAATTATTCCATGTCTTGTCCGTCTGTAAAACATCTGCCTGCTTGTTTGCAGCCAGCAGATTCCTCCTTTCCCCACTTCTGGAGCCACCAGGCCTCACTGCTCAGTGTCATGGAGTCAGCCTTGCCTTTAGAAGCCAAGTGGTGTCTCCTGCTGGGTCTCCCCAAATCTGTCACTGTTGTCTGACATCAGGGCACTGCTGAGCACGAGTGACCTCCTCAGAACTGCCCCACCTTCTCGAGCCACCATCACCTTGCACAGCAGACAGGTAAAGGGCACAGTCCCTCTTTAAACAGCTGCTGGCCAAGGATGTTGCAGACAGCTCCTGGGCAAGTCTAGGAGACAGGAATATGGAGGTGCTCAGATACAGGCAGCCTCCAGTGACCTGAGTGCTCTCATCTTGTGTTTACCTGTCTGAAAAACGAGCTTGGGACAGAGATGTCTGCCATAGGGAAAGGCAGAGCCAGGAACACCACAGTGATGGGCAGTGCAGCTGAAGCTGGTGATTATCACTGCTGCCTGGAGAGGGGACTTGCTTTATGCCTGTGTGTGGAGGTTTGGCACTGCTGGTGCCAAAAAATAGCTCTGGATGCGACAGTAACTCCTCTCCTGTGCCCACTGGGGGACGCTGGGAAGGGGGAATTAGGACACAACCCACATTTCCAGTCCTTGAGAGAGTCAAAGGGCTCATATCACTTAGGCCTTGGTGTGCTTTATGTTGAACTGTCGAAACTCCTGTGTGACCCCAGTGCAGCTGGAGAACTGCACGTTTTGCTGAGCATCTCAAGGCATGAATCCATTTCCATTTCTTGTTTCTCCCTAACCTGGGAATCCAGCAATCCCAAACCCATTCAGATCCTGACCTTTACAGCCAATTACTTGAAAATGACCCAAACCTTAGCACAGATGCCTCTAAATCCCTCAACCATGGAGTCCTGCTTGGAGCAGCAAAATAAGGAAGGAGAAAGCTGAATTTGAAGATGTCTTCAGGAAGAGCTGCTGCCTGTGGGAAGTGAGGGAGAAGGCTGTGTACCCAGGTGGGCACCAAGCAGGCTGGATGCCCTTCATCTCTCTCAGGTATGAGAATGTCCCAGTGCATTGAGGCTCCCTCCTCTCACAGCTGAAGCTCTTCTGAGCATGAGCTGGGGTGACTTGAGAGCAACTTGGAGCTGAGCTTCCAAACAAAGCTCCCCAGGAGTATTGGGGAGCAAGGCTTTAATGAGAAAAGACCTCCAGCCCTTCTGTGTGCACCAGGGGCCGATTGATTACAACCCACTGAGTTGCTGAAAGACACTGCTGAGGTCAATGTGCTGAATGCCCTTCTTGCCTGGAGCCAGCACTGTCTCTGTGCTGTAGAGCTGGCAACTGTGTGCAGCTTTTCCCTGTCCTCCCCACCCCCTTTGCCGAGGCTCCACATCCTCTCTGGCAGCTTGTCACTTCTCTGCAGATGTCTAGACAGGAGGATTCAGTGCGTGTCAGTTATGCCTAATTCATTAAAAAAAAAAAAAAAAAAACAAAAAACCAACAAACCACCAAACCCTACTGAGAGCTGGGGATTCTCAGTCCTGCAGACTCAGCGCTGTCTGCTGTGCCCCGGTGCTGCCTTCAGGCTGGCTCAGAGCAGATTAATTCCATGGATCCGCAGGAGCAGCGAGTGCCTCGGCTCCAACCCGCAGCAGGGGGGCTTGGAGAAGGGCTGGCAGGGCTGGCAGAGGGACCAGCAGAGAGGAGAGGAGGTGGGGAGAGGTGTTTGGGGCTGGGTGTGTGCTCCTCCTTGCTCCTCGCCCTGCTTGTGTGTTCTCAGCTCCCTCAGGAGCTGCCAGAGGGCTCCAAGGTGTCCAAGCCCTCAGTCTGGGCTGAAACCACCAGCTTCCCAATTCTAGTGTCCCTCCTGAAGGCAGAGCTGGTGCCAGGAATGACAGCTCCCTTTGCCACGTTGTGTCACACTTCCCATCAATGCTTTCAGCCCTGACCCCTGTCCAAGGTGCAGCTGTAAATCAGCCCTTGCAGGACCTGCAGTTCAGAGCATCTCATTCCCTGGTCCTGAACCGGCTTCCTCCCTCTGCTTCCTTCCAGTTGCTGACTCTTCTAGACTGAACAGGCAATGAACCTTGTATTAAAAAGCCTGAATGTGAGCTGCTGCACACTGTCAGTGTCTGCCTGAATTCCCTGGATCCAGGCAAAGCCTTACAGGGGCTGAGGAGGGACTGAACCCCAAAGCATTGCAGTGAGCAGATTTTTCTACCTGCATCAGTGACACTAATGTGACATGTCCTGGTGGGGACAAGTGCCTTGGATTTAGTGCCTGCTTTACATCTGAGTCCTGGGCATATAAAAACTGGATGATTCCCAATCCTCTTTGCTTGTGTTTATTGTGGGGAAGGGAGCAGGAAAGGTAAGAACACAATATGTTTTGTAATAGGCAGTGCCAGGCCCTCTGAAAGAAGGAAGAATTTGGGATATCCAGGCTTGAGGTGTAAGGGCAGTGTATATCTGCTGTAGCCTGTGAAAACAGCCCTGGCATCTGATTATTGATGCCAAAATGCTGCTAATTGTCTGGTAGTTTAAAGCTTCTGCTTAGTGGGCTTCAGAGCCATGGAAGGATTCCACAAAAGGGTCGGCTCAGCCAAATTTGGGGTCTCCACAAAGCTGGAAGGAAGGTGAAATGTGCAGTGAGCTCAGCTGCATCTCTGGATGCTGGCACGAGCTCTGTTAATGGTCTTACAGCACAACAGCCTCTGTTGTTACTGCCAGCTCAGCTGTTTGTGTCCCTTGGCTGTGGAAGGGAAGGAAGAGTCTGCAGGAACACAGGAGCACATCGTCTTCCCAGCCCTGCTCCCAGGAGGGAAGTCGTGCCCGCCCCCACAGCTGGGCAGGGCTTTGCCTGCGCCCCCTCGGGCTGCCCCAGTCTGCTCCTGCCTTTCATGGTGTTGCACGTTTCAGTTCTTCGGGGAATGCTGGGCTGGAAAATGGGCTGTGAATCCTCTCAGAGGGGATTAAAAAGGAGAATTCTGATTTCTGGTGCAGGGGAGATGGAGATGCACTTGGAAGGAGTGATTCCCGCTTGTGACTCCACTGTCATCCCCTCCTTCCCCAGGGATCCATGCTGTTGCTCCATCCCTGGGTGAGTTCTGTGCTGTTGTGGGGGCTCTGCTCTGGCTCCAGCACTGGGAGTGGAGATCTGAAGCTGCTGGGCACAACAGAGTAGCACTTCCAGCAGCCCCTGCCTGCCTAGGGCTGAGCCAGAGGAGGTCTGTGGGCAAAAACAGGGACTCCGTGCCTGGGGAATGGACCCCCAGTGCCCAGGAATGGGGGGGGACCACTCCCCAGAAAGGGAAACTGGCAGTGTGGTGCCACCTTACAGACCTGGTTAGTGCTGCCCTGTTAGTGCTGTGACACACTGGGGTCGAGGTGAGTGCCAGCAAGGGCTCCATGGCTTTTCCACAGGTCCAATGGCAGCACTTCTGTGGGAGATGCAACGATGTGCACACAAAACAGGGCTTTGTAAGTGGCTTACTGGGATATCAACACAGGGATAAGGGAACACGTGGAGGTGATGGATTTAAGGATGATGGTGTGTCAGGCCTTAGGGCATGGCATGCTTTGGAATAGGGGATGTCCCCTCATCCACAGCAAAGCCTCATCCCCAACATCTGACCAGCTGCACAGGATGTGTCCTTGTGGTCTCCCAGCTCGCCTGCCAGACACAAAATCCCCATCCAGCCTGTCAACAAAAAGCCATTCTCCGGGGCCTTCCTGGGGAAAGGGCAGGCTCGGAACTCCTCCCTGGAGGATACTCTGTTCCCTGTTTATTGTTCAGCACGCTTCTTTTCACTCCCAGCAAAATATGGTTTTTTTGTGCGGAGAGAACAGGCCTCCCTTTGGGGGCAGGGATCATTTGCATTAATTAACAGAGCTGTTATGCATGGCCACGCTCTGTCGCATGGAAGCCAAACAAACACCTCCTTTTTTTTCCCTTTTCCCCCCCTTTTTTTTTCGCCATAACCTCAGAGTTATTACAAGTCAGGCACCGCATCCGCTCCGACCGACGCGTGACACGTGCATTCCTTGCTGCTGTGTGCTCCACAAAAGTGGGCTTGTGTTCCCTTTCCCCCTCTGGAGCTCTGGACACTGCTTCACTGTCTCCTGTGGTCCAGGCACTGTTCCCCATTAATTACATCTTAGCGGCGCTCACAGGCCTTCATTTCCTGGGAATGAAGTTCTAGCAAGGAAATGAGGAATATTTAGTGCTGCCAGCGAGGTGGGGAGTTCAGCACTGGGAGCAGCATGAGCAGCAGTGAGGTGTTCCTTTCTGTTCCTTTCCTTTTCCCCCACTGGTTATATATTCTGATCCATTAAAGCAAAAGAGCTCTGATGGGAATGAGTTATTGTGGAGCGGAGGGGACAGCGGGAAGTGGGACTGAAGGGGTTGTACCCACTTCAAACCTTCCACCAGCCCCGTTCCAAGGCTTCAGGAGGGTGACCCTGTCCCAGAGGGGCTGGTGGGTGGGTGAGTGGCTCTTCAGAGCTGGGTTGCTGAGGCTGCAGTGTGGCTGTAGCCAAAACCCATCAAGCGGAGCTGGTTCAGGCTGCCTGTGGGACTGTCCCCTGGTTGTGGGGATGCTCGTGGAGCGGGTGGCATCTCCCTCTGGCACTGCTCCCTGCTTGGTCACATCAGAAGCCAGGTGACACAGAGGGGGTATAGCTCAGGATGGCCCCTCAGAGCCCCGGTGGCAGCAGGGAGCTGTGCCTGGAGAGGGGACTGAGCAATCGCTGGTCTCCTGGCCACGAGAATCATCGCAAGGAAAGATAATGTCACCCCTTGTCATCCTGCATTTGTACTTGCCCAGAGTCATGCAGTGACTCAGTGGCAGGGCTGGGAAGGGAGCCCAGCGCTTCCGACTCTCTGGAAACGCGTTTGATTCCTGCCATGCCAGTGCGTCGGCCGCAGCCACCTTCAGCCTGCTGTGCCCTCTCTGTCCCTCTCCTGACTGCTGGAGCCCAGTTTTGTGCTCCTCCAGGGTGGCAAACCTTTCCTCACAAGTCTCCCAGAGCACAAGGAAAAGAAATCCCATCTTTTCCCAGCTCCTCTGCCCTGTCCTGCGTTGTCCCCCCGCTACTGTGGAGCTGAGAGCTCCTGTCCCTCACTCCCAGCACCCAGGAGGGATGAGGCGAGTGCTTTAGAGCTGGAACATGACTTAAATACTGATGGGGACAAGTATGCTCAAGCAGTGTGTTACACAGAGAAACCAGCTCAAGCAGATGAGGAAAACCCTTGGGCTTGCAGCTAGGGATGGGAATAAAGGTGGGAAAGCACCGTGTGCTCTCTGCCCTAAACCAGCTCTAGGAAAGGACCTCTGGAGCCCAGGCAGAGATGTTAACAACTATAAACCTCCTTTGTGAGGGCATCTCTTATGTCCACACGTGAATTAAGAGAGAGAGGGTGTCCTGGGAATGCTGTGGCTTTCCCAGGGGTGTGGGAGAAGGCCGGTTACCTCACGGGCCCTTCTTTCCCATCAAGGGCACCATGGCATCCTGAGCATCAACAGGCATTGCCTTTGTTGTGTGCCCCTGAGCCTTCCCCGCTGACAGCCAAATGAGGAATCTCGTATCACACAGGATGATGCAAATAGAAGAGGGCATCGCAGGCTCCTCTCCGCTCAGGAAACATGTTTATTCATCTTTTTTTCCTCCCCCAGACTCTAGTACGTGATACAACTGCTACTTAAAAAAGGAATAGATGGCTGCATCCGTGGCTGAGCAGGCACAGAGCGGTGGGTTTCTATTTTTAGGCCCGGCACGGCGGGTGGAGGTGTGAGGGGAGGCTGAGGGGATTCTCTCGCCGCAGGGATGCGGGGGCAGGCGCACGCGTGCAGCACACGGCCTTATTTTTTATTCAAGCTGCCTTTTTCTCCTGCTCCCTCCCCCTCCTTCCTCCTGCTGCTCAGTCATTCCCTCCTCACTCCCCCACCTTTTGGGTGATGCTGGCACGGAGACAGTCGAACGCCTTTGGAAACAGCGTGAGCAGCCTGGATGGAAACAGTGTGGGGAGAAAACGTCTCAACACAAATAAATGCCCTTGTTCCCTGATTAGGCAGTTTTTGTTTTTGTAGAATCACTGAATCACAGAATGGCCTGGGTTGGAAGGGACCTTAAAGATCAACCAGTTCCACTCCCCTGCCATGGTCAGGGACACCTTCCACTAGCCCAGGTTGCTCCAAGCCCTGTCCAACCTGGCCTCGGACACTTCCAGGGATGGGGCAACCACAGCTTCTCTGGGCAACCTGTGCCAGGCCCTCACCATCCTCACAGGGAAGAATTTCTCCCCAATATCCCATCTAGCCCTGCCCTGTGTCAGTTTGAAGCCATCCCCCCTTGTCCTGTCCATGCTCTTGTAGAAGTCCCTCTCCCTCTTTCTTGTAGGTTCCCTTCAGGTACTGGGTGGCCACAATTCAGTCACCCCAAAGCCTTCTCTTTTCTCTCCTTCCTTGCTGAAACTCTAACACAGGCACAACAAGGGGATCCCTGGAGCTCCAACGCCCTCACAGGGAAGAATTTTTTCCTAATCTCAAACCTGCATTTCCTTCTTTCAGTTTGAACCCAGATGAGCAGGACGACACTTCCCTGGCAGGTTCGAACTGTTCTTGCACAGGGTCTTCGAGCAGTGCTGGGGGTTGCCTGGGGTTAGAGCTGTTTCTGCCTGGCTAATACTTTGGTTTTCCCCCATGCCAGAGCCGGTGAGAAGGGGAAAACCCCCCCAGCTCCCTCCTGCAGCCATGGAAGGGGGTGTGCAGCTCCTCAACCGCGACGGGCACAGCATCTCCCACAACTCCAAGCGCCACTATCACGACGCCTTCGTGTGCATGAACCGCATGAGGCAGCGGGGGCTGCTCTGCGACATCGTGCTCCATGTGGGCACCAAGGAGATCAAGGCCCACAAGGTGGTGCTGGCGTCGTGCAGCCCGTACTTCCACGCCATGTTCACAAGCAAGTAGAGTCCTCTCTTCGCCGCCGCCCTCCAAACCCTCTGCTCTCTGCCAACCCCTTCGCTTTCTGCCCTGCTCCCTGTTCTCAGTGCCCTGCCCTGTGGAATTGTGGTGCCAGTGTGCCATTTCAGTGAGGAAGTGTAGTAATATTCCTCCTCTGACTCCCTACCCTGAATGCCTGTGCCCACAACCCCTGCATGGGCATCCTGATGCCCCTCCTGCAGACCTGGACCCCCTTCCCTAGAGCGCACCGCTGCTCCTCCTTGCTAAGAGAGGGGCAAGGAGGAGAAGACCTTCCTGGGCTGGGCTGTGGAGGTGGATGAGGCTTGGTTAGGCCCTCCTCTGGGGAAACAAGTCCTGCTGAGGGATTTTTGCTCATTGTTGTGTCCGTGTTGCCCCAGATGAGATGAGTGAGAGCCGCCAGACCCACGTAACGCTGCACGACATTGACCCCCAGGCCCTGGAGCAGCTGGTGCAATACGCCTACACGGCTGAGATCGTGGTGGGAGAGGGGAACGTGCAGGTAGGAGCTTCCCCCCAAATCCCTCCCTTCCACAAAGCTGTTCTGTACGAGACTCGCCTCCTGGGGACTCTTCTCTCCTTCTGCTCAGCTCTGCCAGCTGTTTTTTTCCGTGAAGGCAGCTGGATCTAGCAGTGGTCAGGGAGTTCACCTGCTTCCCTGTGCCCAGAGGTGCTGGGAATGGCTCTTCAAAGCACTGTGCAATGCCCAGGCCTGTTCCTGAGCACCTGCCATTCTCCTGACCCTGTGGGATGTTAGTGGTGTAGTTCTCAGCTGTTCTTTACCTTAGTTCTCTTGGAAACAAGGAATGCTCTCTCCTTCCCTGCGCTTGTGTGCCTGAAGGTGCTCAGTAAACCTTGTTCTGCTCGTGACTTGCAGTGAGATGAGGGTGAAAATGGTTTCCTTGCCCTGGAAACTCTCTTTTCCCCCATTCTTTCCCACTGCCAGACACTTCTTCCTGCTGCCAGCCTGCTTCAGCTCAATGGTGTGCGGGATGCTTGCTGCAAGTTTCTGCTCAGCCAGCTCGACCCATCCAACTGCCTGGGGATCCGGGGCTTTGCTGACACCCACTCCTGCAGTGACCTCCTCAAGTCTGCTCACAAGTACGTCCTCCAACACTTCGTGGAGGTGTCCAAGACAGAGGAGTTCATGCTGCTGCCTCTTAAACAGGTGAGGCCCCTGATGGGAGTGTGAAGGTGTGGGTGCAGCAAAGCTTCTCGTGCTCTCTGTCCTGGAAGGCACAGTCTGTGTGTCAAAAGCCCAGGGAACCTGCACTGAGGGGACAGGGTTTGGCAAGGGAACATACCCAGATTCTGTGCTAAGGTCTTCTCTGTTCAGTGCAGAATATGTGCTTTGGTCCTCTCTGTTCAATATGTGGGAAGATTTCTGTCAGAGAACTTAATCCCATAGGAATTAAGGATGGGAGGGTAGGACGGAGGATAATTTTGGTCACTGGTGCTTGCCACGTGAGCTCTGAGCACACAGTCCAAGGAATAAGTCCTGCCTGCCCTGGTCACGTAGCTGTGATGTTTAATTCAGAGCTCAGCTAATGTTTCCTACTGTTCATCATGTGCCATGATGGCCCCTGGCTCCTCTGCTGTGCCCTGGCCAGGAGGCACTCCCGGTCCTTGCTCTGCATCACCTGACCCTGTGTGGCCCCTCAGCAGGATCCAGACACCTCCTTTCACCCCTTCTTGAGGCAGGGGGTGCATGGCAGTGAGGGGAGGTGCATATCTCCACCTGCTCTGGCTCCACAGTCCTTGCAAGTGCAGTGAGTGCTCTGGGACCAGCCAGGGCACCCGGGTCTGTCCCATGAAATATTGAAGGGGCCTGTGCAGGCAGAGTCGTCTGCCTGATCTCACTGACATTGATTGGAAGTGTCAGGAATCGCAGCAGCTTCTGCCACAGAAGGGGGGGATGAGCTGGGGGGGATGGCTGAGGGCAGAGCTGTCTCCACACCAGCTGCACCTGCTGGTTTGGGGGACGCAGGGCTGTGCACCCTTCATCCACCAGCGTCTACAGGAGGCAGAGCTCTGCCTCTGGCAGTGCTGTTCCACTGGGCCTGTTCCTTGGAGGTGTGAATGTCTCCTCTCCTCCCAGCCCATACCAACCAACACTGCCCCTTCCACCCCGCTCTGCAGGTGCTGGACCTCATTTCTAGTGACAGCCTCAATGTGCCATCGGAGGAGGAGGTGTACCGGGCTGTGCTCAGCTGGGTCAAACATGATGTGGACAGCAGGAGACAGCACGTCCCCAGGGTGAGTGTGCTGGGGAGGTGACCTGGATCGACCCACCAGCTCCGAGTGCCTGGGCTGGGTGGGGACACGGCTGGAGGGACATCAGATCACATCATACCGTTTCCAGTCCAGATTGGAAGGGACCTTAAAGCTCCTCTCATTCCACCCCCCTGCC
>JAWWLV010000061.1:5941235-5953881 GCA_035041135.1 Platyrinchus mystaceus | reverse complement strand
GGCCTTGGACACTTTCAGGGATGGGGCAGCCACAGCTTCTCTGGGCAACCTGTGCCAGGGCCTCCCCACCCTCACAATGAAGAATTTCTCCCTAATATCCCACCTAAATCTCTCCTCTTCTAGTTTAAACCTGTTCCCCCTTGCCCTACCCCCATCCCAAGGCCTCCTCTCCCCTTGCAGCTCATGAAGTGCGTCCGGCTGCCCCTGCTGAGCCGGGACTTCCTCATGGGACACGTGGACACGGAGCTGCTGGTGCGGCACCACTCGGAGTGCAAGGACCTGCTGATCGAAGCCCTCAAGTACCACCTCATGCCGGAGCAGAGGGGGGTCCTGAGCAACAGCCGGATGAGGCCGCGGCGCTGCGAGGGGGCCAGCACGGTGCTCTTCGCTGTGGGTAAGGCCCTGCAGAGGGAACCCCCTCACCCCGCATCCCCACCCCATCCCCGGGGCCCCACGGGGCTGGGTTTGCTCTGTTTGCCCTCCCTGCCAGGTGGAGGGAGCCTGTTTGCCATCCACGGGGACTGCGAGGCCTACGACACGCGGACGGACCGGTGGCACATGGTGGCCTCCATGTCGACGCGCAGGGCCAGGGTGGGCGTCGCGGCCATCGGGAACAAGCTCTACGCTGTGGGCGGGTAAGGAGGGCACGGGAGGTGGCAGGGGGGTGAGCAGAGCCTGCGGGGAGGGCAGCACGGAGCTGCCCTGGGAGCGGGGACGGCCGGCAGAGCCTCCCCGGAGCCCACCTCTGGATGCACCATCCAGGATCTCTGGGGTAGCAACTGAAAACCCCTTCCCTGCCCTGCAGTTTGGAGCTGCAAGTCCGCCAGCTCTTGTTTTGGTGGTGGCCGTGTCCTGGACTGGCACAGTTCCCCCCTCTCCATTTCTCTCAGAATCACAGAATGGTTTGGGTTGGAAGGAACTTTTAAGATCATCCCATTCCAACCCCCAGCCATGAGCAGGGACACCTTCCACTAGCCCAGGTTGCTCCAAGCCCTGTCCAACCTGGCCTTGGACACTTCCAGGGATGGGGCAGCCACAGCTTTTCTGAGCACCTTGTTCTTCTCCCTTTTTCTCCCCACAGCTACGACGGGACCTCTGACTTGGCTACGGTGGAGTCCTATGATCCTGTCACCAATTCCTGGCAACTTGAGGTGTCCATGGGCACCAGGAGGAGCTGCCTGGGTGTGGCAGCACTTCATGGGCTTCTCTATGCTGCTGGGGGGTACGATGGGGCCTCGTGCCTTAACAGGTATGGATTGCTTTGCTACAGGCTCCTCCACTGCTCATGCATGCAATGTCCTTGGTGCTGGGAGCCTGGGAGCCCTGCTCCTGACCCATGGACTGACCCCAGGGTAGATGTGTTGCAATCCAACGGGGAAAAACCATTTTGTAGCCCCTCTGCCACAACAGAACGCAGCTTTTGTCAGTTCTTCCCTCCTATTTTCCCTGTCTATTCCCAAGCTTCCTTGGGAGCTGCCCCTGAGGGCCTGTGTCAAAGAGCTTTGACCTGGGCTTTTCCAGTGTCACACCTTATGTTCCTGTGTCCCTGCCTGCTGCAGCGCAGAGAGGTACGACCCTCTGACAGGCACCTGGACATCCATCGCTGCCATGAGCACCAGGAGACGCTACGTCCGGGTGGCAACTCTAGGTGGGTGATGGCATGAGGACCTCACGGACTTCTGTGCAGGCTCTCTTGCATTCCTGGTGGTTCCTTTTGATGTTCTGTCCTAGTTCCTGCCCCCTCTCCCTAGATTCCCTTAGCTGTGAGTCCGGATGGCCCAGTCCTGACACGCTGCCTGCCTCTGCCCTCCTCCTCAGTCTCCTGAGTAACTGGGTTTCATCATGTTCTGTAGACAACTCCTGAGGGGACCCACAACCTGTTCCCTTGTGCCCCTTCCACTCTGGAGCAAGGGGCTGGCTGTGAATGATCCCCTTTCCCTGGAAAAGGAAGGGACAAGCTTATTAGTCCTTCAGTATGAAAGCAGGATGGTCCTTTTGCTGATGATTCAAGTCCCACTCTCACCCAAGCAGGTGCTGGGCCTCCCTCGGGATGCTTCCCACCTTCCCAAGAACTGCCACACGGTGTCCCAGTGTCCCTGTGCCTCTTCCCTGCCCTGTTCTCTGGTTTCAGCTCGCAGTGCTGACTCAGAGCTTCCCTCCCCTCCATCAGCAGCTCGCACTGCGCCTGCCACAGCCGATACCGGCATTCCCCTGCTCCAGCCTCCACCGCTAAAAATAACCCGTCGCTCCAGCAGGGAGCACTTGCAGCTCCTGTGATGAGGAGGTCAAGAAGCAGCAGGCAAAGGAGTTCTCTGGGAAGCTTGGAGCGTGGCAGAGAAACTGCCTGATGAATATTTCACAACACTCCGTGCTGGAAGGGGAGGGGAGCCCTGCTGAGAAGAGCTTGGCTGCCTGGGGCACGGGAGGCTCAGCTCATACCTGTGTGGGCACCTAAAGGGTGGTACCTGTAGTGTTGTAGGACCTGTGTTGGGACAGGGACCATGTCTTTAGCTAATTCCAGTGCCTGTGTGACTGTCTTTGCAGAAGGCAACCTCTATGCTGTTGGGGGATACGACAGCTCATCCCACTTAGCCACGGTAGAGAAATATGAGCCCCAGGTAAATACAAGAGAGATTTTGATAAACTTTTTCCTTCTCCCCTCCTCTGGGGTGCCTGAAAGGACTTAAGCCATTGTGCATGACTGTAACAAGGAGTGGGTATCAGCCCCTTCCCCAGGTCTTCCACAGGGACAGAGAATCCAGGGTGCAATCCTGAGCAAAATGAGCCAAAGCTGATCCATGCAGGCTCTGAGAAACCACTGAGAGATTTCAGCCACCAGAACACTCTCTACCCTGCTGCCTGTAGGCCAGCTCGAGTTCTGCAGGAAGAACAGCCCTGGTACATGCCCTGAGCTGTTTCCAGCTTCCAGCTGAGGTCCTGCACTGTGCACATCCAGTGTGGTGAACGGGGAGCGTGGCAGGCTGGGGACACGTGTTGGACCTGGGGACTCACAGCTCTGCTTGAGCAGGGGAGATTGCTGCAAAAAGATCAAAGGAAAGCTCTTGGAGGTTTTCATGAGCTGTACAGTTGTACTTGCACAGATTTGAAATAGATACAGCTCAACCCCCATGGCCAGGCTGGGATTTAGCTGTGACACAACTGGTGGCCTGGCACAGGGATCTCTGTGCCCCTGGGATGGCAGGGCTCCTTCCAGCTGCCACAGTGCTCTCCTGAGCCACTCAGCAGAGGTTTCTGTGCTGGGAAAGAAGTGTGTTCCCCCTAGAAGTCCTTTAGAGGGGGAGGGCTGTTATGCCAGGAGCTGTGTGGTTAGAGCAGGACTAACACCACAGGACTGATTTGGCCAGGGATAGGTGAAAAATTTTTGTTCAGCTGGCCGGTTTGAACAAACATTGCCTGTTCCCAGATCAACAACTGGACACCCATCGCCAACATGCTGAGCCGCCGGAGCAGCGCGGGGGTGGCCGTGCTGGAGGGGATGCTCTACGTGGCTGGGGGCAACGATGGGACCAGCTGCCTTAACTCTGTGGAGCGCTACAACCCCAAAACCAACACGTGGGAGAGCGTGGCACCCATGAACATCCGCAGGTAAGGAGCTGTGCCCCGCTCTGGTGGCAGCAGGAGTGGGGATCCCATCTCGCCGTGCCTCGCCTGGCACTGCAAACCATAAAACACAGCCCGTGCCGCCCCCTCCCGGGGTCTGGCTGATGCTTGTGACTGTCTGCACAGGTAGCCACGCTCCTGCTGCGCTGAGAGGGGCTGGAGTGTGTGCCAGGAGGGCAGAGCAGGGGTTTTCTGCAGAGGGATTTATTCTCAGCAGTTTGTGTGGCTGTAAAGGACCAGGTGGTTCCGCTGGCTGAGCCCACGGAGATGTTGCTGGGGCTGTGGGAGGATTTAAGGCTTGCAAGTCCGAGGATTTTGGGCTCCTAGAGTTTGTTATTTAGAGGTGGCGCTTCTCCAGTGGCATGAGAGTCTCAGAGTGAAGGGGGAGATGTGAGAATCTGTGCTGCACTCTGCTTGAACTCCACTAGTTCATTTCCTCTGGGCGACTGTGGGGCCGGGCACTCCTTTTGTGGGGCCGCTTTATCTGAGGCACTGAGCTCCCCTGACACCCCAGAGCCTCACCCTGCTGTGGTCTCTGCGTGGTCCTTGCAGGAGCACCCACGACCTGGTGGCCATGGATGGGTGGCTGTACGCCGTGGGTGGCAACGACGGCAGCTCCAGCCTCAACTCCATCGAGAAGTACAACCCCCGCACCAACAAGTGGGTGGCAGCGTCCTGCATGTTCACCCGCCGCAGCAGCGTGGGGGTGGCTGTGCTGGAACTCCTCAACTTCCCTCCCCCCTCCTCGCCCACCCTCTCGGTGTCTTCGACGAGCCTTTGACAAAGAGTCAGGACGTACCTTACCTCACGGGGACAGGGGTGCCTGGCAGGGCTCTAGGCTGGCCCCGAGGGGCAGCCGGTCGCTGTAGGAGGGGAGTGAAGGTCCTGTTTGGTGCCTGCAGCCCCAGCACTCCTGTGAACCCCGGAGCTGTCCCCACTCTTGGTGCCCACATCGGATCAGCACCACCACAGCAGTTAGAAATGTGCTTCCTGGACGAGCACCCTCGGTCGGAGGGCGAGGAGGTGGGTGCTCTCCGCTCCGCTCAGACTCATCCCACCGCTCGCCCCAAAGGGCTCATAATCTCCTTTGGGGAGGGGAAAACTTTAAACCATTGCTGCTTCTTGGATTCCCGGGATCCAGCCGGTGCCACACACGATCACAGCCAGCCTTGGAGGCTTCCAGGAGCCCTGTGGGGTGGCCGAGGTGGGCAGTGCTCCTGCCAAGGACACGGCGAATGTGCAACCACCGCTCCTCTGAATGTCACTGTAGCCAAACTCTTTACCAAGCCTATCGTGCACTGTTAAAGACTCTGAGGCCACTCTATGGTTCTCAATGGTGTCTCATTGATGCCTTAAAATACACAAACAGAAGAAGCCCAGCTAAGGGACAGGGCCTGGAGGAGGTGAGTTTTGGAGGCAAAACTGGACGTAGCATCCTGAACCCTCCAGTGTTTCCATGCTCTGCTGGCCCCCACCTCATCCCCCAAGATCCCAGCTGGCCATTGCTCTGGGGAGTCCCAAGCCAGGCAGATGGGTTGGGTGACCTTGTTGGTGGCATCCATGCCACTGCTGTCCCAGGCTCAAAGGACTGGGTGGCTGCCTGCTGTCTGCACGTGGTCCTGGCTCAGACTGGGAACGGATCGGCCTGTTTGCTGTTCCCCTCTCTGCAAAGCAGATTCTGGGTTTATGGAGAGGTATCAGTTCTTAAAAAAGAACAGTCCAGCCTTCTAAATGAGGAGGATTGCCTGGCAGTACTTCTTTTGGGTATTAATTTTTTGCCCTGTTTTTATTTGAATGCTAATATTTTGATTTTTAATGACTTCATATCCCTTTGTTTTCTACGCTACCCTGGTATTCCCCATCCCATCTGCTTCTGAGGCAGGAGAAGGGGTGCAATTACTTTTCTCATGTGTTGAGGAGACGATGCCTGTGTCCTGGAAGATGTTCTCTGTGGATGTGTGGGGTGTGTGCATGTGTGAGATACCAAATGTGCAGCGAAAGCAGCACGGAAGGGACCATTTGCAATTAGCGACTCCCTGGCAATTAAGCAACCACTTTAATTAACTGAAGGTTGCATAAATTAGAACTGCAAGTCACAGGCCTATCCTAGACCCACCTGTGCCATGGAGCCTCTGGGGTGGTGTTTTCAGTGCGTGTGCTGTGCGTGTGAGCCGTGGACTGAGGCACAGATCAGGTGTTCTCCGCATTAGAGGAGTGACTCAACCACTGGTACCTCAATAGTGTTCAAATGTAGCATTGGAAAAACGGTCTAACTGTTTGGAACTAATTCCTTTATCCTTTTCCCCCCCTGCTCCTTCTCGTTTCTCATTCACAGAGTTCAGATTTCACTCGTAGTGGGGATTTGTTGGCCTGAATTTTCAAGTGGCGAGAGATTTCTTCTTTTTTTGGGGGGAGAGGGGTGTGTAAAAGGAGAGTTTGAGATGAAACAGGGACTCCCCAGCTTAAGACAAATTTTTTGGCAGTCTGGCTTCTCCTGGACAGATGCCTGCATGTTTTACAAGCCCACTGACATGCTTCACAAGCCCACTCACAGTGCCTCACGTTGGGCACCTGAAATTACCAGCAGCTTCTGAAAACCTGAGCTGCTTCCCTCCCCACCCACTCCCCAGGGACAGCCTGGTCTTCTCAGGCTGAGGAGGCCTTTTTGGCTTTTAGAACAGACTCTAAATTTGCTTTTTGTCCCCCTCTCACTTGCCCAGCCTGTCACAGCTCAGCAGCTCTCCTGTTGCTCTGTAGTGCGGAGAGGTCTGTGAATGTCCAGGCTCTGTGCAGGTTGTCTCTTGGTCCGTGTGGGCTGCCCTAAGAAGGTCAGATAAATCTGCTTTGTACAAAAAACCCAATGAAATCAGTGAAGTCTGCTCTGTTTAGTGTGTGTGCCTACACCTGAGCGAGGTTCAATCCATCCCATTCCTAGAACCAACATCAGGATTTTACTCTTCTGCTGGGCTCGTATCGACTCAAGGTGCTCCTGGCTCCAGGGTCCTCTTGGAAGGAGGATCAGCCCAAAGGTGCCATGGCTGTGTCAGAGGTGGAAGGTGCTGGTGCTGGGCTTAGCCTGACATTCCAAGATCCTGCTGAGAACTCAGCAGGAGTCAGGAATGGCAAAAGGAGAGCGAAGCCCAGCCAGGCTGCTGGAAGCAGCATGGCACGGCAAAGAGGGGCACTGCAGGGCCAGGCAGGAACTGCTGGAGGGGAAACAGGGCTGATTTCAAACAAGGAATGAGTTGTTATAGCAGTGGTTCAGCATCTGGTCCAGCTGTGGCTGCTGTAGCATGAAGGGGGGCTGCTGCCTTGGGAACAAACCCAGAGGGGAAGCCAGAAATGTAGCAGCTGAGGAGAACTTTTGTGCCGTGTGCCCTTGGCCTCCATACACTGCAAACGGTGTGTGATGCTGTCCTGCCTTCCTGAGGATCAGGAAAAGGGGCAGTGTGACCCCTTCCCCCCCCTTGGTTGGGTCCTGTGCAATATCCCACTGAGCCCATTCAGCAGAACCCCGGGGAGGAGGGAGCCTTTTTGTGTCTCTGATGTACTAACTATGCAGGTGCTCACTGCTTTCCTGTGCAAGAGAGAGAAGGGAGGAAAGGGCAAAATAGTTCCCCAGCAGCCTGTGGGGGTCCAGAGCACCCCGACCCACACTGTGTGGACACGAGGTGTCAGCATCTGCCCTGGGAGATGCCAGGGTGGAATCGCTTCTGGTGCTGCACGTCCCTTGCTGAGGAGGAGGAGGAGGAGGAGGAGGAGACCTCGGAGGGGACGTGTGTCTGTGTCTGTCTGTCTGTGCGTAGTACCCTGTCTGAAGGGAGGAGAACCATCAACTCTTGTGTGTGGCTTCTCTGCCAGTCTTAGTTCGTGGTGTCTCACCCACAACGTTTATTTGTGTGATTTCCCATGGGAGCTTTTCCCAGCGGAGGGGCATCCCCGAGGAGGGGGCTCCAGGCTGGGTGTGTTGATGTGTTCTGCCCAGGGACCCCAGTGTTGGTCTGCAGTGAGGCAGCAAGGCCAGGCAGGAGCTCCTGCCCTGATGAGGGTGCAGAGCTTCCCTTGGTCCTTCCTGCTGGGCAGACCTGGTCCAATCCATGTCAAACCGTCGTCACTTTGATTTCTCTGTAAGTTATCCAACTTATTTATGTGGAACTCTGTTTCTTGGAATTTTTTGCACTACATGGGATTGGGGAGGGGATACAAGCAATAGAAGCCAACATGTACAATAAAGGCATTTTCTTGAATACTGGATCCTGCCTCTTGCATCCTTCCTTCCTTCTCACTTCTCTGGCTCACTCTCTGCGTTGCCCTGGGCAGAGGAGGGGAAGGATCCCCAGGCAAGGATGCTCATGGAAGGCTGATGTGCATCTCTGCCTGAGCAGCCACTGATGAGATGTGTCAGGGAGGTTTAGGTTGGATATTAGGAAAAGGTTTTTCCCCTGGAGGGTGGTCAGGCACTGAACAGGCTCCCTTGGGTTACAGCCCCAAGGCTGCCAGAGCTCAAGGAGTGTTTGTCAACGCTCTGAGGGACAGGGTGGGATTGTTGGGGTGTCCTGTGCAGGGCCATGAGTTGACTCATTGATCCTTGTGGGTCCCTTCCAGCTCAAGATATTCTAGGATTCTATGAGGTCTCATCTGCCTGGATGTCACTGCTCCAGGCTCTGAGGCATTTGCACAGAGCAGGGACAGGCTCTCACCTGGAGCCCATTTCAGACTGGCCCTGCTGATGTGGATGTTAATAGAGGAGGTCACAGGGAACAAAACCAGTTCTGAAGGATCTTCTGTGCTACAGGTGAGCTAAAAGGAGCAGCTCTTCACCCAGCTCCTGGCCCCAGGCTCAGCTGATGGTGCTGGATGCCTGGGCAGGGGGGCTGCTCTCCTGTGGACAAAGGGCTTCGTATTCCCAGAGAGGATGTTGTGCTGGGAGCATCCACCACTCCACACACCTTCCCTCTAGCCCAGAGAAAGAGCAGGGCAAAGATGCTGCTGGTGGTGGAGACCACTGGGAAAAGCCCAACTCAAGGCACAGAGGCTTCAGAGGTAGGCTGATTTACACCCCTCCCTGCCCATTAAATTCCAGTTTGGTCTCTCTAGCACTCCCAGTGCTGTTGACAGCTTTTCCTGCAGGGGAAATGAAAACCAGATGAGAAACATCCTCCTGCACCCCCAGCTGCCACACGCAGCTCGCCCAGGGGCTGGACGGCCCCATTCTGCTTCCCAACTGCTGCCAGTCCCTGCTTCCTGGGGGGGAATGCTGAGCCCATTTCACGGTGTGGGGAGTGCAGGGGGTGAAAAGAGCAATGAGAAGTGCCTGGCAGCATCCCATGGGGCCCAGGAGGGAACTTTCCCATGCATGTGTGCCGTGGTTCAGCCGCGATGCCGCGCGGTCGGAATGCCTGGCTCGGCTGCAGCCCTGCCCGTGTCCTCTTTCCTGCTGCTCTCTAGGCTCCTGCTTCTGTTTGGGGCTTCTATAAATAACTGCCGTGCTCCACAAGTCTTCCTGAAGTCTGGAGGCTGCTTCCCTCCAGTTCAGGTTCTCCTGGAAGCAGAACTAGTGTGCCCTCGAGCTGGTGTGCCCAGCACGCAGAGAGGGGACTGTCCTCAGCCACTGGTCACACCTGGCCCTGCCATCTGTGGTGGTGTCACTGGTGTCCCAGCGAGCAAAATTATGTGTATTTGCAGGACCTGCAGTAGTTCTGTCACTATTCTGAGCTGTAAGGTTTTTATTTAGAACAAACATGCTGGAGGAACGGCACGTTTCTGGTCACAGTCTGACCGTGTTAGCCACGGGTCTTAAGAGGAATCACACTTTTCCTGAATAAAACACAGTTGGTGCTGTTTGCTGTAATTTCTGATCTCTGCCAGGAGGTGCTGTGCTGTCAGATAGTCGTTTCCCAGCTGTGCAGAGAGAACAGAGCTCACAGAAGCACCCTGCCATAAAAATTAGGGAATTTCTGACTGGGGCCCTCTGGAGGGGTGTCCTGTTGCTTTGCTTGGCCATGAAGGGTTAATGGATTATATGACAGAAAGGGGAGGGGGACAAAGAGGCTGTTTTTAAAGGTCAAAGATGGGGAAGCCTTGGAGAAATTTTATGGCATATCCATTATCAGCTGCTCTCTCTGTGTGATCACCCCTTTGGGGAATATGTTGATTTTGTTTCTGCAAGGTAAGATGCAAATAGAGAGAGTCTAAACACACCCAGTATGTCTGTAAGACTTCACATAGCCAATCCCAGTTTGATCCAAACTGATTCTCTAAGAAAACCTCCTCTCCTGGTTTTAAAAATCCCCTCTTGAAGAAATCACCTGGGACTCACCACGTGCTCTGGGAGTTGTGGCGGTAAGAAATAACCTTTCCTGTTAAAATGCACGCCTTGTTTCCAGCTTCAGCTCATCCACCTTCACTTTCCCTGCATCCCTCCTGGTTCTCTGCCCCAACTGGTTGTCCCAAGTGTGTTCCCCACACAGGTGCTTCCAGCATCACCACATCCCTGCAGCCTGTCCACTGCAAGATGGAGCTGCTGGACTGTCCCTGGGAACAGGGAGGAGGCAAAACCTGCTCCCTGCCCTCCTCCCACAGGACAGTCCCTGCTCCCAGTCACTGTTGTCTCTCCCTGGCTGGCCAATGCTATAATAGATTTATGGATTTACAGCCTTTGTAGTGCTTCAGAGCCTTCCTAAAATAACGTGTAGATACGTCACATCACGTGCTTTATGGTAATTGCTTGGGTCACTGTTCTTTATGTTAACTAAATCTGATTTATTTTGCGAATGTGCTATCAATTAAATCGGTTTGACAAGACCTAATTTCCACAACCCCGTATTGATTTGTATTAATTACATTTTCCTCCTGTAATCCTTAAAGTTAATCCAACTCCCTCACAGCTGTTACATCATTTTCCCAGGAATCGGCGTCAACTGACAAACCTGTAATTAACTGGGGTGGTTGTTTTACCCATGGAAACACTGATATCCCTGTTAACTTATGCAATTTCTTTGCAAATTCCGTGGTGCTGCAAGACTTCCTGCAACACAGAACCTTTGTGTCCAGGTCTTTAAAACTCTTTGACATGAATTCTCTGCGTTTTGTGATCCAGAGCATCTAAGTTTTGTGTTTACTTTTTCACAGCCACCTGACCATGGAATGAAAAAGGGATTTGTCATTCCCTATGGCTGTAACTGCCTGTTTTTTTCAATCCATTACACATAAATATTTACTTTTTGTTTTGTCATTAACTACTCATTGTTATTATTTATATTTCCACGCAGTAAGGGAATCATACCATAAATCTTTTGTTTTCCTCCTTTTAAAGCATTTCTTCTACAAATTTTACCTTTGCTGGTCATGCATCTCCTTTTGTTCTTCACTTCCTCTGTCAATTCTCCACAATTCCTAGATTTCAACTAGAGTTTAAACAGTTCCCCTCTTTATTTCCTATATTTTCACACAGCTTATTTATTTTCACACCTTCAATCCGGCTGTTTCTTTTTCACGAACTCCCATTCCGAGCGCAGCCTTTTGAACCTTTGAGCAACCACCTTAATGCTTTTTGTTAATGCTTAAACAATAACCACCAATATTATCTTATTTTCCTCCGTCCGGGCTGAGCGGTGATCGGATTCCATTCGGGAAATCGCTCCGGATGGGTTTACTGGTGGCTCCAGCTCCGTGCTGTCGGACAGTGAGGAATGTTCATGCGCCGTACCGCTGGGTTTATAATTCCGTGGTTAATTCCCCGTCACAGGGAACATGTACCTGGCTCGCCCCTCCCAGTGAGCGGGGCGGGAGCAGGAGTGGGAGCCCTGGCTGGGAGCTGAGCCTGGCTCAGCCCACACCCACTCGAGTCACGGCAGGCGGAAGGGAAGGGAGGGAACTCCGGCGTGACACGATCCCACAGACAGACAGACAGACAGACCTCCAGCTCCACACGGCTCCGGGCGCTTCCAGGCGCTTGCCGGCATGGGGAACATCGCGTGTGTCCCGCAGGCACCTGGGGGCTTCAGGAGCTCCTTCCGAAGGAAGCCTTCGCTCAAGAAAACGTGAGTACCCTCGTGGTTGTTTCGGGATGGTTTTCCAGCGGGATTTGTCCCGTGGGATGCACCGTGTAGATCCGGGCTGGCAGCTGAGCCCCCGCTCGGGGAACCCGGCGCTTACTTCATGTTTTCATGTTTCATGCTCGGTGTTCCATGGTTTTGTGGGGTGCTGGGCAGTGCCAGGCGGGATCAGCTCGCCCCAAGCGCCTGGGATGGAATGCTCTGCCGGCAGGGAATCCCAGCTTCCCAGGGGAAACAGCAGCCCCCAGGGGAAACACCATTTATTTAATTTTGATAATTGAACTCCTCTCTGCGGGACAGGCAGGGCAAGGTGCAGATACTCCTTGTTTTCGCTGGTGGTTTTCTTTCTTCACAACACCCAGAGTCGCGGTGCTTGTTGGGGAAAAGTAACTTTCATGCTCTTGTCCCTTGGAGAGAAAACCCCAAATCCCAGCACTCTGACATGTGATTTGAGCTGTGTTTGTAAACCTGAAGGAGGAATAACAGAAAATGTCTGTGAAACCCTTTGGGGATCTGGGGGCTGGGTTGGCCAGGGCAGCGTTCAGGTACCACAGCAGTGGGTGGCTGTCCCAAAATAGAGCTTTCCAGGGAATGCACAGCAGGCTTCCCTGCTTTTCCACTGCCTGTGCTCCCATCAGCACAGTCTGCCAGTACCTACACATGCACAGAGCAGATCCCTCCCCATCCCGAGCACTCTGGGCTGGAAAAGAGCTCTGTTGGGAACCAGGGTGATTCCCTGTGAACCTGCCAGCCCTGTCTACACTGTGCTGGGCTGTGAGACAGACCCCCTAAACTCTGCAGGCTGAGGGGTTTCTAACCAGGAGAAGACACTAAACTGTCCCCTCGGTCTCCTGTGCTGCCATAAATCAGGAGCAAACCTGTAGGAGTCTGTGGAGCTCCTGTGGGATAAAAAAAGAGGGGATCACTTGGGGAATTTGGACCCTGGAGGGCTGACATCCCACCTGTGG
>JAWWLV010000061.1:5894200-5941135 GCA_035041135.1 Platyrinchus mystaceus | reverse complement strand
CACAGTCTGCCAGTACCTACACATGCACAGAGCAGATCCCTCCCCATCCCGAGCACTCTGGGCTGGAAAAGAGCTCTATTGGGAACCAGGGTGATTCCCTGTGAACCTGCCAGCCCTGTCTACACTGTGTCTGTGCTGGGCTGTGAGACAGACCCCCTAAACTCTGCAGGCTGAGGGGTTTCTAACCAGGAGGAGACACTAAACTGTCCCCTCGGTCTCCTGTGCTGCCATAAATCAGGAGCAAACATGTAAGAGTCTATGGAGCTCCTGTGGGATAAAAAAAGAGGGGATCACTTGGGGAATTTGGACCCTGGAGGGCTGACATCCCACCTGTGGTGGAGCAGCCAAGCCCCAGAGCACCCCATGTCCCTGCTGACTCCCAGCTTCCCACGCTCAGGGCTCTCCGTGGAGATAAGCCTGGTTTCTGCTGAAACAAATGCTGCAATCTGAGAGTCCCAGCAAGTGCTGGGAAGTCCCAGCAAAGCAGTCCCAGTGCTGCTCAACAGCACCAGTAACGGCGTGTTAATGGTGCCTGCACGCAAAGGAGAACCGGGGCCCTGGCTGGGAGTGGAAGGAAAGAGAGAGGAAAACCACAGAGGCAGAAATAAAACCTCCTTGTGAATATCTGTTGGTGTATCTGTGCATGTGCATCCCCCCTCCAGGGGTTCTGGAATAGCTGTCAGGGCTGGATTTGGTCTTCGTGTTTTGCAATGGAACATCTGGTCCCTCTGCTGATTCGGAGACACAGATGAGCCAAACTGATAATTTGGTTCTGCAAAGACCTGTGAAAAAACAAAGAAACAGCAACAAGTGCAACACAGCCCCCTTTTCAATTCTCCCAGGCTGTTTATCAGCCCTTTGCTGGGCTGGGATGATTAGAAAGCCCATGACAAATTGCTTGCTTAGTTTTCTGGCTTCCTCATTTCTGGGCAGAATTCTCTGTGCATCAGCCTGGATCTGTGTTTCCATATGTGTTTTGATTTGTTGTTTTGTGTTTTTTTTCCTCCCTTTTATAGACAAAATGGCAAGAAAAAACTGCCCAGCTTTTTTGGTCTAGAAGGAGGGCAGGAGAGAGACACGACCACAGACAAAATCCTGCAGTATATTCCAGCCAAGGCAAGTACAAACACATCCAAGCCCCCTCCCCACTGCTCCAAGAGTTTATTCCCACCCAGCACTTAAGAGGGATGATGGGTCTGGATCTGGGGGCAGCAGCAGATCTGTCTCAAAGAGATGGAGCCCAGGAAGGGATGAGCCCTGTGCTCACACAGCAGCAGAATTACCTGCCCCAGGGTCCCCAGGAAGGTGTGGGGGATCTGCCACCAGCCCAAAGCTGCGATGGGGTGGGAGGGTCATGCTGGGGTATCTCACACCCCACTTGGCTCTTGGTTCTGCTCTTCCTGGGTTGCCTGTGAGGGGAAGGGAAAATCAGAGCGAGCATTCAGAGGTGGGATGATTCATTCCCACGCCGGAATGAGACGGAGCAGGCAGTGTGTTAGCAAGGAGCCCTGGGAAGGCAATCAGGAAGGGCAGGTCTTTCCCAGGCACGTACCAGCCTCGTGGCCATATGGCCCATTTCCCAGCACTGCTCAGGGAAAGCAGAGGTGAAGTGATGAACCCTGGTGTGTTTTCTCGGTCCCTTTGGGTTGGGACGGGGATGTGGACGGAGTTTTGGGACCCTTTGGGCTGTGCTGGGCAGGCATCTCTCCCACTGCATGGCAGATAGGCTGCGTGGATGTGGGGAAGGGGAAACTGAGGCAGAGACTCAACGCCAGGCAGAGGGAATTTCGGAGAAGGCACGGCTCCCTGTGGGAATCAGATAGCATCCAGAAGGGTCAGGCAGCAGAGCCCAGGGCCCAGATGGATCCTGGATGTCTCCCCTGGGGAAGCAGGATGAGCTGTCATGTTAGCAGGTCCTGGAAAAGGAATCCTGCAAGAGGACACAACAAAGGTCACCGAGAACTTATTCATTCAGGAACACAAGGGAGTGTGGGATCTCTCCAGGGAAGGAAGGAGGGTGGAGCAGTTTAGATGTTACCCTCGCCTGGGGCAGCTGGGATGCAAACTCCCTGCTCAGCCACAAGCTTCTTGTGTGGCCTGGAGAGAAAGCCTTGGCTTAGACCCTTTCCCACTCCCATATTTTGAGGAGAACCAGGTGCTGTGGGGCCAGGTCAGAGACAAGCCCTCAGCACAGGACTCTGATGCAATCTCGGAGGAGATGGGATCACCAGACCTCTGGTCCTGGCAGGCAGCTTGGGACTGGGGCAGGTGACATCCCTGAAAACCAGCCCCCTCTGGGCCTGGCACACACAGCCAGTGCCTTTTGCTCCCACCACCTTCTGCCCTGTTTCCCACACTTCCCAGTCACTGCTCCTGTGGAGCCTCAGCAAAGGTGAGGGGGGAGGATGTGCCAGAAGAGCTGTGCTTCTCATTTGCTTCTTTTATCATTAAACAGCAGCTTTCAGAGCCCCAGGGCACCAGCCTTGCAAGGCTGAGCTCTTCCTGCTGCCTGGGCTGGTGATTCAGCTGGGAGTCACTGGGGTCTGCAGGTTAATTAGTAACTTGCTCTACCTGTAGGATGAGGCATCTGAGACAAGGGGGGAGAGAACATGTCAGGGCACTTGCACTGCCAGAGACCAAGCCCTGGGAGAAACCACATTTCCAGGGATCTGCATGGCCTGGAACCCGGTGGGACCGCTGAGCTAACGGGAATGGGGCTGGGGGAGGAGGGGGCTGGTCCCCAGCACAGCCCAGCCAGTGGAGTGAGCAGCTGGCTGGAGAGCATCCAGGGGAAGGACAAATCCCTTTCGTTTTGGCTGCACACTGAGGCATCCCCGTGGTTTTGGGAGCCTGCAGCTGGAAGGGCAGCAGCAGATTTCAGGGATGTCCATGGTCTTGGAGTTGCTCCCACGTTTAACCACTAAATCCACCTGTCTTCTCAGTCTCACTGCAAACCCTCACAAGCTAGGGTAGCTGGATCCTTGTTTGGGAGAGGGAATATTGCATCAATCTTGTTTCTTGCCACATGAACAGTGGTTGTGGACACTCTCCCTCCCGACTGCGGGAGGATCCCTGTGGAAGCTGCCAGCTTGGCTGAGCTCTTTGCCAACACTGCTGCTGGATTCCCAGCTCCCAGGTTGCTTTTGCTCCTTGGTGCCTTATTTACTCCCAGGAAGTTTGGCTGGCACGTTCCAGGCAGCAGCATCGCCCAGGCAGCTGGTAGCCGGTGTCGTTCCTTATCTCTGTTTCCATAATTTCATTACTTCATCCTCTCCCCACTCCCTGTTTCTAGTGGCTGCCCTTATTCCAGCAGTGTTTTTGTTATTGCTGCCCCAGCTGCTCTTTGCTCTGGCAGTGGCTTGTGGCACAAATATAACCTTTTCCTATGCTGAGCTGCCTCAGTGAGACTTTTAGCAGGCAGCCAGCAGATTCCCTGGGTTCTGTTCCACGGCTGGGAAAGCTGGAGGGAAGCCTTGAGCAGAGAAAGGGTTAACTCGTGTCCTAAAAAGAGCAACCTAAATTCAGTGAGGCCCAAGCTTTGCAGGTGAAAGGGCCCCAACAGCTTCAGGCTCCCGTTCCTGGTTCACCAGCGGGAGCGCTGTCCCTGGGAACGGCGGGGAGAGGGGTTAACCTCGTGTCGGGAGGGGTGAGTCACAGAGGCCCCAGCGAGACAGATCTGGTGAGCTGTGCTGGTTCCTCATCCATCACGGGCACACGCAGCTGTCTCCTTGGCACAGGGAGCCGGGAGCCCCGGGGTGATGGGCTGATCCTGCTGAGCCCTCGCCCTGCTCATCCCTGGAAATGCTCAGTTTGAGCCCAGGGCAGCCACGTGAAACCACTCCAAATCTTTCCTCTCCCAACCTACCTTTCCCTTTTGCTGGGGAATGCATGCCTGGAGTCTGTGGAGTGTCTGACCAAGCTGATATTTAAGACTCCTAGGCTAGTGTGTATCCCAGCCCTTCCCTTCTCCCCAAGGAAGTCAACCAGCCCCCAGAAATAAAAGTATTATTCCCAGAAAAGCTGCAGGAAGATCTTTTCACCCCTGGGATTCGTGCAGTATCCAGACAGTGTGACAGCAGTGCTGTGCCACAGGGGTGTGGGGTTGTGCTCCTGCACAGAAGGAAGAATTCCCCTATACCCAGGAAATCAGGGAAGCCCCCAGCCCCAGTGCTATCTCCTCTCCTCAGTCCTGGCTCTCCTGCAGTGCTTTCTGGCTTCCTGTAGCTTTTCCAAGCTTTTTGCACTGGCACTGAGCAGCTTCACCACTCAGTGCCTTGCAGCTGTTTTATGGCTGTGGGGCTCTGCCTCAAAATTGTCTGGCACCTGAAACAACAGATTCCACCTAGAGAAATCCAGGGATCTGAGCAGGTGGGAGAGCCAAGGGATCCAGGTGGAACTAGAGCAAAGAAAAGCTTTCCACTACCCCCAGTGGAAGGCACACGCTGTGTTTGCTTAGCCTCACTCAGTCCTTGTTCCAGTGGATTTGATTAGGATGGGAAGAGGTTTGTCTGTGGAGCTGGGATACCCGAAAAGTAGGATGTGCCTCTGCCCCTGCACTTTCCCAACCCAGAAGCCTCACCTTTAGGTTAGTGTCTCCTCCCAGCTGTAACTGAACCCCAGCTCCATGCTGGCATGGAGACCCAACAACAAACAGCCCATCCTGGGCACCTGCCCAGGGCACCTTTCCAAGGAATCCCTTTTGGGAAGACAATCTGGGAACGTTTCTTCCAGACATCACCTCCTGATTCCTCTGATTTGCCTTCTCTGTATCCTTGGTACAGATCATTCAGAACCAGGAAAACCAGAAAGAGAACTTGGACCAGAGGTTCCCCAGCCTGTTCAAGAAGGGACGAAGGAAAACGACTGTCAGGAATCTGGGAAAAATGATCTATTACTCCAAGGTCAAGTTAAGGTTCCAGCACTGCCAGGTACAACTGAGGCACCTGTTTGTGGGTGTTTCTCTCCCCAGGGATGGCATGACTCTGCAGGACTGGGAAGTAAAGTGTAATTCTGGGAAATGTGACTCATGGAGGCTCCCTCGGGCTACTGCGTGGTCCAGGGGATGTGTTGTTGTGTGGTGCACAGGTATCAGCTCGTGCACCTGCTCCCATCCCTGTGGGCAACTGGGATGTGCTTCCCTGCTCCACTGGCAGCAGATCCACTGGCAGGAACGTGATGATGGTGGCCCTTGGATGAGCTTTCCTGTGCAGGGATCAGCCTGAGATGAGAGGGAAGTCGGGAGAGAGAAGGTGTCCTGAGATAACCCCCAGAAAGTGTCTCTTCTTGCAGGAGGTCAACGACTGCTTCTTGGAGCTGTTCCAGTCCTACCTGTTCTTCCAGTCCGTGGGTTCCAATGGACTCACCCACCAGGTAGGGCATCACCTGGATGTGCCAGGGCAAGCACTGGGCACTTGGGTGGCTCTGGGCAGATGGGCTGGGACAGGGGGCTCTGCCCCTGGGGCTCCACTGGCCTCCTCTAAGAAATGTCACCAAATTCCTTCCCATGCCAAGATCCCGGCAAAAGAGGGCATTTTTTTCCCCAAGGCCTGCACCCAGACAGCCTCAGCTTCACCTGAGTCCTTGGCTTTGCCTGTGGGCAGAGATAAAGGACCACACAGTGGTGGGAGAGAGGCCTGTGCAGGGCTGGCAGGCAGGGCCAGGGGTGGGAGGCGTTCAGACCACCTGGACTTGCCTTTGTGAGCACCAAGCACAGGGAGCTGAGCCTTGGCAGGGACCCACAGGGGCTCCCACAGCTCAAATTCCCACTGGCCTTGGTGCCTGTGGTGGTCTTGGCCCTGCCTTCCTGACCAAGGGGGAGTTTTTCACCTGCAGGCTGGAGTTGATAATCCTAGAGGATTTATCCACCATGTATTAACCTGTGGAATAAGGTGGAAATAAAGAGCTGAGGGCAGCACTGGGGAGCTCTCCTGGCAAACTGCCCATGAATCTTTTAACCTGATGATGCTGGTGAATCACAGATAGTAAGAAAGTCACAGCTGTAAAACAGGAAGCCCTGAATGTGCTCTCCCTCCACAGGAGTAATTAAAACTGAGCATGGCTGTTTTGGAGATGGTTATAAAAATTAATTCCTTTTAGAAATGATTCATTGTCTTGCAGGTGACTTTATGTTGATGCAATGCATCACTACAACCTCTCAAGTCACCCACCAACCAGCCTTCAACTGAAAATTCACATGTCAGGAGACAAACAATATTACAAAATCTCCCTGACTGCTTTATAAACAGCTCCTTAGTTTATTAATTTGAGGGGAATTAAAAGGGAATTAATGATCCAGTACTGGCCCCAAGACATTACAGCCATTAGCATCTTTAATGGAGCTTGTTTAGAAAGCCCAAAACAGGGAGTACAAACTTGCCACCTGTTCCTGTGCTTTGTTATAGTGGGAGTCTGAAGATCCAGAGTGTAGGAACCAGACAGCTCAGTTTTGCTTTATGGTCAACTCCATCTTCTGTGTTTCTTGTCTCAAACCACTGTTGTTTCGCTGAGGTTTCTCCTAAAACTGAAGGATTTGGAATATAAAGGACATAAAGAAAGAGTTCCTGCCAGCGTGGCAGGGGATTGCTGCAGCATTGGCCCCAGGGAGCTGCTGAACCTGCTTCCTCTGGGCAGTGTGCTGGATCCAGACCCCAAATGTCTCCCCTCAGAGCCACGTTTTTCAGTCTGACACTGAGCAACCTGGGGGTCTGGGCTTCCAACCTCCCATGGCAGAGGGGCACCAACTGCAGAGCTGCCCCCAAAACAGCAGTGTGCTCTCCCTCTGCAGGAGCTGCTGCCCCTGAAGGAGCTGAATGTGTGTGAGATTGAGGCTGGGAAGGGCCCCGGGCAGCAGGATCACCACGCTTTCCTCATCGCAGGTGGGTGTCTCCTTGCTTGCTTTGCACAGAGGGCAGAGGGGGGTGTGAATTGGGCTGTCTCTGCTCTCTGTCCCACCCTGACCCAGTCCCAGGGAACAATCACGTTGTGCAAAGTGGCTGCAGGGAGCTGAAGCTCTTCCCTCCTCCCACAATTTACACCTTTCTCCCAAAGACTTCCCTGCTCTTAAACGCCTTGGGCAGCGATGCCCAGGGCTGGCACAGGGAGGGCAGAGGATGGATGTTCCTCTCTTCCTGGTTCACACTGAGGACTCATGGTGACAGTTCCCTCCTCTGTCCAGTTATCTGAATGAAAAAAATGGAATAAAACCTCCTTCTCCCAGCTCTCCATATAACCCCAAGGGCAGGGAGTGACTCCAAGCAGGCAGGGCACTGTAGGGCACAGTTCAGTGCCCAGAGGTGAGTTGCCTCCACAGTAACACCAGCCTGGTGCTCTCAGGACCCAGTGTCACTTCACCAGCTCTTCCCTCACCAGCCTCCACAGGCTCCTTAAACTTTCCTCTGAGTGCTCTTGCTTTATAAAAGATTTCCTGGGGTGACAACCTGCCTGCAGCTTGGAGAGAGGCTTCTTTGGGCTCAGTTATTGCTGAATTACAGACATAAATGACAAAAAGGAGATGGTACAAATGACCCTCTAATTTTAAGGGCTGCTGAGCTGTGTTGCATTGTACCAGGCAGGGACAACCCTTTCTGGGAGCCTGTAAAATGAAGGAAAACTTCTCCCAGGTGTAACCTGTCAGGGACATCTGCTCTGGGGTGGGGAGACTTGTTCTGCTTGTATGAAAACATGCAGGAGGGTGGCTGGGATGGAAAATTGCCTCCAGCTTTGTAGAGTTCCTGTCCTACTTGGGGGCAGAACAAGCCAAAGCCTTTCAGATAGAGTGCTGTGTATATTGGGAAGCAGTCACATGAAGAAACCAGGGAGGATTTAGGATATTTAGGATTGCTGGGAGGTCAGTGGAACAGTTTTATTGTCCTGCTGGAGGGGGAGGAATCAAGGCATGGAGGGGGTAGGAGCCTTCCTGTGTCCCCACACAGGGTCAGGGTGGAAATCTCTTCGTCTCATGACTCTGAGACACAACAGACACACATCCATTCTCTTGTGAAATGCTGTGGCATTCGTAGTTCCCCATAACTGCACTGCCAGGGGTAGTTCAGCTCACTGGAAGTTGTTGCAGGATCACTGGAAGTGTGGAGGTGGAGTGGAGAAGGAAGCCTGGCAGCATCCAGGGTGTCCTTGGTGCACGGGCACGGAGAGGTGGAAGGTGTCTGGCTGTCACCTGGGCTTTGAGGTCCATCCCTTGCCCAGCCTGTGGTGCTGGTGGAATTATTGAGCACCTTGAGTTACCTCTGTCTCCCCTGTGGGCGTTGCAGCCTTTTAGTGTCCCCCCAGTCAGGGAGATTTGCGTGGGAATAAACTGCTCCTGCTCTGGGAAAGGGGTGTCTTGCTTCCAGTGATCCTCTGGAAGCATTCACAAGGAAGGAGGAAGGAGAAGGCAGAAGAAAAGAGCACGAGGGCTGGCACAGGTTGCTCAGTGTGGCTGGGTCATGGCCCTGCCACGAACGTGCCCCTGGGGCCAAGGGCAATGGCAGGAGCTGAATGAGCAGCAGTCACTGCTCAAAGCCTCCCACAGCTCCTGCTCCAGCTTCAGGCATGTCCCAGGCTTCAGGCTTGGCCAGGAGGGCCTTTCCTCATTTTCTCTATCTTTAAAACCCTGTTTAGACGTGGCTGTGGGAGCAGCCTGGAAGGCTGGCATCAGGGGAGGTGGCAGTGCCATGTTAAGGGTCATGCCCTACCAGCACAATTCCTGCTGTTCCTGTAAGGGCCTGGATGCCCAGGGAAGTACCCAGAGCTGCCAGGACACCTAGAGAGCACTAACACCATCATACCCTCCTGGCTACTCCACAAAGCAGGGAATCACTGTTATCTTCATTGCAAAGACAGGGAAACCAAGGGAAGAGGAGGCAGGAGGACTCCAGAGCTGACAGTCCGTGGACACTTGGATGTCCAGGAAATGCTTGACACCAGATTACTGTAATGGATTTGGAGTCACTCAGGGAGTGTCTGCTCCAGCTTCCCCACCTCTGCTTTGTTTATGCACATTTGTTTCAGATCATTTCCTGAAAGGCAGAAGTGTTTCAAAGTCTTTAATTAACCGCTGTTTATAAATAGTGCAGGAATTAGGGTACTAAAGAAGGGCAAAGTACCATGTTTATCCCGTGCACGGGCTTATCTCAGTACTTCCAAGTCCCACAGAGCCAGATCCTACTGAGCTTGCATCAAGCAGGGTTTTATATGAGACTGCTGGTAAATTATTAATCATAACATACATTCTGCATCCTGCCAGAAATGGTTATTATCATCACTAGGTCATGTCTGCAGTGAGTAGCAGAGGGGTGTGTGACTGTTTTGCTCGTGCTGTTAAATGAAGGAGGCTGGAAATGTCAAAATCAACAAGATGTAGGGCTGTTCCTCCCTTCAAGAGTATGTCTGAGGTCAGCTGCAGCTTGTCTGGCACAGATTATGTTTGGTGGAGCAATAAATAAAGAAGGCTACCGGTGTTCTACATATTGAGTGGCAAAGTGAAAGCAGGAGATAGCATGGAACCTTCTGATGAGTTGTGATAGTCCCTGCCCACACAGATGCTTTTCACAAACTGCTGGGGGGTTTTGAAGCTGAAATATGTGTTGAGTTCAAGCTTGACTTTCGTGCTGTCTTTGAGTTTTGTTCTTGGCCTGCTTTGGGGTTAAAATGTGTCTGGTGGTCAGAGCCTGATGTGTGTGAGAAGGTGCTGGAGCACTCCCAGCAGCCTGATGTGAGAAAATATGCTAAAAGAGTGGTGGAAGGACTGGAACGTGACATCAACAGAGCAATGGTCTGATGGTGTGATGTGCAGGGTGCAACACTGCTGATGCTTTATGGATGCTGCAATCCATGCCCTTATCTGCTCTGCTCATCCTGTGTCTCACAGGTCCTCGGCTGAATCCCCTTGTGGTGTTCTGCCCTACTGAGTCAGAGCTGAAGCAGTGGCTTTATCACCTGGAGAAGCAGATCCAGCTGAATGGAGGAAGTCTTGCCTTGCCCTTCGTCCCTCAGGTGAGTGTCTCACAGCCACGTCCCGAGCTGAGCAACCAGGGAAGCTGGGATGGTTTCATTTTGGAGCTTGCCTTTGGTGTGGTTTCCTGTGACAGAAGGGTGAAAAAAAAGAGAAAGGTTTGCAAGAGGTGTTTGATAGCCATTGGCAGGGGAGGGTGGGTGCTGAGAGGAAGACCTGCCACCCGTGGGTGCCACCACCACAACCTCTGAAGGGTCAGAGGTTTGGGTCTGGCTCAGAGAAACTCTCACGCATTTGGGTGCTTGTGCAACTCCCCAGAGATGACAAAACATCTGGAGGAGGAGATGGAACCTAGAAAACAGGACTGGATTCAAGAGACTTTCTCTTCCCATCTCTGCAGGGTGTTTTAATGCCCTCCCTGTCTCCATCTCCTCACTTGTCAAGCAGAGATATTTCCCTCTGAAAGGCAATTTACAGGCAATGCTCGGTACCAGGAGTGATTATTCAATCCCAGCTGGAAAACTGGCTCCCTGCACTGATTTATTTATTCTTTCCTGCCTCTGCCACACTTAAAAAGTGCCCTGAGAAGGGGCCATGCACTGGATTAACTCGGGGGAGGACATGTCTGCCTGCTGCTCAGTTTGCTCCTGTCCCTAGAACGGCTGGAAGCAGAGCTCCATGGGGAAGGAGGAGCTGCGCTGGTGCATGCAGCACATGCCTATCCAGGGCTGGAGTGGGACTCAGAGGGAGTCCCTGGGCCGTGTCCTCTGTGCCTCTGAAGTGAAGCTTCAGCATCTGCCATTCCAGGTAGGACACATCCCTGGGGAACGACGTCCTGCCAGCCCAGCTCAGGAAAGGGGATGGGTGGGGTGACTAGTGCAGGTTCCTGCCCACATGATGCCACCAATCCAGCAGGTCCCAAGGGTCGTTGTACACCCATGTAAAGGGAAAATGGTTTCTTCCTGCTCCTGTGGCCCTGCAGGGGTGCTTGGGGACAGCACAGGCACACAGGCACATGCACAAGGACCTGCAGGACAGGGCTGGCAGCTGACCCAGTGTCACTTCACCAGCTCTTCCCTCACCAGCCTCCACAGGCTTTTTTAAACTTTCTTCTGAGTGGTCTTGCTTTATAAAAGATTTCCTGGGGTGACAACCTGTCTGCAGCTTGGAGAGAGGCTTCTTTGGGCTTAGTCATTGCTGAATTACAGAGTCACAAGCCCCGGGAATCTGGCAGGAATCTCTCAGCTCAGGGGAGCAGCTTGGCCCTTTCCAAAGCAATCTCCCAGCTCAGGGGAGCAGCTTGGCCCTTTCCAAAGCAATCTCCCAGCTCAGGGGAGCAGCTTAGCCCTTTCCAAAGCAATCTCCCAGCTCAGGGGAGCAGCTTGGCCCTTTCCAGAGCCCTTGCCCCAGGCTGCTGTCAGAGAGACAGAGCAAAGGGCTCTCCACATCCAATCCCTGCCTGGCTGTTCACAGGCTGTTCACATCCCTCTCCCTCTTTGCTTTCCAAGGAGCAGCATGACCGGGTCTTGGTGCTTTATGCCTCCACACTGGTTATAGTTTCTGAAGAGCATAATGGCTTCTGTTTTAAGGTAAGTTCATGCTGGAGCATCTCCCTGCTCTCTCTCACCCATCCACAGCTGCTATTTCAGCTCTCCTTTGGCTTGCTGCTCCCCTCCACCTGTGTTCCCTTGTGCTCCCTCGTGTTGGCAAGGGCTTTCCCTCCATGCTGCTGCTCCCGTGCCAGCTGGCAGGTGAGCAGGCAGAGGGATGTTGCAAGTTATCTTCCCATGAGAAACACCTTGCCCTCCTACAGAAGCCCAGGGGGAAAGGAGCTGGCTGCCAAGGAATCTCTGGGAGGAGGGAGGCTGGCATGTCTCAGTGTGGTGGTGCTGGCAGGGAGCCTGGCTCTCCTGCTGGAGACGGGAGCTGGAACAGCCCCAGAGAGCCCCTGAGGGGGCTTTGCTTCCCAGGCTCTGTGCCACGGGACCACTTGGAAGCAGGGAGCACATCTGATGCTCGTGGAGAAGGGCACAGGCAGGGAGGAGAGGCTGCTGCTGGAGCAGTGTTTGCTGCTCTTTCCCTCTGTGGAGCAGTGTCTGGGCACGGCAGCGGAAGGGACAATGAGGATGTGGAGGTCTGAGTGTCCCAGGGGGTGCAAGACCAGCTTCTCTAGTCCAGGGTGCCTTGTGGGAGCGGTGCTGGGAGCCTCAGCACAGACAGGCAGTGGCACTGTGCAGTCTGAGTGGCCCTTAAAATCGACTGCCAACACCCGCCGTGGCACTTGGTGACACAGTTTAGTGGTGAACACGGCAGTGCTGGACTTGATGATCCCGGAAGGCTTCCCTAAGCTTAACAATCCTGTGATTCTGTGCTCTTGGGCATCATTGTGATGGCTTATTAACAGCCCTGTGCTTTCTGGTCCCGTTTCTTCCCGTGCTGGAACAAATGTGCCAAAAAGAGCAGTGAACTGTGTGTGAACCCGCGTGCGGCAGCACCGGCACACGGCGGGGCAGAGCTGGGCTGCTCCTCCAGGGAACAGCATCCCTCTTAGCCACTGAGAGAGCAGCCAGTGGCAGGGGAACCCTGCAGAGACTGAGGGTTTGTGAAATCCAGCGTGAACTCGCTGGGGTCCTTCTTGTGGTTCCACATCACGCGGGATGCTTTTAACTCAAGGGTTACCCATGGGAAGACCTGTGTAGGCATCTCTGGAGAGGAGGTGCCTGTGCCTCAATAGGAGAGACATGACCAGTCACAGCTCTCCTCATCCCCAGGGCAGCAGTGGAGGCTGTTTTCCAGCAGCTGGTGGCTTGTGTGACACACCTCAGACAGAGCTTGTTTTCGGGAACACGCTGTTTGCAGCTCCTGGGAACGGGGCACCACGAAAGGGGGCCCTGGGCTGGGCTCTCTGATTAGCTCATCTCTTTTGAAACCTTAAACCAGCTTTGTCTGCCCCTGTCCATGCAATGTTCCCTCTTCCCACGGTGCAGGAGCTCTGCTCCCGGGGCTCTGCACAGCCGGGTGCAGGCAGGAGGTGATTCACCAGCCTGTGACACTGCACTGGGAACCTGATTTTCCACAGGCGTGTCAGGGCACAGGAGCCTTCTCCCAGGGCTTCTGCAAATTAACTTCCCTTCCCTGCAAGCAGATGCTGAGCCCTACAATTTGTGTGTGAGGGAATAGCCTGGCCCTTTTGTTCTTGAGCTTCATACAAACCACAGGAGCTGCTGCTGCCAAGTGTGTGTGTGTGGGACAGGGAAGGGGAAGGCAAGGGTTGAGCCTGCTGGGATGGGGCTCACCCAAATCCACAGGCTCTGGCTCACCCCTGGTGGGAAAAGGCCCTGGGCGAGGTGAAAACCAGCAAAGGGGGGGAACTTCTGGAGGGGCAGGTTCACACCGTGCCCAGGGAAGGCTGGAGGGGCTCTCTGCAGCCCACGTGTGTGTTCTCTGTGGGATGCTGCTGTGCTTCCTGAGGTGCGACTCTACCCAGAGGCTGTTTCAGCCTCCCCATGGACAGGGAGCTGTTGTTTGAGGGGAGGATGGAGCACCAGGCACCAGGGGAAGCCCCTGTGCAGTTCATCCTCGGTGGCAAGAGGCTTGCTGGGATGTGCTGGCGGCAGGAATCTTGCTGGGATGTGCTGGAGAGCTGAGGAGCAGCAGCGCCTGCGCCAGCTGAAATGTCAGACTCCAGCAATGGGGGGAAAAGGAGTCAGGGAGCAGTGCATGAGCTTCCCCTCCCAAGGTCAGCCTTGCCGAGCTGTTCAGCCCATAAATCACTGCTGGGGCAGCAGGAATGCCACAGGAGCCTGCCTGTGCCCACAGGCTGCTGCAGAGGCAGCTGCCACACAAACCACGGACACCCGTGTGCTCCACAATTCCCTCACGGCAAAGTTGTCACGTCGGCCACATTCCCAGAGCCTTTCCAGCTGGCACGGCTTGGAAGTGAGGGCGGGGTGAGGAGTTTCTGCTAGACACCTTGTTTTGCAGCCCCTGAGCTTAGGCAAATGAATCCTGACGGGTTGCACCTTTTGGAGAGGGCCCTGGGCAAAGTGACAGACAGGGCTTCGCTCCTGCTTTTTGTGCACTTCCTCCACTCCCAGGCATGGAGCAGAGTGGAGTCAGGTGAGAACCTTTTTTCCCTGAGTACTACCCAGCCCCTGTGCTCACCATCCTGCCCAGGAGCTGCACCCAGGGCTGTTGCCACCAGCTGCCCCTGCCCAGTGCTCCGTGCTCAGAGTCAGGGTGACATCCAGGTGAGGAGAATAGGAACAGGAGCAAAAATGCCACATGTTCCTTGTTTTCCCTCTGCTCAGAGCATGAGGGAGATGAGAAGTAAAGGGATGAGCTCATCCGTGTGATGTTTCCAGTGCACAATCTGCTTCAGTGGCTCTCCCAGGGCTGTTCCTGCCTCATTTCTGTAAGGAAAATTTACCCCAAAGAAAGAGGAGCTCTGGATCTGAATTCAGTGCTGACAACCCCCCTTGGCCCTTCTGCCACGTTGCCTATCACAGAGAATTAAGTTGTCAGTGGTGACACTTGAAGGACTTGTGGCAGCAGAGCAAGAGAGGGGCTGGGACAGGCAGAGTGATGGATGGTGATGGCAGAGGGGACAGTGGTGGATGTGCATGAAAAGGTATAGGGCCAATAGCACACACAGGGTCTTCTAACTCCAGATTTTCCAGGGACAGGCTGTTTTAGCTCCCAGCTGACAGGAACAGACGTGTGTTGCCTGCCCGGGGCTCCCATCTCAGGAGCCGCAGTTCACAACTGCGCCTCGTAACACAAGAGCTCGGGTTTCACCGGCTGGCATTTGCGGGGCTCAGCCCTGTCTTTGTAAGGCTCTGCAGGGAATGGATCGAGGGCATTCCTCTCGGCAAGGCTGGAAGTCCCAAGTTAGCAACTAAAACCTCGTTCAGGTCCACGTTTGCGAAGTTTTCCGGAGGAGTCGGGAATTTCAGCCATTAAAGTGCTGAAAACAGAACTAGGAGGGAAGGGGTGGTTTTCCAAGCTCGGATCTCAGGAGGGGCTTTGAGAACAAAGCTGTCTCCCACAGTCATGCTGGCTCCAGAGGCCTCATTCCTGCAGTAAGGCTGGTGGTGGGAGAACTGGAAGCAGGGAACACCAAGCTGGGACAGTTTGCTGGAGACGGAGCTCTCCAACAAGCCTGTGTCCCACATCTGTGAGGGTACAGAGGCCCCCAAATAGTCACCCAGCTTAGCAGCAGCTTGGGTGTGCCTCTTGTCTCCTGTAAACCTGGCCCAGGGGATTTAGGCTCTGAGATTCCCTATCCCCCATCAGGGGATGCCAAGGCATCCCAGCAGGGCCAAGCTGCCCCTTCTCCCCAAGCCACAGGAACAGCAGCCAGGCTCCTGCCAGCCCCGCTCCATCCTCACCGTGGGCTTCCCTCCTCCTGCTCCCAGCAAAACTCTGCACAAGGCTCCTCTTGGCTTCCCTGATGGAAAAGCCCCTGTGGAAGTGGAGTGTTGCTGCCCAGGTGCCTGCAGAGCCTCCAGCCCCAAAGCAGGCAGGGGCAGCCGTGTTGTCCTTCCCACAGTGTCCACGTGGCCTATGGCACGGACTGGGAGATCTGCTCAGCCCTGTGGCCCCAATCCTGCTTCTCTCCCCAACAGGGCGAGCTGCCACTCAACGCCATCCAGGTGCTTTTTGAAGAGAACGAGAAAACCTCCTTTTTAATCGAAGGTGGGTGTCCCCACACTGTGGGGCGTCCTGGGGGTCAGGTCTGCTGGTTTTGCTGAGCTGCTGCGGCCCCTTCTCAGCTGTGTGGGAGTTCACAGGCTCTGTGAACTGCACTGCCTGGGAATCTGGGACCCTCCGTGCCCTGGCTGTGCAGCAGGGCCTGGCTCTGCTGGTTGGAAGAATCTGGGAGCCACAGCACCAGGGGTGCACAGTTGTCCCTCACCCTCATTTAGACCCGGGCTGGGACTGCCCCTGTCCTACACCCAGCCTGGAGCAAACGGGCAGCACCAAAGGCAGAGCATTCCCGTTGTCCCAGCGCCTCCAGGTCCCAGGAGGGTGTGGGGAGGGGATCGAGCGAGAGGGTTCCCACGGGCTTCTCCAGGAAGCAACAGGGAGCCAATCAAGCCCAGTAAGAGCAGCGAGTGCTGTTTTCCCAGGCCGGCTGATCAATTCGATCCGGGTGAGCTGCCGCAGTTACGAGGATTACCAGGAGTGGCTCTACTGCCTCAACACAGCCCAGTTTCGAAACGCCGACTCCTCCCTCTCCGGATCCGAGAGTTTCTCAGGATCAAAGCCGCCACACCCCAGCCAGGTAACAGTCCCATGGAAATCGGTGGCTGTCCTTTCTCTAGCCGTGTGTGGAGCACTCCTGGGATGCAGCAGACTTTGTCTTCAGGAGTCCTGCGTGAAGGCTGTCAGCAAGTTGTGAGCCCTGCCAATTATTTAAAGCCCTTTATGACATTTTGTAGGCAAATATTATAGTGAGCTCCTTCAAAAGCAGAGGCCTGGACATAGACTGTGACAGTGTCGTGCAGTGAGGCGTTGGCACAAGGGCATTAAAAGGGTCTTGGACTCGACAATTCTCGTGGGTGCCTTCCAAGTCTGGATATTCTGTGATTCCTGGAGGGAAGGGGAGACCCACACTGCCAGCTCTGCAGCTGGGATGAGTCAGGGTGCCTGAGCACCCTTTTCCTGCAGCGCACCCCCTCATTCACCCTGGTCACCCCACCAGCACAACCCACACACCGGGCATGGCCACTGGGCAACTGCTGGCTGTGGGCACACAGCCCGGATTCCAGGGGCACCGAGGGCTGTGCTGGGCTGGCACTGCTGGGGCTGGGGAGGGACGTGGCTGTGGCCATGCAGAGGGTCCTTCCTACACCCTGTTCTTCTCCCCACACAGTTCACCAGCAGCGGGAGGGGGTCCCTCACCTCCGACGGCCGCACGAACTCCTGGGCGTCGGGGGGCAGAGTGGCCACTGTGACCCACCTGTCCCAGACCAGCGGCTCCCTGCCCGACGGACACTCCTTCCTGCTGATGCCTGAGGGCAGGCTGCTCGAAGACCCCCTCTCCCCTGGCTATTCCCAGCCCCTCCATGTAAGTGAGCCCCCGCCAAAGCCCGGGATGCTCGTGGGGATGGATCTGCCCTCCACCCTGACTGTTGGACAGGTTGCAAAAGGGCAAAAAGCTGGAGGTGGGTGGAGGTGATGGGCTAGGTGGGATTTTGGTGTGACCCTGGGCAGCATTTGCGTGTCCAGGGCTGTAGGAGTGTCTGGGGCAGGGACCCCTTGCAGGACCATCTCAATCCCTGCGTGCAGGGCAATGCTGAGTTCCTGGCCTGAGGAAAGTCAGCTCCAGGGTCTGCCTTCTCATTTCAGTGCCTGGCACAAACCAGCTGGCCAAGCACAGGGCCGCCCACACAGGACCTGCAGAGAGGGGGCAGCGCCAGGAAATCCAAGGGCAAATGTGGGCCGTGCATCCAGCAGCTGCCCAGCCAGGACTCGGAGAGGAGCATCTGCAGCCTCATTCCCGAAAATCCCAACGGTGAACTCCCGTCCCCGGAGTACAACGAGCCCTACTCGGCACACAGCTCACAGCATCACCCCCCAGCTCCCCCGTCACACCTCAGCAATGTAAGGGGGGTGAGTTTTGGGGGGATGGATCCTTCTGCCTGGGAATGGGGAGTGTAGTTCAGCTTCTCCTTGCAGTGCCACTGGCAGGGGCAGGAGTGCTGGCAGGTGTTCTTGGGCAGGTGTGAAATCCATTTCCATTGGAAAATGGCCCGTGGGAGGTGAGGTTGAACGTGGCAGGTGGAGCGATGTCTCTCGGAGCCCTGGGATGCTGGGCAGTAATTCCCGAGACAACACAACTCTGTGAGTAGGAGTGTTATTGTCTCACAGGACACAGCCTCGTCTTCCCAGGGTTTTCCAGCATGTGTCCATCGATGGTTTAGTGTATGATGCCACAATTCCCTCCCCTCCATGAGTGTTCATCAAGGAATTCCCCTCCTTAGCACAGACAGCACAGTCGGGAGTCAGTCCCATCATCCCTCACGGGTGAGCAGCGTTTGGGACTTTTGTTACAGGGAGATTTCCCACTCCAATCCCTCCTGGGGATGAGCTGCATGTAGAGAGCAGCTTGCCACGTTCCTGTTTCCACCCTGCCTTGTAGCTGAGCAGATGGAGCTCGGTGGGAATCCTGCCCTCCAGAGCTTCCAGCTCCCTGGAGAAGCCGGCCATGCCCCGCTCCCACTTGTACGCTGATCCCTACACACCCAGATCCCCCAGTGCTCCCAGTGGGGCAGGTTCCAGCTTCCTGGAAGAGGTACCTGTGCTTGCTGCTGGTTACAGCTGGCCCTGACTCAGCACACAGGCTTTTGGCTCCAGAAACTGTGCCTCGGGCCATTTCTTTTCCTGCCATCTGCCTGAGCCTGAGCAGGATGTGGAAACTCCAGGCCTGCATTTCGGGGTGGGGCAGGGCACAGCATAGTTCCCAGTTTTTTTCAAGCCAGGACAGAGTCAGAGAGGAACAGGTTTCCCCTGTCTTATCACTGGATGCCAGTGTCACAACAATAATCCCAGGAAGAGCCAGAAACCACGAAACAAAGGCAGAGACTGAGATGTGCTCCAGTCTACAGAAACTAGGGATGAGTCAGACACAGAGACCACTTTATCCACCCCAAAAAATTCCAGATGTGATAACTGAGTGCCTATTAAAGGCTACATTTCTAGTTTTGCACATCTCTTGGGAAAAGGCTGTTTCTGAGTCTGTGGCTGGCATTCCCCATACTGGTGATGACTTCCCTTCCCTCAGAGGGTCTTTCCTGACTGTTCCTTGTCCTTCTGCATCCCCTGGGTTGCCATAGGGCATCATCCTACTGCCTCCACACCCAGCCAACTTCCACTATGTCTGTGGCCATCCTCCCTTTCCCATCCAAGGCCTTCAGGACTGGGGTGTGGTAGAGTTTGTGAGGAGGGCAGAAAGCCTTGGTTTGCTAAGTGTGTTCACAGCAGGGCTGGTTTTAGCAGCAGGTCAGTGTTTCCCAGCTCTCTGCAGCAGGAATCCAACCTGGATTTTGCTTTGCTCTAGTTCCTGCAGTGCCACAGGCAGACGGGTCCAGCACAGGCAAACGGGTGCCCAGCAATCCCTGTGCCCCAGCAGCACCTCTCTCTGGAGAAATGGAACTGCCAGCCCCTGCCCAGTGGCCACTGCAGAGAGGTGCCCACAGCTCCCACTTACAGCACTCCTGGCACCTCCCGCCGCCTCCAGCTGCGGGCACAGGCTGAAGCTGCTTACCTTGAGGAGGTGAGATTGTAAATGCAGCCCTGGAGCCCCACACTGGCTGCAGGGGAACACAGGGGGTGCAGGGGACCCAGCTTGACTAGAGTGTCACTGCAGGGGTCTTTGCTCTGTGACAGGGATCCTCCTGGGGAGCAGGGAGTGGGGAACCACGGAGGGCTGATTCCCTGGTGTGCAGTATCCCAGGACTGCAGTGCTGTGTCATCCTCATCCCTGTGTCTCTTTCTTTCCAGATCTCTTCTCTGCCAGAGGAACATCTGGGCCCTTCATTGCACCCACCAGGTGAGACTCTTGGGGGGGTGCTGGGGGGCTGAACCCTCCCTGCCTCGGCGGTGTCCATCTCCATCAGCGTCCTTCAAAGCAGGGCTGGTGCCCTTTATCCCTCCTGCATCCCCGGGTGGGACTGAGCCTGTCACCCTGCCCCCTGCCTGTCACCCTGCCCTGGGCCTGTGTCTGCCTGGTGGAGACACCTGTATGGCTTCCACTGACTCACAGCTCACCTGTCACACGTGGGGCCTTGTGGCTTGTTCCGTGGCACACGCGCTTTGCCCTCATCTAGTTGCATCTGGGCTGTGATTTAACTCATCCTCATTCCCACTCTCTGCTGGCAAAGGAGAAGGTGACCATCAGGCTGCTGCTGCTGAGCTCTCTGATCGCTTGGGTCTGTTTTCCTGCAGATGGGAACGTCGGCACCTACGACCTGCCGGATTCCAGCTGCCGGCACCGCGACTCCTCAGCCTTCCACGACTACGCCGAGCTCCAGAGCTTCCACAGTGACTTCAGCTATGACAACCTGTGGGAAGCTGAGGAGAAGGAGCCAGGCACCCCACACACCTCCCCATCTCCTGTCCAGCAGATTTACCAGGTCTAAGGGACGGTCTCCGCAGCCAAGCACAGAAAGGCCCCCCTGGGTTCTTTTCTCGCTGGGCTTCCCTCCAGGATGAGGAGCCCAGGGCGTACAAAGCAAAGGGAAGAGCCCTGCCCTGCAAAAGGCTGCTTCCCATGTCCTGGCAGGCCTGGGCTTCAAATTTCTCCCCTAAATGTGAGGATGGGGGCAAAGCACAGCAGCAACAGCCCCCTGTGGACACGGAGGAGCAGCGTGTGTGCTGTGCCAAGGAGGACGCTCAGGGAGCCCTGGCTGGGGAACAGCTCTGCCCCCAAAAATGAAAGGAAGAACAGAAAGGGTCAGGCTTCCTCAGGTAAAAGGTGTTCACAGGAAGCAGTCACTCAAAGGCCAAAGAGAAGGGCTGGTTGGTGGCTGGGTTAGTTTGATTCCTTCTCCCCAGAGCCCTCAGGCTGGTCCCTCTGATGATCCCCTGATCCCTGAGAACAGCTGTTAAGCCAAACCTTCCTCCACTGAGCTCTGAAGTCTGCAGGGACGCATGAAACGTGTCCCACCCTGGTATACAAGGTTGGTAGCAATAGCTGTGCTCATAGGATTGTCCTCCTGCAAGATCAGAGTTATTGGACAAGAGATGGAGAACAAACCCACCAGATCTGAGCAGAATGGGACTTTCTTTCCAATCTATGCAAAAAATTCCTTCCTGCCAGTGCTGGCTCCAAAAACCATGGTGGGTTTCCTGTGACATGAGGAGCCTGACACCTTGGCAGGTGGAGTCTAGAAATGTGCTGCCAGCAAACATGCCAAGTGACTTGTGTTCACCAAGGTCTTCCCTGGAGAGGATGCTCTGGGGATTCCTCCTCTTAGGGAATGCCTCCTTTCCTCCCACTCCTCTGCACACGACTGGGCTCACACTAAATGCTGCCTGTGACTATTCTGGGCAGGGAGGGAAGAAAATTCACCACAAGTCAAACTCCAGCTGATCAAAGCAATGCCAGTGTGGGCTGTGATCCCCCTCTGCCCCCCCTCCAGACACACAGCAGGACCAGGACACAAACAACAGGGGACAGAGTCTCAGTGTTATTATTCTCCAGCCTCTTAGGCCAGATCCTTTGGCACATAGAAGATCAGCAGCAAATCCAAATGTTTTTACCTGAGGCTCCAAATTCTTAACCTTTGTTCCCTAAAGAGGCTGCAAACCAAACACAGGAACAAACCCTCTGTTTCTGTTCTTTCACTGGTGCAAACAAAACAATCTGGGAGCTCTTTGTACTTGAATATCTGCATATTACATTGTACTTCAATTTTTTTTTCGGGTATCCGACAAAGTTTACATGTAAAGTTTGAGTGGATTCTATGTATGTAACGTGTAAATGTATTTGAGTTAAAGACCTATTTAATTTTCTAGCTGTGGATGAGGTTCAGTGCTGTGGAATGGGCAGCTGCCTGCACATTCACGAGTGTGTTGATTTGGGTCTTGTAGCTGTCACTGTTTTGTTTCGGGTTTGCTCTATTTTGGGAAGATTTGTATCCAATAACCCCAAATTTTTCTATTTATTCAGAACAAAACTGCACTAGGGAACATCAAAAGCACATATATGCTGGGAGGTCTCCATGCTCTCGAGCTCCTATGAACACGTTGACTTCGAACATGGTCATCATAGCCTTTTAAACTGAGTTTCAACAGCAATATCTGCAATGTATCAAAAGGGAAGATTCCCCCTCCAGCTGATATTAAAGTTCCCTCGTGGGTTTCTGTGAGATTGGACAATTGCAGTACACATTCCCTGGGAATAATTTCCCCCTCTCTTCCTTTGCCATCACCTGGTTTAGTGGAGGTGATTTTTCCCCCATTGCTGCTGCCCCTTCCAAACCCTTCCTTCCATGAGGACTTTGGGGCCCTATATCCAGGAGGTTCCAGACTGCTGACTGTCTCCAATTCGGGTCAGGCACCTGCAAACACCTAATCCTTGAGCAAAGTCTCCCCAGTGTTTGTCAGGCAGCGAGACCTGGCTGGAGGTTTAAAGCCAAAGCTCATCGAACTTTGCTTCAGCACCATGTCCTGGAAAGGATCAGTCATGGAATCATAGGACCACTGTGTGGTTTGGGTTGGAAGGGACCTTAAAAACACCTGGTTCCAACCCCCTGCCATGGGCAGGGACACCTTCCACTAGCCCAGATTGCTCCAAGTCCCATCCAACCTGGCCTTGGACGCTTCCAGAGATCCACAGCTTCTCTGGGCAACCTGTGCCAGGGCCTCCCCACCCTCACAGGGAAGGATTTCTTCCTACTGTCTAGTCTAACCCTGCCCTCTGTCAGTTTGAAGCCATTCCCTTTTCCTATCACTCCACGCTGCTCATCCCTCACACTTCCAGAACGTCTTTGTGAGCAGCTGCTGTGGTTGGTCTGGCTCTTATTTCTGGTCCTGAGCTCCTTCTCTGTGTTCCTTTGTCTGTGTCTGAGCTCCTGCCTTTCTCCCCTCTATCTGTCCTGACTTTAGAGGGTTCTACAGCTTTTCTAGGCTGCTATAATAATGCAGATCAATTAATGTGTGTGGACCAGCCCTAAAATATCTCCAAATCAGCCCCCATAAGCATCAGGATTTAAAAATAGAAGGTTCCCTTAGAGCAGCACTAGATGTCTCTGTGCAGGTTGCACTGAATTGGAAATTAGTACCTATAAGCACAAAAAACACCTCTTATTTCCTGAAAAAAATGTATTCATCCTTTATCCTGGCTGCAGCAGGAATGGGATGGAGACCAGGTCATCCACAAAAGGCAGGTCCAGTGCTCTGGAGCTGCCAGCAAGGCTGTGCACATCCTGCTGGTCACAGGGTAGCTGTGTCTTTATTCACAGAGGCAGATGAAAGGCATGAGATGACACTGGCTGCCAACAATTCACTCTCTGACAAATGATCCCTCCACCCCCCTCACTCCCTCCAAGTGTTAAAAGTCCTGAATCAGGTGTGTGTGTGTGTGTGTGTCCCCTTTTTTCCATAGCTGGAAAGCCAGAGCAGTTCTTGACACACTGTGGATTGCTGGATTTCTCTCTGCTTTCTTAATTTCAGCCCTTTTTTCTCAAAGAATAGACAGCAAAGAGATGTTTAAAGAAAATAAAAACGAAGTGGAGCTTGTAAACCTGCTCCTTTGGCTTTGGGAATTAGGAGAAAAGCCTCTGTAATGAACACAAGGTGTAGCAAGTGAGCCCCGTTGCCCGTCTTTTTGTTGTCTTTACAGACACTCGGGGTTTGGGAATTCCTTGGGGAGCAGTTTGTGTGGACGCGTCTCTTCCATTCGGCTGCTGGAAAGCACGGCTGAGGTTTGGGAAGGACCCGCCGGGCAAACCCGCTCCCAGAACACCAGGAGGATGTGCAGGATCTGCTCTGATCCGCGACGAGCAACTCCCTCACTGCCCTGTGGGTGGGAGAATCCACCAAAATATGTCAGGACTCTCAGGGCTGGCCAACCGATCCGAGGAACCGGTGCTTCTGTCAGTCCTAGATAAGAGGGGGGGTCACCGCTCCCCCCGGCTCTGGCACAGCACCAAGCCCCCCAAAATCTCTCTGAACTCCAGGGAGAAGCCGGTCACGGCTGGAAACGGCCACAGGAATGTCCGTGGGAAGCTTCGCCCTGGTTTTATTGCAGAGAGATGAAGCAAAAAAAAATAAATTAAAATAAAAAAAGTGAAGGAGCTGCTCCGACAAAAAGTGATGGCTGGGAAAAGGGGGAGAGGCTTCTCCCGCTTCCAGCGGGACTCCGGCACACGGTGTATCCAGATGAAACACGGAGTCAGTCCCTCGGGATGCACCTGCCTGACTTTTTCATGCGCTTGGCAAGACGAGGTGTCAGATGAGGGAGCTACGTGCGAGGCAGAGCGGCGGGCTGGGATGGCACCGGTCCCACCTCCGGCACCGGCGCCCTCCCTGGAGCAGGGAGAGCAGCCCCGAGGCAGCGACGAGGCACGGAAAGGTCGTCGCTGTTGCGGTGGCTGCTGCTGTTCTTGCAAAAAAGGATGGTGAGGTCCTGGGTGCTCCCTGCGGGGTGAGATAGAAGGCACATCGGCCTCGCCGTGGAGGGAGAGGAGAGGGCTTAAAAGGTCGGAGAATAAACCAAGCATTAAAATTGCAGGCAAGCCCGAGCTGGTTTCCTTGAGGGGCACTGCTGCTTGAGTGAGCACAGCACACGCTCCCAGACCTGATCCCCCGATAGCAGCAAGATCTTTCAATAATTCCTTTCACTTCTGCAGTCAGCCGAAAACATCCATCTCCTGAAATATTTATCTCATCCACTTCTTCCAGTGCAGATCAAAAGGAGTGTAAAAATGCACCTGTAACCTGCTGGATCACCTGGCACCTCTGGTAACTTTTAGCAGGCGGAGGTGCCAAATCCTACTGACATCTCCCTGTCCAAGCTGTAAAGGATCAGACACCAATTATCACAGGCAGGCAAAGGGTGACAGGCACCTCATGTTACCTGCAGCACAGCTGGAGTACTCAACTCTGCTGGGAAGAAACAGCACTGGGACAGAGGCATTAAGAGGGTGGGATACACCTCACATCCTTTGGATGGGAAAACACACAGTTGGTGCCACTAAGGCTTTCCCTGTTTGCACAGGTCAGGGACAGCCAGGAGTTACTTTTCCCACCCCAAGTGCCATGTTTGGCTGTGTATGGCTCATCTCTGGATTGGGGCACTGGAAACAAGAGGTCCCAAAGCCAGGGCATCCCTTAGGAAAGATCCAGCTGACATGGGAACGGGCAGACTCCCCACATGCCAGCAGAGCCCTGTCCCATTCACACCCCTCCTGAAGCAGCTAATGGCATCAAAAATGTCGTCAAAATTATGGTTTATGGCCAGAAACCCTCCCACTTCCAGTGAGACCTCCAAGCCAACTTTACAATCACTGAGACAGACACAAACCACTTAGCCAAGCATTAAATTCAGTGATTTCTGACACAATCCTTTATTATCTGCCAGTGCTGCACCTGGCAGTGCTGTACATGGCCGGGAGGGAAATGAGCTGTTCCTGCACCTGCACGGGGAAGGGAAAACATTCTTTCCTCCAGGTCTCTGTGACAGGGCTAGAGAACACAAAACCTGAAAAATTCAAACCAAGCAAGCAGGATTGAGCTCTGTCCTCACCCTGAGGATCTCGCCCTGTGTGAGAACTGCCAGAGATCCCTTCCCTTCAACAAACCTGCCTGCTGCCCTCCTCTGCCCTTTCCTGCTGCTCTCAGCTCCCTGTGGCAGCCTCCCAGGAAAGCCCAGCACAGTGGAATTGCCTGATCCCTCCAGCTGTTCCCCGTCTCCCACCCGCCACGCCCAGGCTGCCGTTCCCACCTGCCGCGGAGAACGCGGGGAGAGCATCGCGGATTACGGCTGGATAAACAGCAAACCAGAGCACATGGAATGCTTCAGCCTCCCCTGTGCTCCTGCTTGGAGCAGAGAGCAGGTCTGCTGGGCCTTTCTGAGGAGGCAGTGCCAGGTGTTCCTGGATCCAGCCCAGGCTTGGAGAGGGGGATGAGGGAGCACGGAGGTGATGAGGGTCGACGGACCGAACGCAGGAGCTGCTGCTGGGCACTGACTTGTGCTCACTGATCTGTTCAGAGGGCCCTGAGGAGCTGTCTGAAGAGAAGCCGAGAGCTTCTGAGGCAGGAGGGTTCTCTGGAACAGGCTGTTAGCGACATGTGACAGCCAAGATGTGTCTCAGAGGGGCAGGCATGGGGACTGAGCCAAGGAAGAGCAGACACAGCCCATCTCCCTGCATGCTCTGTCCTCCAGGGCTCAAAAAACCAGCCCATCAACTCCTGCAGTTTTGTATCAACAGACACATAATGCATTGATTTCTCATTCTTTAAAAGTCAGCACTCATTCAACGGTTTCCCACACCAACAGAGGAAAGTACACAAAAGTAGTAAATGAAATAGAACTTTATTAGAAGCTTCCAGCATATTTTATCTGTTCTTCTCCTCCACAGAACTCCTCTTACTGGATATACAGCTGCTATAGTCCATATAGAGCCTGTACATCTCTCTCACTACTTACAGTTACATATCTCACTGTACAATTGCACAGTGTGCTCTCTTATCAGCAATAATACATGGTCTTCAGTCCATCCCTACACACATTAAAATTGCATGGCACTCTGCATTACAAGGAAAGAGCTAAACCTCCCCTCTCTGGTTTCATGAGACAAACATCACCACACCGTTCCTACAAAGCTCACAGGCAGATCCACACTGGTATTCTGGGCTGATTTCCCTTAGCACCTTTGTGGATCTGGTCCCTGAGTGGTTAATCTCACATTCATGCTGTTACCGGACTTGAGAGTGGAGAAAACCCCTCATGAATAATGCCCTTGAGTGATGAGGAAGGCACTGGAGACAGGGGAGGAATTGATCCGCTTCCTTTTCATTTATCACCCCACCTTCCACTCTGGGCCCCCTCAAGCCCTCCCCAGCCCCCCCCAGGTTACAGGCTCAGCCACAGCACCCCCTCACCCCACACCTGCCCCAGCTGACTTTATCCCTCTAGGGTGGGAGGCAGAAGAGGGAACAAGTCATATATCCAGACCCTTTATGAGGTTTGGGCAGAGCCAAACATGTACACGTACTTCTTCCTCCTTCCCAACATGCTCCTGTCCTCTTCAGGGCTCTTCCCTGAGCTCAGCCCCTTTCTCTGCTGCCCCTTTCCATCCTGTGCATCTCCTGCAGGACCTTCCTGGCTGCTCCTTCCCCTGGCTCTGGCTGTGTGATCCCTGTCCACCCTCTGCCTACGTGTTTAGGATGTGCTCTTGCAGTGGGTGCTCCTCACCCACAGGGACGGACGTGGCTCTGGCTCAGCAGGGCTGAGGTGGCTACATGCAACAGAAACCTTATCTCAGCCTCCTGAACTGTTACACTGAACTGGGACTTCTTGGAGTGAAATCCAAGGGGATGAGTCCTCCTGCAGTGAGCCAAACCAGTCATGGGAGCCCTGGGCTCTGCCAAGAGAGCGGCCCCTCCATCCCCCTCCAGCTGCTGTCCAGCCAGCACATGCTTAGCAAAGCCCCATGTTTGGACAGACAGCTCTTCCCAAAGCTCTCTGCACTCTTCCTTCACAGATATCCCAGCTCTTTCATACCAATGAAGCATTTTCCTGGTTTCTTTTGCCCTCGCCTCCCTCCACCACGTCAGTGCCTTCCTTTGCCACCAGGTGACTTCAGCAGGGAGGAGGGATAAGCAGTGCCCTGGGACAGTCACTGGCTGCTCCCAGGGAGTGTCCCAGGAGAGTGCAAGGAAAGACCAGAGCAAGCCCAGGCTGGGCTCCCCTTTTCTCCAGTACAGGTACCGACTGCCTACCGTGTCATAAACTCCTGTCACCGGAAGGATCCTGCTTCCTGTGACGTCCTGTCCCGTGTAGGGATGGCTCCAGAGAAGTCTTGGTGCTGGGATCCAGGCTTCTCACACTGTCCAAGAACAAAGTCCCCAGTCTCTGCCTCCACTGTGCCCACCTGTCCCCAGGAAGCACCTCCAGTGTGAGCTGAGCCTAAGTCCGGGGGTGTCCTTCTCTGACCTGCCTCCGGAAGTAGCGGATGGCAGAGAGCGTGCCAAAACTTGCCAGGAACACTGGAAAAGAGCCCAACACATTTCCACAGTTAGTCTGGGTGCTTCTTCCAAACCTAAGGATCTGCTTTCCAGACCTGTAGATCACAAGCTTGGCTCCCCCTGCTCCGTGGGACATAGAGGGGTCACTCCCCTCCCTTCCCCAGTCCCCTCCTGCCTTTGCTTTTTGTCCCCTCCATGCTGAATTTACTCCCAGTGCATTCCCAGCCACCCACAGCCTGGCTGCCCACATCTAGTGCTGTAGTTTGGGCACATGGGTCACACCACCATTCCACAGCAAACAGCTTTTTTTCAAGGGCAACACTAAACAGGCTCCATGTGTGGGGCAGGGATTTGCACAGGTTGGACACTCAGGTGGAGATTTAATGGATGGGTTGGATACACAGGTTTAATCCTGGGTGAGGAAGACACAGTAGAAAATCTCACCAGGGCTTCAGGACAGTCCCTTCATTTTCTACTTCTGTTTGTACCCAGGAAGATGCCAGAAAAAAATACCATTTTGTGGATTATCTATGGATTTTCTGATCCCAGCCAAGAGCAGAAAATACCACAAACAAAAAATGTAGAGATACAACAAATAACTAATAAGGATTATACACAGATTCAAGCTTTTCTCTGTACTGTCAGCCAATGTTTTTAGCTTGGTTTATAAGAGAGGTTAAATACCCGAGCAAAACTGGGAATCCAAGCCACGCCTTTGGAGTTCCCAGTTTAAATTCAGGCTTAATTTTGATTTATGTGTTAGAGGGACAGAAACAGGGAAATTCAACTGGAACATAAAATGCCTAAAGAGAATGGCTTGTCCAGGACTGGATGGAACTGCCTCCCATCTCCCCTCCTCACCGGGGTTATGTGATCCTGATGGCACGAGGACCCGTATCCTGCTTTTCTCACCTCCCTGAGACCACGTCCACCATCCCAATACCCAGAAGACAAGGAGGAGCAGGCCAAAAGCTCCTTGTGATGATGGCACTGAGCAGCCTTAGCTAATGAGCTATTCTCAGCCCGGGGTGTCAGCTTCCTGTGTGACCTTAGTGGGGAACATTCCTCCCCGGGACAAGCAGCAGGAAGCCTTGTTCCCACATCTCAGCCCGTGGAAAGGGCTCTCCAGGGCTGGACCCTGCACTCAGCTGCTCCATCCAGGGTAGGAATGAGGAATGCTGCTCTCACTGCCCCATCCCCTGCTCATCCAGCGACCTTCACTCCTGGGGGGCTCAGCAAATTTGTGATTCCCGAGCTTCCTCTTTTCCCACCAACTATCCCCATGCTGTGGTTGGAGAGGAGAGGATCCAATAGCTCCGTTTACTTGCAGGACTCAGTGCACCAGGACAATACTTCAGCTAGGCTGTATTTAGAAAGAAGATTATATCTTCATAGCACATTAGAAAAAACACATGCATTTGTTCCAGCTGAGATGAGGGAGCCTAAACCTGCACACTCCAGGTCCTGAATCTGCTGCTAGCCAGCATGGATCCTCAGGAAGCCTCTCTTTTCCTAGCAAACTGGTCCTGATCCCTGTCAGCAGCAGGGCCAAGGCTGGGAATAGACTTGTCCTACAGCTCAGCTCCTGTCAGCAGCCACTTGGTGTGGTGAAAGGACAATGTAAACGAGCAGGAATCAGGACTGCCACTCCATAAGAGAGACAAGGCATTAAAAGCACACTTTGGAAAAGCAGGGAAGTGACTGCACTTTCCCACAGGCAGCAGTAGGTGCATTTGTACCCCTGCCTTTGCCCCTGCCAAGTCTTCCACGAAGTCATTCCCACCCCTCTCCCACCAGGCCAGGCATTGTACATACTGGTCTTCCAGGCATCCGGAGCCTGCAGGTCAGACGTCTTCACTGCCCAGGACGCAAAGGCACAGAAGACCAGGCACATGTCTTTGTGGGTGAGCACTCGTGGATCCTCTGCCGTCCCTGCCAGGAGAAGAGCACGAGGTTTGGGGTTTTATGCCACCTCCTCTGCCCCAGCCACCCCACCCCCCCATCCCTCTGGGGCACGAGTCCCTCGCGCTCCCGGGGAGTCACATTGTTGTCACACATTTTCCCTCCCAGATGACATTTTTATCACCATTTGTCAAGTCAAACCTGTCTATTTAGGACTCGGTTCTGTTTCCTAAAGTTGAGGGGTGCGTTTTTCACCCCTCTCAGTTTTATACTTTGTTGAAGACCATGAGGGAAATGTTTGTTAATGCCACCCCAGGACCTCTGGCTGACTCACACCTCCCTGTGTGTTTTCCCAGCACAGAGTGGTGACTGGAAATGGGTCTGGGGAGTAGATTTAGGAGAAAGTGATTCCTGGGGACCTCTGGGCCAGGCCCCCTTCCTGCCAGACAGTGCCCCAAAGGCACACACTGCTCCAGGATGACATCTATTCCCCTGAGAAGAATCAGTGCTCAGCATCTCACTGATCCCAACCCACTCCCACATCCTGCTAAGTCCAGGGATGGGGACATCCCTGAGTGCTCTACATTTCCTCCCCTGCTGCATTTCCAGCCTGGAACAACTTCATGCTATAAGAGTAGGTTATTTTTGCTCCCGTGTTTATTTGATCAGGCTTTTAATTAAAACTGACTAATTATCTGTGACCATGGCAAAGGGGGCTTTTCTCCATGCAAACCGACTGGAAGCTCTATTTTGAGGCACCCTTTGGGATGACTCACTCATTGTTTGGGTTTAATATTAACTACCAGGCCCTGTGGCTCCAAACATCACATAAGCTTTAAGACAAATACACTGGCTGTCCTCGTGGGCCAAACTTCTCTCCCTTTATTCCTGTTTCTCTTACCTGCCTCCAGGAACGCTCATCGTTCAGGTGACCTCTCTGGTCTCTGGAGGGTGTTTTTTCAAATTAAGGGCGTGTTTTTAAAGTCCCAGATTCCCTGTCCGTGCCTGCTGCAGCGCTGGGAGCCGGCCTGCAGGACCTGGCCAGCAGCACTCGCTTGGCACGGGGACAATGGGAGCATCCCAAGGGAGAGCCAGCACGACACAGCGTGGGACACGTCCCTACAGGGGACAACATGCTTTACCTCTCAGTGCAAGGGCCATGTCCTCACCTTCTGACCACACTTGGCCTCTTCCCGGGGGAGCCAGCGGGACGAGGGCGAACTTCTCTCCGGATCCTCTCGGCACCAGAGCCTGGGAGGCTGAGGCTTGGCCTCCAACAGGGTGTCTTTGCCTCTGCAGGAGGGACTTCAGAGCCCCCACAGCTCTCTTCACCTCGGAGGCTGGAGCGATTGAGAAAATCCCTCTCCAGCCCGTCCTGTTCCTAGGTCTGTCTGGGAAGAAGTGTTCACACACCTCAGGGACTGAGATAATCACAGTGTCCTTGAGCGGAGCTGAGCTGGGATCCTCATTCTGCAGCCCAGTGTGGTCCAAGCTGCCGAACTTCTTTCTTTTCCTGTCTTTACCTTTGGCTTTTTTCCTGTTTCCTTCTGGTTCATTGAAAAAATACTCATAGAGTTCAGGCCAGGATATTTCCCTTTGCAAGGGTGATCTCCGCCCCTCCACTGAGCTCCCCAGTTCTTCGTCTTCCTCTTGGGAATCACAGAACAAATAGTCATACATCTCAGGCCAGGTCACATCCAGGGTGTTTGACCTTGCAGAAGCCCCATCTGCAAAGCATGGGGGGCTCAGCTTCCTGGGGATCTCAGGGGCAGGTTCCCAAGGGATCTCAGGGGTAGCAATCCTGGGGATCCCAGCAGCAGTCTGCCTAGGGATGTCAACAGCAGGAGACCTGGGGATCCCAGCTGAAGGCTTCCTGGGAATCTCAGGGGCAGGCTCCCAAGGGATTTCAATTGAAGGAACCATGGGAATCTCTGAGGGCTTCCTGGGGATCTCAGCTGCAGGAAACAGAGGGATCTCAGCTGCAGGAAATCGAGGGATCTCAACTGCAGGGACTTCAGGGATCTCAACTGCAGGAGCTCCAGGAATCTCAACTGCAGGAACCCCAGGGATCTCAGCTGGAGGCTCCCTGAGGATCCCAGCTGCAGGATCCCCACAAGCTCCCTCAGCAGCATCCCCTCCGAAAGCTGCCACACTCTTGGCTTGGAGAGGCTTCCCTGGCATGTCCTGGCATGCCTCTCCCGAAGGAGCCACAACTCCGTTGTCAGGGATCACTGGTGCACTGTCACGTACGCCCAAGCCACCAGCCTGCCCTGCCTTTGAGGGCTTGGTGGCCTTTGTCTTCCCTGGGGACTGTTCCCCTGGCTCCTTCCCCTTCTGCCTCGAGGGAGCAATCCCGGCTGGATCACCCTCATCCACACCAGGGCCGGGCACTGTCTGCTTGCCCTCCGCCGCCTCCTCGCTGCTCAGCCTCACCAAAGCCGCCTTGGCCGCCTTCTCCTTCCCTTTGCTCTTCCGGGAGGACATTGGCGAGCTCGGAGGTGCCTTCCCGGGTCCCTGTGGGGCCCCCTGAGCCGCAGCCCCCCCCGGCTCCCTGTCCCCCTCGGCAGCGCCTGCCCCGCGCTGCTTGCGGCTCTTCTTCTGCTGCCCCGGCACCTTGGGCCTCACCACACTGGGGGACCCGGCCGGGGAGCTCCGCTCGGCCCCCGCTTTCTCCCCGCTCGCCTCCTCCTGCGCAGCCCCCGGGGATGGGCCGGGGGGGTCACACGGGGGTCCCCGCGGCCTGGGCTCCGAGTGGGAAGCGCTGGGATGCCTTTTCCTGGCAGGGGGTGCTGGTGAACTGCCCTGTGCCGGAGTCTCTGGCTGTGCCACCGCCGCGCTTCCATGGGGTTGTTGTTGTCCCCCTGCCGCGTCCCCTCCCTGCTCGGGGGCGCTTCGAGTGCCGGGGGGCTCCATGGCCCGGCTGCCTCCGGCTGCTCCTTTCTCCGATGCCGCCGCTTCGCCCGCTGCGTCCTGCCCTGGGTTGCCCTGGGCTGTGCCACCAGCCTGGCCGGCGATGGGGGCTGCAGGGGGGCGAGGGGGCTGCCTCCTCTGTGCGCTGGGCATGGCAGGGGGGGCCGGGCAGCCGGGCTGGTCGCTCTCGCACAGGAACCTGCCGACAGAGCCCAGCTCCGCTTCGTCCTCGCTGCCCGACAGCGGCTCCGCCGGGCAGAGGTGCCCACCGGCCTGCCAGCACAGGGGGGAGTCTCCGGGCACCCCACGTGGGGCAGAGCTCCCTGTGCCAGGCGCTGGCTCGCTGCCCTCCCTGGCTGGGATCAGCCTGTCCGGGCTGGTGTGGCCGTCCCCTTGCTCAATGTCACTGAGGCACTGCTCCTCGGCCGTGGCCAGCGAGGCCGGGGCGAGGTTGCACTCCTCTGAGGCCAAGAAGAACTCAGCCCATTCCCTGTCGTTCAGCTGGATGCTGTACTCGAAGTTATCCATGCCTGCAGTGGGAAAGCAAAGGGGAGGGGGTGGGAGAGATGGGGGCATGAGGAGGTGGCACCAGTGTCGGCAGATAGAGGCGAGGTGTGCGCCCCTAATCCTGTCCCCGTGGGTTCCTTCCCTGCCAGCTGCATTCACTCATCCTCACTCATCCTCCCTTCTTTCCAGCTGAAATTCCAGCTCCTGGCAGGCTCAGCAGGATGGGGATGGCTGTGCTGGACCATAACCCAGCCAGCAGTGACAGACACCACTGTTCCCCCCCTCTGGTCCCTTCTGCCTCTGCTCCCCGAGCACGGCAGCAAGCACAGAGGGGTTGGGATTCTCTCCGCAGCTGCACAGAAGGTCTGGGATTCTCTCCACAGCAGCACAGCAGCATCACACCCAGCAGCATCACACCTCACACACCCCTTTCCTACTGCTCTTGCCTACAACCCACGTTAAAAACTGGGATTTCTGTTCTTGAGCATTCCTGCTGCCACAGCATCACGCATGAGGGGAGCACGAAGCACACTCCAAACAGGACATTCCAGCAAGCCATGGCAGCTCCTTCCATAGCCTTGGCACCGGGGAGGGAGTTACAACAGAGCCCAAAACCGTGGGGATCCAGCAGCAGAAGAAGCAGAGAGATCACAAAGCTGAATCCTACCTGTACCCCAACCTAAGGTGGGGATGGAGCCATTCAAAGAGCCACGCAGGAAAATCCTCCCAGCACAACATGATGCCGTACCCTTGACGGGGGCAGAGAGCTCGGCTCCAGCACAGATCCATTCAGGGGCTAAAAATAAACCCCCCCTCCCTCCCCAGCGTGTCACTTGAGAGCCAAGTGTGGTGGGTTCAGAGAGGGCAGGTCCATATATAGAAGCTGGTGGGGGAGATGTCAGGGCATCAGCCAATGTGTGTCTGTCCCACAGCCACGTTTGGGGTCCCTGGGACCACTCCTGATGCCCACTGCTCCCTCCTGCCCTCAGCCTGGGATTGCTCCGTGGGATGGCCAACAGAGAGGGGGCAAAGGCCACGGAGCTCACACCTTTCATCACATGAGGGAGTGGGACACCTGGATGGCAATGACTGTCCTTTTTCCCACACACACCCACCTTTTGCCTCAGTCATCATTTCCAAGGTGGCAAAGGCACGCCTCAGGGCATGGTTCACCTACTGAGAGCGCTCCCAGGGCACTTAGTGCCAGCCTACTGCAGAGTGACATGAAAAGATCACAGCCAGCATCATGGCCTTGTGACAAACCTTGCAGGGTGCGTGTGGCAGCTGTCCCACACCGCCCAGGGACACCTGGTCCACGTGCTGGAGGGAACCTGGGGCTGGAGGCTCTGGGTGAGCCTGGCACGAGGGAGTTACTGGCCGAGGGTGGCCTGGCAGGTCAGCAACCAGAGCCAGAAATAGCCCTCGGCTCCCATGAGCCCCGGATCTGCCTCCCACCACATGCCCTCCCTGTCCCAGGGGCCAGAAATAGCTGCCCTGAAGTAGCTGCTGCAGGACAGTGGCTGTGAGCGTGAGCCCCAGCCCAGCTCCATGAGCTGGTGTCCCAAGGGGGACCAGCACTGGCCCAAGGCTCCTGTCACTCCTTCTGTCACCGGGGTGCTGCAGCCCCCACAGCTGGAGATGGCCAGTGGTGTAGATGCTGTGGGAGCTGAGAGGGACCCACGTGCTCTGCATCCACTTTGGGGGTCCTGCAGACGCTACAGAAGCCAAGAGGGACCCACATGCTCTGCGCCCACCTCAGGGGTCTTGTAGTTGCTCTGGGTGCTGAGAGGGTCCCACATGCTCTGCATCCACCTTGGGGGTCCTGTGGAAACTGGGGGATCTAAAAGGGACCCACATGCTCTGAACCCCCTTCAGGGGTCCCAGAATGCTGAGGGAACCAAGAGGGACCCACATGCTCTGAACCCCCTCCAGGGGTCCCAGAATGCTGAGGGAACCAAGAGGGACCCACGTGCTCTGCGTCCACCTCGAGGTCCTCATCCGGGCTGGGGTGCTGGCCATGCCACAGTGCACATTCCAGGGAGTTGGGGGCCAGCTGGGAGGATCCGGCTGGGAGAGAGGGAACCTCCTGCCCTGTCCTGCCAGCCCTGCCAGCCCCGGCCATCCCGTGGGATGGAAGCTCCCCGTCGTGGCTGCCGCCTCACACTGCACAGCCCGGCAGAGAGCCAGGAGGGTCCAGCCCGCCAGCAGCTGGAATCAAGGGGTAAATATTGCCCAGGACACGCTTCCCTTCTCCCTGCTCCAGGCTGACGCACGCAGGGAGCTTGTCCAGCCGGGAAAATATGGAAGGAAAGAGGTCTGCTGCCTTCCCATCCTATCTCATGTCTGATCTGGCTACACCCTTCTCCCCCTCACACAACTCGCAGACGCAGAAGGGAAACCAACTGGCTTCCTTTTCTTGGCTGCAGTCGACTTCCTTCCCTTTGAGCCCGGCAGCCAGGGTTAGTCAGAGAAACCTTTAAACTCAGCCTCGCAAACCGCAGCAGAGAACATGAAAGGGGCAGAGGCAGCGAGAGGAACTGGGAGCCAGCAGCGGGCTGGCGGCCCGCGTTATCAGCGTCACATTGCAAAGCCAGGCCCGGAGCAGCCACACAGCAAACCCTGCAGGAACTGCACACACCCCGCCACACGTCCCACCCCGGCCCCCCAGACACAAACAAGTCTCAGCGCAGGAGACATCCCGCTATTTATTTAGCTGTCCCAGGGAGAAGCCAGCACGCTGTCCTTGGGGAAGTGACACATCTGCCGCCACTTCCCTGCCTTCCTCTTGGGGGGATAAAAGCTCAGCGTGGCCTTCAAGGGCATGGCACCCTGCCCCGAGCCTCAGGGGTGGCAGAGGGGCATGGTGCTGCCTGCCAAGGACATCCAGCAGTGGCAGCCTGGACAGCCCGGCTCCGATTTCCTTCTGGCACGCGGTGCCTCTCTGGGATACCTGGCTCCAGCTCTCCCCAGGAGGTGATGCCAGATGCTGGGATGCTACAGGGCTGCTCCAGCACCATCCTGTGGATGGCACCTGCCGTGGGCAGAGCCAGGAGGGCACAGCCCCCGGCACCTCTTCCCAGCACCTCCAGGATGGACGCTGTGGTATTAAGGACATTATATAAATAACTAATGTCAATGTGTAATTAGAGATGGGCCTGAAATAAAGCAGCAGATGAGGCCCCTCTCTCTGCCTCATGGCATAGGACACAGCGTGGGAGAAAGAGCCAGGATCAAGGGCATGGAAAAGGGGCCTAGGGAGGAAAACCAGGAGTGCCATGGAGAGTGCTTCCTTTGGGATGAAGACCCATTCTGTGGCTTCAAGCTCCACATTTGTTACTCCAAGTGTAAAGGGCTTTTGACTTCTGGGAAAGGAGCTTTCAGAGCTTTATAGAATAATACTCTGAGATAACCAATTTCCTATCCAGGAAACTCCATTTGGGAAAATTCCACCTCCATGCAGCTCTTAAAACCAGCACTAAAACATCACGAGTATGGGGGTTTGGCTGAATTCACTGTGAGACAACACAGACAGTGCAGAGAAATGTGGCTTTGATTATGAAGATGTCCTCCCTGCCCTGATCTACACCCATCACATGCTGTGTGTGAGGGGAGGAAGAGAGATGAGTTCGTAGGAAAAGCAATGGAAAAAAAATAAAAGCATAATGGAAAAAGAAATGTGTCCACAGCTTCAGGAGCAAGACAACGTTGGCCCTTGCTGCTTCCCACTGCCCAGGACAGACTCTGGGGTTATTTTCTCATGCCTTCTCCCATGTTGTTTGGATCATCCTTCAGCCTCGGTCACTGATAGTGCCTGGCCTTGTCTGCCCGTGTCTGGCTGGGCTCTGGTCCTCTGCTTTTACAGCACCAGCTGTTCCATCTTGTGATCTCCCCCTGATCTGATGCATTTCTTCCCTTCCATAAATTCCTGTGAGGTACAAACTGCCACATGGATAGCTCGGTCCTTGGATTAGGGAATGCTGAGCTGCTCAGGTACAGCTCTGACCTTGCACCCTCACTGCCACGAGACCTCCTTTGAGACAAGGGAGGGAGCAGATATGGAATTCTGATCTCCCCCAGGGAAAGCCTGGGAGGAGCAGCTCCCCCACCCTGAGGAAGGGGTTAACTCTGCATTGAAACTCGAAGTGCAAGGAAGCTGTAACCACCAGGCTGGTTTTGCTGGTTTGGGGGCAGGTGAGCAGGAATTATCACCCCCAAACCATAAGACTCTCCGCATTGTTTTTGCCCAAACCCCTTAACTATTTTGATGGATTTTTTTCTTCTTTTTTTTTTTTCTTTTTTTTTTTTTTTTTTTGCCTGAAACTCACTCCCCAGGCTCTCTTAAAATTCAAGCCCATGCTTCCCGAGCCGCCAGCAGCAGGCTCACGCAAAGGTCAGCCTCTGCTGACTTGAAACTCAGCCTGCACTCGCCTGAAACTCTGCCAAGCTCTTCCAAAAGCTCGTATCCTGGCCGGAGTTTCGGGTTGCTAATCCAAGTCTCACTGGGTTTCAGATTTCTCTGCAAGCTTTGGCTTTGCTCTACACAAGAATAGCTCTGGGCTACATCCACGCTGTGCTGGCGGGACCCTTCCAGCCCGGGGCAGGGGTGGCAGCCCCAGGGGCAGGGGTGGCAGTTCCAACAAAGCAGGGTAAACAGGGCAGGCAGCTGCCTCAGGGGCACGTGGATGGGCTCAATATCCGTGGTCCTGGATGCACCATCCCTGGGGGACAGGTTCTGCAACAAACTCCCCAGCTCTGCCTCTCTGCCGGACAGGGGCTGTGGGACACTGTCCTTGCCCCAGAGCTGTGCCCAGAACCTGTCAGGAGGCTGCAGAGATGCTGCCCAGAGAAGCTGTGGCTGCCCCATCCCTGTAAAGTGTCCAAGGCCAGGTTGGACGGGGCTTGGAGCAACCTGGGCTAGTGGGAGGTGTCCCTTACCCATGGCAGGGTGTTGGAACTGGATGAGCTTTAAAAGGTCCCTTTCAACCGAAACCATTCCAAGATTCCATGACTGTAGCTGCTCCCTTGGCAGCAGTTCTTCACTGCCAGAGGGCAGGCAAGACCTAAATCACCACAAAACTCATCAGTGCAAAGTCACCCCAGCACCTTGCTTCAAACCAAAGTGTAGCACGGTGACAGCAGGCCGGTGCATGGTCTGGGTGGCTGTGGAGCTCCTGGCTTGGGGACAGCAGCTGTAAGGCCAGGGGACAGCTGTCATGTCACAGCCACCTCGCTTTTCACATTGCTCACTGGTGTGGGAGAAATCTCTCTGCAAGTCACACCCATGCAGAGATATCTATTCTATTGTATTTTTTTTTTTATAAGTCCTGAAAAGAGACTGCTGGGCTGAAGTTCCAACTCACGGGACTCAGTTTCACCCCTGAATCCAACAGGATCGGTGTTTCACCCCTGGACTCATTTTCCCTGCTGTTTCCACTAGATGTCACTTACAGCCACAAAGTTAGCAGTTTCCCCACATTTTTAACCTTCTCTGTGGAGGTTAAAATTCTACGGAGCAGGTCTGTGGTAATCCTAAAAAGGGCTCTTAGGTGTCCAGTTCATTAGGGCTGTGAAGGTACTAGAGCCAGTCAGGATTGCAGGCTGTAGGGGAGGGGGGTGTAGGGGAAGCTGAGAGCATCCCATCCAGCTGGTGTGGTGCCTCTAGGGGAAGGGAAAATCCATGTTCCATAAGGCTGGAAGAGCAGAGTCTTTGCTAACACTGACTTGAGCAGGTTGGGAGCCTCTACAGCAAGGCTGTCGTGCCCTGTGCTGGAACATTAGATGTTCAGTGATCCACGCAGGTAGGTCACCAGCTGCCACGTGTGGGTGTCCAAATCTCTAAGCCAGCAGCAGCTCCAGCTCCACAGTCACCAAACATCCAAAGTGCTCCGGGGTAAGGGCTGTTCTGCACATCGTAGAAAACGTGGGGTATTTTGGGTGATCCCATCTGGGGGTGTGGAGGTTCTGAAACCGTGTGGCAAAGGCATAAAGCAAAACTCACAGAACCACAGAACATCCTGGGCTGGAAAGGAGCCACGAGGATCATCCAGTCCAGCTCCTGACCCTGCACAGACACCCCAACAATCCCACCACGTGTCTGAGGGTGTTGCCCAAACACTCCTTGAGCTCTGGCTGCCTTGGGGCCGTGACCACTGCCCTGGGGAGCCTGTTCAGTGCCAACCACCCTCTGGGTGAGGAACACTTTCCTAACATCCAACCTAAACCTCCCCTGACACAACTTCATGCTGTTCCTGTCATTGGTCACCAGGAAGATCAGTGCCTGCCCCTCATGAGGAAGCTGTAGGCTGCAATGAGGTCTCAAAGGAGGGTGAGTTGGTGTCCTGGGCCACCTCTTTGGTGTCCTTCCTCTTCCCCTCCTGCACCCACCATGATGTGAGGGAGAGAGGATGCTTTGGGATGGAGCACTGGAGGCAGTGGTGGCTGACACCGGCCCTTGGGAGCAAGAGAGCACTCCAGGATGAGACATGGAATGGGAAAAGGACCTGAGACTTCCTGACAGAGTGTCAACTTGGGGAAGTTCTCCCCTCCCTGTTCTGGCTGTGGGCCTGGAAAGGGCAACGGTAGCTGGACCGGCAGCCACAGCTCCGCTTTCTGTCCAAGCCGCTGATTAATTATGTTTTGGGTTGAAAGGGCCTCTCCTCCCACCCCAGCCCCAAACACAAGCTGTTCCACATCTGCAGGACCCTGTCAGCCCTCAAGGTCCCGAGTTCCTCACCCCTGCTCTGCCCACCCCCTTCCAAACAGATCCCATTCCCAGCTGAACGGGGCATCGCGGTTGTGTTATTCTAACTCCCAGCACATCGGCCACTGCGCTGATCCCAGCCCACCCACTGTCAGCAGCTTCAAAGAGCAGAGGAGAGGTCAGGTTGCAAAGCACAACAGACACCGGTAGCTCCCTGCACACGCTGCTCCACTCACCCTCTCTCCCAGGGCGGGAGACTCCCAGCTCCAGGAGTGTTCCAGTCTGGCTTGAATTAAATCAGCCTGGGAGAGCTGCTGGCATTAACCCTGTGAAGTCCGAGGCTGTGCAACGGGAATCCCCCAAAATGCTTGTTTGTTGTGGAGAGCTGCACTCCCCTCTGCCCATGGAAAAGGCTTTCCAGGACCCCATGGACACGCTGGCACAGCACACAGCAGCAAGGGACAGTGACACCGTGCCAGCTGTGGAGGGGAGAGCTGTGCCAAGAGCATCGTGCTGGGCAGGCTCATCCCCAAAGCCTGAGGAGTCCAAATGCCACTGTCAAAAAAGCTCAGTCTCTCTTCAGGCTGAAGGCTCCCAAGGACCTGACTGCATCATTCACCTGATTTTGAAATCTGCTGCCTTTGGTCAGGGAATTAAAAGCCCCAATCTGAATGGATCTTTCTTTAATTTGTTTCCACATTTTGAATACGAAACCCCAAAGGAGAATCTTGGCCAGGAGAGTCACAGACTCTCACAGTCTTTATCTCCTTAGGTTGAAGGTTTGCACAGAGTTAGGATTAGAGGTGGTGCCACAAGAACAATTCTGGATTATCCATACCAGTGCCTAAGGCAGCGTGTGTGCTTGGGGGCCTCCCAGCAGCCAGGGCAGGGCAGCAAAACCTGAGCTGGGACACACCACAGAATCATGGAATGGTTGGGTTGGAAGGGATCTTAAAGCTCATCTCATTCCACCCTCCCATGGGCAGGGACACCTTCCACTAGCCCAGGTTGCTCCAACCTGGCCTTGGACACTCCCAGGGATGGGGCAGCCACAGCTTCTCTGGGCAACCTGTGCCAGGGCCTCCCCACCCTCAAAGGGAAGAACTTCTTCCTAAATTCTTCCTCTTCCCTTTGCAGATGAAAGGACTGGCTCTCTCTGTGGGTACCACACGACCCCCTTTCCCCATCCCCACCTTTCCACGGGCCAGGAGTCCCCGTGGGCACCGTGGGCAGGGTCAGGAACCCCAGCAGAGCTAATCAGCTCCGGAGGTAATTGCCCAGGCAGCAGCCTGGAGCCAGGGGCGGGCGAGGGGCTGGTGGAAACGGAGGCTGAAACAAGTCAGGCAGCAGCTGACTGTTCATGCACCTTTTTTATTCCTCCCCCGGGGGGATTGAGGCTTAGAAAATCCCGGCATGGGACCAAGGCTCCCCTGTTCTGGCATCTTAACAAGAAGCAGCTGCTTGAGGCAGAGTGAGGAATCAGCGCAAGGAAAAGGCCCCCACTGCATTAATTAAAGGTCACAGGGCCATTCCAGAGGCTTCCCAATTACCTCTGGAAGAGTGTCGCTAATGTGAGATAATGATGTCATACAGCCACTAATGAGGCAGGTTATCCAAACCCCGGGCCCCCCGTGGCCCCCTCCCCACGGGGACGGGCGATCACCAGCCAGAGGGAAACTGGCCACTCTTCCCCCCCACCCTCGCTCCCCTCCACCCCCTTCCTTAAGGACGCTCCTCGGGGCTGGATAATGGAGCTGGGAGAGGCAGGAGGAGAGGCCACAGCCCTCTTTGAGGTTTTTGTGCCGAGGAGCTGCTCGGCAAGGCCCCTTCTCCTCTGGGGCGGTGAATTGCTCCTCAGAAGTGATGTCAACAGGATATTGTTTGGCACTGACCCCGCTTGCCTGAGTGCTCGGGCCAAATCCAGCCCCATTAGCGCTCCTTAATTGAATGGCATTTGGAGATGGAAAATCTGCCTCCTGCCATGGAGGGCTCCAGCCCCTCAACTCCGTGGAGCAGGGGGATCTCCAGGAAACGGAGGGGATCAGCACTGGATGGGGAGAACAGCCATTGTCTCTCCTCTCATCATCTTGCATGGCAGGAGGCAAAGTGCCCCTCAGGCTCTTGTCTGGGACACACAGTGGGGTGGGATGGTCCCCTCCTGGGAGCAGCCATGTCCTCACCTCCTCTCCAATCCACACTCCGGGGTGCTGTGATCCCAGGAGCTGCTACATCTGGTAAAACTTTGACTAAAGCAGCCACCCAGGGGTCTTGGACCAATATTGGGTTTGGGGACAGATGGAAAAAGTGTTGAAATGTTCAATTCCACTCATCCTCCGCTGTGCTGCTTCTCCAGCCCCAATGCCCACCACGGAGCAGCCCTTGACCCGGTCCTTGGGAAGGTTCCCCAGGGTTCTGCAAGGCAGGTGAGGTTTCTGGTGACCAGCCTCCTGCAAAATTGATGCTCCAGAGACAGAGAGGCAGAGACAGAGTGCAATTCAGCACCTGCCTGGCTGCTCCCTCCGGAACAACAACGGATCCAGCGCTGAACTCACCCCTCGGGAGGTGATCCCGGGTTATCAGCAGCTTCTCCTTGGCCTCCCCATGTGGTTTCCTGCTGTTTGCTCAGGTAGTTTCTGCAGCAGCACTGATTTGTTTCCTGCATGAGGCAATGTCCCAAGCCTCCTCTCTCTTCAGGTCCTGCATTTGCCTTTCCAGATATTCCTTTTTCATTGCAAAGTGCTTATTTCCAACTGACCCAACAGCAGGAGAGCACAGGAGGTAGCACAAAGGAAAGATCAGGTGCCAGCAAAGGAGAGCCTGAATGAGTTGCTGGAGATTGTCTAGAAGGGACAGAACAGGAGAGAAAGAGGCAGGAGAAGCAATTCCTGCTATACTTGGGGCTTGGGAGATGGGGAGTCTCTACTACCTCAGTGTGGCTTTACCCAAGATCTCAGCAAAGCCCTCACAGACCTACATCAAGAAGCTGCTTCTGCACATGGAGTTTCCTGTGGATAAACTGCAGTGACCCCATCTCCAGAAGAGCTGCTGAGCCATTCCCTCCCTTGTCCCTCGCTCAGACTGGATCCAAACCCCTGGACACACACATAAAACAAGCAGAGTCTTTGGGAGCAAGGGCTGCCAGCTGCAGTTTCTCAGGCACTGGGAACAGACAGCACATGACTGGAGTGAGAGCACTTGCAGGGGGAGGCAGAGGTGGAGGCAGCAGGAATCTCTGAGTTCTCCCAGGAAGGCAGAGCTGAGAAGCGCCAGGGTTATTAATTATCTGCAGCTTTCATCCCTCCCACGTTCTGCAAGGAGGAAAAGTTGTCAGGGCAAAATGAACATGGGCGGCAGGGAGAGAAGAGATGAAAAGACTCCGAGGCAGGAACAGGAGGAGCAGAGGGGGTGAGCTGGGCTATGGCTTTGCCAGAGGAGGGTGCCAGGGTCAGGAGGACACAGAGTGTGCTGATAAGGATCCGTCCTGCCCATCGGGATCCTCTGAATTCCCCTCACATGCCTCAGCGGCCAAGGGGTGGGGTATTTTCCGTTCGCCAGCACGATTACATCTGCTGGAGGAATTCTGCTCCCATGGCTCCCCCAGGCTGGGTGGGATTTTTCCATGCACTTACAGATCAGGCTAAATCAACAAGATTTCCAAGCCTAGCCCTAACCTGCAGCAAAGGAAGAGACTGGGAAGGGCTGGAGCACTAAACCCTGACCTTTGCTAATCCACAGGCAATAACTGCAGGCGAGAAGTATGCTGCAGGCAATGTCAGACTTTGCTCTCCCCACGGGCAGCATTTTTAACCTTCATAGCAGACGGGCTTTCCTGTCAGCTCGCAGGCAGCAGCTGTGGGTCAGGGAGCTGTCAGCCGCCCTGTGAGCGATGGGCTGCTCCCAGGACCATCCCAGCAGTGCCTGGTGGGAAGGCCACGGGGCTGGGACCTTCAGGAAAGCTGGGAGGTGCTGCTGGCCTCTCAGGAGGCCCTGTTCGAAACCCTGCACCTCCCTTTGCTTACTTCTTCAATTCTAAAAATGGGGATAATGAGGCTGAGACCTTGGAGATGTTGCTATAAAAAACAATCCCTGTGTAGCAACTGGAGGCGTTACAGCAGACTGGGAAGGTGCTTCTGGTTCCAACCAAAATATGGATGTTCTGAGCAAATTCCTTGGCTCATCTGTCAGCATCAGGACCCTTACTAGTGAGCCAGAGCCCTGGTTTTGGTTCAAGATTTCTGGTCCCCACCGTCCCTCCTTGGCCGTGATGCAAATAGAGGCTGTCCCCAAGCACCAGTTTTATGCAAAACCATGCCTGTTGCAGCATACAAAATATCTCCCAGCTCAAAGAAATAAATAGAGAGTGGCAAAGATGAGTAACACCTGCATGCAAATCCATCCTCAGCCCTCCTCCCTTCTTCCCTAGTCCCCACCATGGAGTAGCCACTGGTCCATGGCCAGGCAGAGGCAGAGCCTTCTGCTTCCCCTTGGGAGCACTGCTGTCCAGGCCCGTGATCTGTCAGTGCTGGCACATTCTCCCGTGGCAGGAAAGGGGTGCAGAGATGTCTACATCATAAACAAGAGGCAGATGGAGTGATCTGATGATGTCCTCAGGCTCACTCCAGCAGGACACATGCAGTTCCCAGCTCTGTGCTGCCTAATGGCAAAAATCAAAAGCCTTCTCCCGGCTGGGAGCAGGGATGAAGGATTCCCACTGGAACACACTGCAAGTTAAGATCCCTGCTCCCAAATACTTGAGAAGGTAAGACAATCCATGACAGATGAGCAGATGTGGCCTGTCGTGGGGCTTCAGGGCACAGCAAGACCCAGCCTGGTTTTAACCATGCCCTGAGACTGTCACTTTATAATTGGCACCGCTGGTTCCTGCTGCCTCCATGTAGGGACAGAGATGGTGACTCAGGGAAGAAAATGACTCATACAAAGTCTGGACCAGATCTGTGCTGATAGAATTGCTTCCTCAATGCCAGTTTCTGCAGGCAAGGACCCGGCCTTCAGCTTTTCAAACCGACTGACTCCTTTGTCCTATGCTCTGCCTTGGAGCCCGGCTATAAATCTGGGAGAACGGCTGTTTTCCTTTGGAACCTGCAACCGACTTCTCCTTAAGCAGAAAATAAACACTGAGTCTGTCGCCTCTGAGTTATGGGGGAGTTTAGAGGCTGCAAGTGTGAAAAAGTTAATTGCCTGACACTCCAGTTAATCACCCCCAGCCTACGGTGGCCAAGTGCTCCGGTTCCTTCGCTGGGCTCAGCGTGAGCGCAGCCCCACCGCGAGCTGTGCCAGGGCCACCCCTCAACCCCCTAAGGGTGGCTTGTGTCAGACCTGCCACCATCTCAAGGGCTCGGCGCTGCCAAGAGGTGCCACCAGAGGACTGTGCCCTGTGCCCCCCTCTCTGCTCCCTGCGCTCCTCTTGCTCAACCCCCCCCGGATTTTGCAATCCCACCCCTGCCAGCTCTCAGAAGCCCAGACTCAGAGGCTCCGAGGCTTTTGTGCTGGTGTGGATTTGCACATATAGGGAGGGTGGAGGGGAGGAAAAAGCCCCGCTTAGTGGCTTTCTTTCAACCCCCTCGGGTGTCAGCAAAGCCATCAGCGAGTGATGCCCGGCAGGGACCCCCGGGGGCTGAGGCAGTGCTGGTGATGTGTGGAGCACAGGTAGGCCCCATCCATAAGGTGAAAAACAAGGACTTATGGAGCACAGGTAGTTTCCATCCATACAGTAAAAAACAGGGACATATGGAGCACAGGTTGTTCCCATCCTTAAGTTAAATAACAAGGACGTATGGAGCACGGGTTGTTCCCATCCATAAGGTAAATAAGGATGTATGGAGCACAGGTAGTTCCCATACATAAAGTGAAAAAACGAGGACATACAGAGCACGGGAAGTTCCCACCTGTAAACTATAAAATGAGCCCTTGATAGCAGCGAGTTGCCCTGCGTAGATTCCCCCTCCCCAAGGAACATTTTCCAGGCGGCCCCTGCGTGCCCTCCCGGCTCCCAGGGCCCTGGAGACAGGCACAGCAGAGCTCTGGCCTGGTTTCACACAGAGATTCCTGCCGTCTCCGACAGAGCCAGGGCCGGGGCGGCGCTGGTGCTTGTTCCTGGTTCTGGTTCATGTTAAGCAGAGGGCTAATGGGATCCATGTGACTCCGCTATCCCTCTGAGGAATAGCTTCTTAGCTGATAGGAACACATCTGTCAGGGAGCCTGCCTGCAGTTTGTAACTCCCGGGGAGGCCGGCTGTGAGTGCCAGACGCGGGGAGCCAGCGGGGATGCCTCCGGAGCATCATCCGCCTCACCCGCGGCCCCCGGAGAAGGTGCGTCACCGGCAGCCGTCGCGCTCTCTCCGCCTGCCCTGGGTGGGATTAGCGGCTCCCCGAGGAGCTGCTGGGGTGGTTCGGAGCCAGGATCACATCCCCCTTTTGCGGCTCCCCTCGGCAGCGCGTGTGCTCACACGTGAGACACGCAATGCGGCTCCGCCGGTCGCGGCTGGGGAGCCCGGAGGAGGGCGGGCAGGGCTGGCTGCTGCTGCCAGGCTCCGGAGAGACACCGGCTGCCTTTCCAGCCTGCCACAAAAGCGCCTTTTGTGCGGCGCTGCGCGGGGTTCGGGGCTGCGGGGAAGGAGGGGCAGCTCCAGGAGCCTCGGCGGGGCTGGTGGCGAGGAGAGACGTTCACCTGAGCTGGTGTTGGCACGGCACAGCCCGACCCCGGCAGCTGCGGTGCCAGCAGCCTCTTTTGGCTCTCCCAGAGGGACAGCCGAGCCCGGGAGCAGCAGATGAGCTGCTCTCACAGATGGAGTCAGTCAGCCTTTGCCTCTCGTTGAGGAGGAAAAACAATCTGGTCCAGCCTTCCCCAAGGACTCTGGGATTTTCCTAGGCCGGACTAGGGGATGGAGTCACTCAGACCCTCTTCTCCTGGGAGATCTGGTCACTTAGCCACTGACACTCATCATTTCAGCTGTAGTTTTGCTGGGCCTCTGCTCCTCAGTGCTGACACAAGGACAAATCTTCATTTTGTTGCCCAGTTTGTCCAGTTGGATGGTGGGGACTTGCCCCTGTAGCAGTGCTTGGGCAGCTTCTGGCACACCAGGGCTGGTCTCCATGAGTGCCAGGAGGAAATGGAACCAGCAGTGGCAGAGGGGAGGCTGGAGGAAGAGATATTTAATTCCAGAGCAGGTAGCAGCTCCTTAGTGCCACCATAGAGATTCAGGAGGCAAAATGCTGTGGAACCCTGAAGTCCCACCTCCCTCAAAGCT
>JAWWLV010000061.1:5878176-5888820 GCA_035041135.1 Platyrinchus mystaceus | reverse complement strand
CCGAGGCAGCCAGCTCAGCTGGGACACTGTCACCCTGGGGGCAGGCACCCAGCCTATCCCAGGGCCATGGTGACAAGGACACCAGCAATTCCCACAGCAGGGAGCCCTGCACTCCTGCCAGGAACACCCTCTGCTCACCTGCCAGGGTGCACGCTTGGGCACCCGGGGAAAGGGGAACGCAATCCTGGCTCTAGCCCTTGTTGTTAACCACGGGGCAGACCCCAGTCTGCCCCATGTCCCATCCCAGCAAGGCACTGGGGTCTCTTGTTCCTCTTCTGCCACTCGGGATAAACAAGTTACAGACCTCAGCCCACACCATGCCGTGCTCTGGCAAGACACTGGGGTCTCTCATTCCTCCTCTGCCACTCAGGATAACCAAAGTGCAGACCCCAGCCCGCCCCATGCCCCATTCCAGCAAGGCACTGGGGTCTCTTTTTCCTCCTCTGCCACTCAGGATAACCAAGGTGCAGACCCCAGCCCACCCCCTGTCCCTGGCAAGACACTGGGAACTCTCATCCCTCCTCTGTGGCTTGGAATACCCAAGGTGCAGCCCCCAGCCTGCCCCGAGCCCCATCCCGGGAAGGCGCTGGGATCTCACATCCCTCCTCTGCGACTTGGGAGTCCCTCTCCCCCTCTCCCCGGCCCTGCTGGTGTCTGCCTGCTGACTGAAGCTGTCATTATCAGCTCAATAAATCTCTGGCGCGGGTTTTATTGAATCACTGCCTGAGGGGGAACAAGCCTGTAAAGGTTGAGGAGAGCAGAGCTTTCCCACGCCTAAGACACGCTGCCGGAGCTCTTGCACACATTCCGGGCCTGCCAGCGCTCCGCAAATGTTTGGACAGCCTTGAACAAATAACACACCTTTAAAGAGGCCAGCATGAAATTTTTCCTCACCACCCAAGCCACCCTCCCAGCGCCTGGGCCTCCCCCTCCCCTGCAGCACCCCAGCACCCCGTGTGTGTGTGTGTGTGTGTCCCTGTGTGTCCGTGTGTCCGTGCGTGTGCGCGCCTGTGTGCGTGCCTGTTTATTTTAGGCTTGTCTTCCCCCTTTGTGTGGAGGTTGAGCAGCTCGTGGCCGCGTTCCAGCTGTGTTTTGTGGGAGGAATTCTGGCCTCCGCTGACTCCGGGGCGGCGGGGGTGGAGGGGGGAGCCGGGATGGGACAGAGCGTGGAAAAGGGAGGAGGAGGCTTTGGCTTTCCTCCTGCCCAGATTTCCTTCAGCAGGTAGGAACCAGCCAGCAGGGATTTTCTGCTGACAGAGTGCCAGGCTGCAGTGGTCACCTCTGGATGCCAAGGTTTTTCCACCCGGGCCCGCCTGCCTCGCAGGCTGGTGTAGGGTTCCAGGGACAGTGCTCCGGGCCTGGCACGCTCCGTTACCCACACAGCTCCTCTGATTAATGCCGTGGCTTCCCTCACGCAGCCCCGCTGCTGTGCCTTGACCCTGACCTGAAAGGAACTTCCCCAGGGCACGAGGGGCTGTGGGTGGAGGTGGAGGCAGCTCCCCTGGCTGATGCTCTGTCAATCCAGATGGCCTCTGGAGGGGTCCTGTGCTCCAAAGCTTTCTTGGAGGCTCCCGGGGTGCACGCAGCCAGCTTTTGCATGGGGCAGGGAGACAGTCCTGCGAAGCATCCAAGTTTGCTCGGGGGGTCTGGAAAGCAGCTGCAGCAGCTGGGCCAAGGAGGAAGAAAAACACGGATGTAACAGCACATCCAGCTGAGCACAGCCCAGAGCAGCTCCCTCCAGCTCGGTCGGGGAGGCTTTCCTGTGCCTTCCTGCGGAAAAATGGCATCTCCCTCCAAGCCTTATCCCTTCAGCTCCTCACAGCTTGCTGCCACGGGAAATCCAGCTGGGAGTAGGGAACCCTGGAACCGCTCAGGCTTAATCCAAGCCTGTGGTAGGCAGCACAACAGGTCCTGGTTTGCCTTTCAGCAAGATGGAACACAGCTGCTGGTGTTTCCCCATCGCGGCGAGCAGGGGGGAGAACACCAGGATGGGATCGTGCCTTGAGTGTTCCACGGGCATAGCAGGAATGCGTTTGTGGGGCAAAAGAGAAACTTGGAAGGGATTAATAGGCCAGACAGCTGCCTTGCCTGCTGAGTTCTGGGAATGTAAAACACTGCAGCCATCTCAACAGCTCCTAAAATTCCCCCTGCCTCGTTTCCTGTTGCTGCTTTCCCAAACGCTGAAAGGCTTTGGGCTCCCGTGGATTTAAAAAAAAATAAAAAATAATAAAAAAAAAAAATTGGAGAGAATCCAGAATTTAGAATTTCTGCCTACTCGATCTTTCCTGTCAACGGATCGTTAAATAAGAAGCAGAACCGTTGTATTCACCATACGCCCATCACCAGCGAGCTGAGTGAAAATCCTGCTTTAGGAAACAAGTGACAATTAGTTTGATGGTTCCCTGCTCCCTGGGTTATGACAGCCGGCTTAGCCGAGTCATTGCACTCGCGAGGCACCGAGGTCATGCCTGCCTTGGCGGGAACAGGGTGAGCAGAGGGCAGAAGGAGATGGAAGGATAAAGGTGCAGCTCCCTTGGGGGAGGAAAAGGCAGGGAATTCAGCCACAAGTCACGGTGGCAAACAGGAAGCTGTTGCCTGTGCCGGTTGACAACCCCATGTTGGACCCCGCTGGGTGAAGGAGGTGAAAGAGGTGGCAGAATAAACACTGAAGTGCAGAATATGTTAGCTGGCACATGGGGAGAGTCAGGGCTGGAATTGGGGTCAAAGGGGATGGGGAAGGAGGCATGTGGGAGACACAGAGCGGGGTGTCTGCTCCACAGAGACACACAGAGCAGAGGAGTGGCTGGAGCTGGAGCAGGGTCAGGTGAGAAGGTTGAGGTCCATCAGCACAGCACAACACAGAGCTCAGGACAAAGTTCATTGCCACCACGCTCATAAACCGTGGATAAAGCAGCTGAGAAAACCTCTGAAACAGGCTCAGGTTCTGAAACGCTTAGGACTGAAATACCCCCAGTTTGCTCTGTGGTGACCTTGATGCCCCATCCAGCTCAGGATGTGCGACAACCAGCCAGGCCCTGCTGTGGCACATAACCCGTGTCTGGATGCTCTGTGGATTTTCCTGCTGCCTTTGCAGTCCCTCTGCAGGGCTCTGGAACGTACGTGCGTGGCTGCTATTCTTAGCGCTGCCGCCGAGCGCCAGCGCCGCCGGGCAGGAGCTGTCCCCAAACCCCGCAGCACACGGGGATGCTGCACATCCCTCCGGCCACCGCAGGGCTGGGGGGCCAGGGGGGCACGGGGGGGAGCCTGGCACGGCTGTGCCCAAGGCAGAGGCGCTCGTGGCTCCGGGCTGGGTGCCCGGGAGTGCTCCACCCTGCCGGCAGCGTGCAGGCACACGCCTGGCACGGGGCTGTCGGCCCCGCTGGGCACCGGGCGGCGGCTGCGTGTGCCCCAGTTTGGGGTGTGTGCCCTGACACGGGCTGTGTGTGTCCCAGTAAGGGCTGTGGGTGTCCCAATTTGGTGGGTGTGTGTCCTGACATGGGCTGTGTGTGCCCCAGTATGGGGCGTGGGTGGCCCTGTACAGGCTGTGTGTGCCCCAGTTTGGGCTGTGTGCGCCCCAGTTTGGGCTGTGTGCACCAGAATGGGCTACATGTGTCCCATTATGGGTTCTGTGTGTCCCAGTTTGTGCTCTGTGTGCCCCACTATGGGCTGTGTGTGCTCCCCTATGCGCTGTGTGTGCCCAGTAAGGGCTGTGTGTGCCCAGTAAGGGCTGTGTGTGCCCTGGCATGAGCTGCAGTGCCCACACGTTTCACTGGGGACGAAGGGGTTAATGCTTCCTTCCTCTGCTTTCAAGCTGCTTTTTAGCGCCGGTGCTGAGTGGAAGTTGAGTTCCTTCCTTCTGAGCCTGGGGTTTGGAGCATCCCAGAAACCACCCTGGGGTTTGGAGCATCCCAGAAACCACCCTGGGCTGAACCCCGCAAGGTTCAGGCAAGGTCTCAGGCTGGTTAACTGGTGCAGCTGACCCCCAAAAAAGCACAGGAACCACTCATTTACAACAGGAGGCAGACAAAAACCGTCTGTTTACTTTCAAGCCCTAAATTATCTGTTAGCAAAGTGCAGACCACAAAATGGGTGGCCCCTTTCCTGGAGAAACTGTGAAAACCTGCCTAGTTCCTGCACTAGTAAAGCAAACAAATAAACATGACCCGGTGCTGGGTTTCAGTGCTTTGCTCCCCAGTGCAGGAGAGCATCGTTTCTGGCTCACCAGTCCATGAGAGCCCTGGAAAACAAACCCCAGCAAGCCCTGCCTGGCTGATAAGAACCAGCCACGACAACAACTGATGGGAGAACCCAGAGACGCAATTAAGAATTTGAAATGTTTTAAACAAAAGGGCAAAAGCAATCAGCGAAAGGTAATTAAAATGGATTAAATGAAGCAAAATCATCTGAGCAAAACGCTGGGAACCGGTCCAGCCGGGCAGGATGGATAACTCTGGGAAATGTGTGTGCTGAGTTTGGGCATTAATATTACTTTGCGCTTCTGCAAATCTTTGAGGAGTTCGGAGCCGTCTGCAAGCAATTAAACCTCACAACACCCCAGGGAGGCAGAGGTTATTGTACACACTTACAAGGTGGCTGCACAGGGAAGGGAGAAGTGATTTATGCTGGGCCAGCTCGAGACAAGAGCAGGGAATAAACCTTGGGAGCCCCCAGCCCTGGCAGTTTGTCTCACCAGCGAGGCAGGGGGATGGTGCCATCTGAAGAGAGTGTTTTGGCTTCCACAGCAGACATGGTGTGAGTTCTTTCCTCTAAGCTGCCTTGTTTATTTTTAGCACCTAAGTTTATATCAGGAATGACAAATTTGGCATCCGTGCTCGGATGTGGCCAGGACAGGAGCAGCTTGCAACAATAAAAACTTAAACAGACTGTGGCTGCCTCTTCCTCTCCCCCTCGGCGAGGTCTGTGCCTTGTGCACTCCTGGCACGGCCCCAGGGAGTCAGGCACCACTTCCCTGTCCTTAAGGGCAGTGGGAAATCATAGGATCATGGAATGATTTGGCTGGAAGTGAGCATAAAGCACATCCCATTCCAACCCTTTGCCATGGGCAGGGACAACTTCCACTATCCCAGGTTGCTCCAAGCCCTGTCCAACCTGGCCTTGGACACTCCCAGGGATGGGGCAGCCACAGCTTCTCTGTGAAGAAGTGAAGGCAGGGACGTTTCACTTGTCTTGGGGGGGGAAGTAAAATCTGTCTTGTATCTGTATTTAAAAAGCAAACTCATGTCACTGGAAAATGAATCGGATTTCTGGGATATTGGCCGACGCATCCGCTCCAGCGGCTCAGCTTCAGAGAATAAAAGAAGGGATAGAAAAGGATAAAAAAATAAACCCCAAGGCTTCCTTTTTCCCGTGGGACAGCACTGAAGCAAAGCACAGAGAGCTCTGCTTGCCAAGGTTCCCTGACTCCGTGTGCCTTGGGTTTAACTTCCTCGGGGAAAGGCTCTCGGAGCACCACGGAGCCTGTCCTGTCACTCAGGCCAGCTCATGGGCTAAAAGCAATTTGTTTAATTGGTTGTCATTTTTATTTCAAAAAAAAAAGAAAAGGAGAGCTGGGCAGTCTTGTCTGTTGGGAAGGGGAGGTGAACAGAAATTAAAGAGGGTTTTACTCCAACCTCCTCAGAGTGGGGAGGCTGAACCCGGGGATCATCAATCACTGGGGGCTGAGGCCACTCTTTTGGAGCTGATCCTTGTGCCTTGTCAGCCCAGCTGATGAGTTTCAGTTCACCATTCGAGTACCTTGAGGGACACAGAGATCTGAATCTCCCTCCCTTTGAAGGCACTATTTGCATCCAGCTCTTCTAAGAATCACCCTCCGCTGCCTGCCCCTAGCACAGCTCATGCCCCTGGTGTGAAGCTTGTGCTTTTGGCCTCCATTTCTTGCTCTCAGCATCTGCAGCCGAGCATGCCCTGGGTGCACAGGCTGTTTAAAATCCCACAGCTGGAGGTGGCACATCACTGCATCGCTGGAACACAGACTGAGCAGTCCCCATCCTCATCCTGCAGCCCACGGGCCCCTGGATGCCTCCACGATATCAGGGTCTCAGTTGCACAGGTCTGCATGGTGTGGTGCCTCCAGTCATGTTCCCAAAAATGTCTGCTCCCTTGGGAACACCTTATCCAACACCTGGGAACACCCAAAAGCATCCGAGCAGGGCTCCTGCAGGATGCATTTCATGTACACCCAGGTGATCCTCTGGCTTTGGTTTCCACCCAAGGTGCTCCACGCTGGCTTGTTCAGCACCAGGCAGGCAGTGAGCAGTTGGGATTAGATGGAGCAAGGATTAGGTACTCCAGTGCAATCACCAGGATTAGGCATTTGCCTGAATAACAAGGAAACATCCAGTTGCAGCAGGAGGGATGAAGCCTGGGGCACGAAATAATCCAGCACTGACTTTTTGCTGGAGGGCAGTAGGTTATCCAGGAGAAGGCTGCTGCTCTGAAAGGGTATTTTAGGGGCACTCCATCCTCACAAGGGTGACTCACTGTCAGAGATAGGAGGCTGCACATTAGTCTTATCCAGCCCAGCAGCTCCCTGTGTTTTGGCTACAGCACGCAGATAGGAATTAGCAACTGTGCAATGTTTGTTCTCACAGAGCAGGAGGGGAGGCTGACAGAGAGAGAAATACAAGGCAGGAGAAAAAATAGCAAGGGAGAGAAGGAAGGAAGGGGAGGGGATGTGTGCAAACATATAAATATACATCGCACTTTCAGGATGAGCTGGGCAGAATGGAGAAGTGCCCCCGACTCCATCCCACGCTGAAATTGCAACACAAACAGTTTTGGGAAGGGGGATGTGCCCGGCTCGGCGGAGCTTGGCAGGTCTAAACGGCGAGCTGGTGCTGCACGAGTGACACGGATGGTGAGGGAGGGGAGCGGGAGGCGCAGCTGGAGCGAGGAGAGGAGGAGGAGGAGGAGGAGGAGGAGGAGTGAGCGGGGAGGATGACGAGGTGCTCCTCTGACACACGACAGCAGCTCCAGTGCCGGCTGCGTGGGTGGCAGCGCAGGCTGCGTGCCTGGCTTGCCTTTCCCAGGCACGAAGCAGCCCAGCCTCCCGCACAAAGAAAGTGGTCATTATGTGCCTGCTGCTCCCACCTCTCTCTCCCCGCTCCCCTCCCCGCCGGAGCAGCCACAGCTCCTCTTTCAGTGCCTTTCCCAAAGCACTCTCGAGCCACCCGCTTCATTCCTGCGCTCGCAGCGGGATGGGCTGGGACGGGATGGGCTTGGGAGGGTGTCTGGGCGGCCAGACAAGGAACATGACATCATTAATTCCCGGCAAAGGGCTTGGAGAAGGTCTTGGGGCATCAGTGACTCGGTTTTGCTGGGGGAATCCTCCTTCCCAGTCAACTGGTGTCACCTTGTCACCTCGGCACTAAGGTGAGGACAAGAAGTCCAGGCCAGGGGTGAACAGCCTGTCTGGCTCACAGGACACCTTTACAAATGTTTTCAGCATGGCAGGGTGAGGTGAGAACCTCCATGGTTAGTTCACTGCGTGGGTTTTAAAGAAACCTCACCCTCCAGGTTACAGCCTATCTGTACCTGCCGAGTGTGGGTTCACTTTGGGTAATGCCATTTTTTTTTTTTGGTCTTCGTCCTGAGGTCCCCTGCTTCCCAGACACACCTCAGGGAAAGCAGGCTGTGGGATTGTCCAAGCCCTGAAAGCTTTGGGTGTCTTTGCCAGCCCTGGAGAGAAGCCTGTTCAAGGTATTGATTTGATAATATAGGTCAGCTTTAGTCATTATGCAGAGGGATCAATCACACCAGGCAGGCTCGGTGCAACTTTAATCAGCGTGACAAAATCCGAGGTGAGGGGGAGTTGGAGGTTGGTTTTGCCCTAGATTTTTTTTTTCCCCCTTTATCTCCAGCTCTGCTCCTGTGTCAGTTGGTGAAACAGGAGATAAGCTGAAGCAACAAAACTGCTTGGGGTTTCTTAATGCTACAGCACTGGATGGGCAGGGAAGGTCCAGTGATTCCTGCACAGCCTCTGCAATGAATCCCAGTTACTGCATGAGGAGAGCTTGATTCCTGAAATTAAGGGTTTGTTGAAATTCTCTTCTCTGTGCTGCTGGAGAATGGGAATGCCACGACTTTATGCTCTGAAGGATCAAATCTGGGAATCTTTGGGCTTGGGAGGGCACTGTGAAGATGCATCTTGGGTTGCCCAGGATGCAAGACCCCAAGAATCCAAGACCAGAGACGTGTTACATCACACACACTCCTTTGGCAGACAGGGAGGGATCCTTTTCAAGCTGCAGCTCCTTTTCAAGCTTGGCCTGTAGGGTCTTTCCCCCTTTCTCCATTGCTCTGGCCAGCAGCAATATCCTGCAGGGCCTCTGTGGGTGAGCTGGGAGCCAGGCAGACACGAGCCAGCTCCAAACCACAAGCTCTGCAGCCTCAGCCAGCACAGCCCCACGCAGATGTGCTCTCCCAGGGACGTGTGCTGCTCTCATGCAGTTCACACCCTGCCCTCAGCGCTCCTGCAGCAAGCAATAACTCTTACAAGTTGCACAAGGGAGGACCTGAATTCCCCTTCCACCTCCCCTGCACTAATCTGCTCCGGCTCTGCCAGGCTGAGGGGTGAGGAGCAGGAATAAAACCTGCTCCTGCACATGGATCAGGATGTGCAGCTCTGCACACACGTGATTTCCAGGCTTCCCGAGGAGAAAGGTCCCCGTTTCCACGTAGTCCCTGGGCAGAAGAGAAGTGTTGGGAGACAGGCACGTTTTCCTTTGCATGGGGCTTATCATTCCCATTGCCTTTGGGCCCCTCCCTGTCTGTCTGGCAGGCTACCTGGGCTGCAAGCAGAGATGGTATCGCACAGGAGGCTGATAAGGGCACTGGGGATGTGGCAATCAGTGGTCAGAACCTCCCCTTTAATTGGGTCTGGTAGGACTGCCCATCGGTAAACAGATTGATGTGCTTGCAGGCTTCCCCCCACACCCTGTCTGCATGACTTTCTGCCCTGAAATACGGTGTTGGAGCCACTAATTCCCTTTGGAAAGCTCCAAGCAGGTGACTCATGCCATGTACCTTGACTCCTCTTTTTGCTGCCAACACCGATGCTCCCTCCCTCCCTCTCCCTCTCCCTCTCTCTTTTTTTTTCTTTTATGGCTGGAATTTGTCCCCGTGGCTTTGACCCTGACACAGACAAACACCACCCCCCTGCCCCTGGTCTGACAGGGATTTTGTGGGAAGTCAACTCTTTTCTGCATGCTTGGAACACGGATAAGGAGCAGGGCAGTGGGAGGGGAGGGGTCCACCTGCATGATTTCAGGGAGAAACTTGAAATCTCTCCCTCCTGGGCCAGGGTTTGACCAAAAACTCTTGCTGGCTGATGCCTGGTTGTGGTTAGGAACTGGGCAGAGAGCTGAGGTCCATCCCCTGTGTCCTGATGGAGAAAGGTGATTTCAGGGGCTGCTAATTTGTCTGTGATGGACAATCCCAGCAGAGCAGCCAAAGGCAGAGGACAGAGAGCCTGAGATCCCACTCTCATCCCAGGAGGTGGTTTTTTTTCCCAGCAGGGCTTCAGCTGGATAAGCTTCTCCTCTGCCTTTGGCACTTGTTCTGCAGTGCTGTCAGCCCAACACACCTCCCCAGTCCTTGGGCAACACTTTACACAGGTCTTTTTGCTTTTTCTTACAGTCTTTACAGTAATTCTGGAAATAAATACATCTTTTTTTAGACCTGCTGCCTGGCAAACAGCTGGTGGCCTGCAGAAAGCTCTGCTAATGCTGCTGCTGTCTGGCTTGTTTCACTGTTTAATGTGATTTTACTGCATAGTGTTAGAAGACAGTGGGGCAAAATGTGGCTGGGGTGGGTAAATAACTATTTTTTGAGGCATCTCTCCTTCAGCAACAGCTTGGAGATGGCTATGGTTGCTATGGGGCACATTTACTAACCCAAAGAAATCAGCTTGATATTAATTGAAAGGGCAAATGCAGAAGTAAAACCGCTGCAGTGGAAGTCGGCCTCAGATTTATGGTCCCTCTTACATTTGCTAGTTAAAAAAGTAGTACAAACATTTAAACACCAGTGGCAGTAAAGATAAAAATGTAAGTTTGATTAGATAAAGAATAAAGATACGCATTTCATATTTACACCTGGACCATAACCTTTGTTTGCCTCAAGTTAAGGCCACTCAAGTGCACAGGTATTAAGCAGAGATTTCCTGGAGGCCCAAACACCTCCTGGCGTAAATGAACTTTCGGGGTGTGGGTGCAGAGTCACTTTGAGAACAAGCTCAGGGCCTGTGAGTTCCCTCCTGCAGGAGAGGAAGGGGCAGAAGGGAGGATGAGAACTCTCTCTGGGACAGGGATGGAGGTGCTGGAGTAGCTGGCAGTCCAGCCAAGCTGTGGATGTGCTGCCAAAGAGAGGCAGAACAGGGGATGGGGGCACTTCTAGCAGGTGCAGCCAACTCTGACAGACTGTGTGCTGCCTTTGCAGGGTTGTTAGTGAAGTCTGGGGACTCTTCTGGCTGAGAATTGCTCAGGAACAGGACAGTGGGGTGCTGTGCTGCTGGGCCCCCAGCTGGGATGGCAGGGACTGGAGCACGAGTGCTGTGAGGAGAGGCTGAGGGAGCTGGGGGGGCTCAGCCTGGAGAGGAGGAGGCTCAGGGGAGACCTCATCACT
>JAWWLV010000061.1:5865179-5875201 GCA_035041135.1 Platyrinchus mystaceus | reverse complement strand
TCAGCCATTGGAATGGGCTGCCCAGGGAGGGGGTGGATTCTCCATCCCTGGAGGTGTTTAAGGTGAGACTGGATGTGTCATCACTGCCATGGGCTGGTAACAGGGGTTGGACTGGAAGATCTCAGAGGTCTTTTCCAACCCTGTTGATTGTGTGACCTGGTGGCACTGCCCTCCTCCAAGCCACGTGTCAAGGGCACAGAGAAGCTGCCTTTGGGGACATGGTGGCACATGCCTCCCTCTTTTTTTTTTTTTTTGCAGATTCCATTTTAATGTCACGCCTGTGGTGGTGGGGCATTCCTTTGAGTGTTGCCATGTGAGGCCAGGATGGTGCTTGGCGGTGGTTAAAGTGCTTTATCGGTCTTCTGAAGTCACTTTGTAAATAGCGGGCAGCTGAGGAGCCCCGGGGTGAGGGGAGGCGAGGGGAGGAGAAGGGAGAAGGGAGAAAAATAAAAGCAGGAAGAAAAAGGGCTTTGTTAATTTTAATAGGGTGTGTTATGTTCTTCCTTCATCTCCCAGATATGCCACACTTGGCGATGACAAGCTTTATGGAGACCTCGGTCGCCCCGAGCCACCAGCACCCCCCCCACCCCAGCCTAGTTAAAAATCCCACACTGCATAGCAGAGAACACAACTCGCATTGCACTCCTGGCAGGCGGAGGGGGGTTGAAGCGCGGCTCTTGTTTTCATCACGGAAAAGCCTCCGGGCGCATATTTTTGTAATTAGGCTTTTCTGCTCAGCAGTTTTTGCAGCTGTGATGACACTTGGGTGTCGCCCCCTGGTTTCTCACGCTCTCCCTTGCCAAGGCTGGGCCACCGCCAGCGCCGAGGTCACCCGGCCCCGGTGGCCCCCGCGCCGCCCGCACGCGCTGGGGAGAAGGCGCTTGGCTCGCCCTTCCATGGAAATGGGCCACGGGTCCTCCCCAAGGTCACTGCGAGCGCCTGCAGGCTGGGAACAACAAGCTTTGGAGGCTCGGGGGGGGGGGTGGGTGGGTGTTCGCTCCCTCCTCTGCCTCAGGGGATCAGGCCCCACAGCGGTCCCCAAAGCGGTGCCACCTCCCTGCTCGAGCGGGGTCGTCCCAGAGCACAATGTGAGCGTGTCCAGAGGGTTCTGGAATGTCTCCAGTGGAGGAGACTCCACGCCCTTGTCTGGGCAGCCTGTTTCCAGTGCTCTCAATAAAGAAGTTCCTCGTTTTCAGGTGGAACTCCCTGGGCATCAGTTTTTGCCCGTTGTCTCTTTTCCAATTGCTCCATCCTTTTGGCACCCTCCCTTCAGATACCTAAAGATGTGGATAACATAGGATGCCCCTATTTTTCCCCTCCAGCAAAGAGGAGGTTTCCTCTTCCCCTTCCCCTGACTTCCCCGCAGCGCCTGGCTTTTAAAGCAGGCTTTTCTTAGCCAAGGGAGCCCCTGGGGAGCCTTCCTTCCCTCCCTCCCTCCCTCCCTGCCTGCCTGCCTGCCTTGCCCGGGGATGAGGAGGGAGGAGGAGACGGGAGGGCCTGGAGCAGTTCCCACGCCCGGGGGGCCGCGGGGCTGCTTCCTCCCCTCGCAGCCCCCCGGGCTCTGGGAAGCGACAGGCGTCGAGCTGGACACCGGGAGGCTCCGCGCCGCCCGCCCCGTCCATCCGCCCGCCCGCGCTCCCGCTCCCCCGCAGCTGCCGGCCCGGAAACCTCGCTCCAGCTGTGGCTTATTAAAGCCGGAATGTCTCTGCGGGACCCGGCGAGAGCCAGAAGGATCATTAATAACAACTAACTATGCTGCCTTGCGTGCCAGCCAAGGGCTGGACGAGCAGCTCCCACACAGGAGCAGAGGGATGTGTGTGTCCCCATCCTGGGGGCTTGTCACTGTGCCCCCCTTCCCATCCCGGGGCAAGGCAGACAGACATGATCCTTCCTCACGGAGATGCCCTCACTGGGACTCCACGCTCCTGAAATGCAGCTTCAGTGAGAGATGGAATCTGGCAGGAGCCTGAGCCGCTCCACTCACCCTCCCCAGGGGTGTGAGCTGACCCCAGTGCTGCATCTGGAGCAGCAAAGCATCACACCAGTGGCATTTTCAGCCCTAAGAAGTGCTTTAGCCCCGAAACTTGGGCTCTGCACTCAGATGTCAACGTGCCAAGTGACGGCCAGAAAGCAAATTCATTTCCTGCCTCAGTTTCCCCTTCCCCTCGTTTACTCAATCGAGCATTACCGGGAGGAGGAATGGCCTGTGGCTCCTTGCAGGAGCCCCCGTGTTTCTTGTGTGCTGAGCCTCTACCAGAGGGAACATTTAGTGGCCATAAAGCATTCAGTGGATTTGCACTTTTTGCTTCTTCCTTGGAATTAAGATCCTCAGCTGTGTGATGGCAGAGGCTGGCCCGGAGCCAGCTCCCACAGAAGTGGGTGGATGTCATCACGTTGAGGCCACTTAGCTCTGCATCTCAGCATCCCCTGCAGCAGCCCACTGCCTGCTGTGCCTGGGGAGTCTCTGGGCTTTCCCATTAAAAAAAAAAAACACAAACAAACTAAAATAAAAAAGGAGTATATGGCAAGTTTTCAGGCTGAGGAAGTTGGGGCTGTTCAGCCTGGAGAAGAGAAGGCTCTGGGGTGATCTAATTGTGGCCTCCCAGTACCTGGAGTGAGGCTGCAAGATGGAGAGAGACCATTTACCAGGGCCTGGTGTGCCAGGAAAAGGGGGAATGGCTTCAAACTGACAGAGGGGAGGTTTAGATTAGATATTAGGAAATAATTCTTCCCTGTGAGGGTGAACTCTGGCACAGGTTGCCCAGAGAAGCTGTGGGTGCTCCTGGATCCCTGGAAGTGTCCCAGGCCAGGTTGGACAGGGCTTGGAGCAACCTGGGCTAGTGGAAGGTGTCCCTGCCCATGGCAGGGGGGTGGAATGAGAGGATCTTTAAGGTCCCTTCCAACCCAAATCAGTCTGGGATTGTGTGATTCCAAATCTACCATGTAAAACTGCCATATGATGCTGAGCCAAACAGAGACTCTGCATGTCCTTTTTCAGACACAGGGATGCATCCTATATCAATCCCTGAAAACTCTCCTGGTGAGCTGTCTGCCATGTCATGGAATCATGGAATGGTTTGGGTTGGAAGGGACCTTAAAGCTCCTCTCGTTCCAATCCCCTGCCACGGGGAGGGCAATGTATCTGCACATCTATTAGGTAGGAAAATACAGTTTTTCATTTTAGGTGGGACTTTCCTCCTGGTGCCACTTGCAGAATGGTCAGCTGAGCACCCACACACCCCAAAACACCACCTTGAAAGCACAGCATTTACAAAGCAGATCCTCTTTGGTCACCAGCCTATTCTTCATAACAATGAAGGCTCTAGACCTGCTTTTTTTTTTTTTATAAATTCCAAATAAAAGCTGATTTTTCTGCTGAGATCTCTTGACTCCAGGAGCTGAAACCTGGAGTAAAACCACTTCATACTGTAAAATGCTCTGCTGAAACAAGGCTTAGCAGCAGCATGCTTGCCCTGAAAACTCAATCTTCTGATAATCAGGAAGAGGAAAGAAGCCAGCAGCTTTGAAAGAGCTTACTAAAGTGCTCTCGTTTATTCTTATTACTGAGTCTTGCATGCCAGCTTCCTCATAAAACTCTTCTGTAAAAATATCTAGAAGGAAATTAGATTTTTTTTAAGCAAAAAAAAAAAAAATATATCAAACCCTCCCTCTTTCATACCAATTCACAAATCAGCTTGTTCAGACCCTAAGCAATAAGATGCATTTCTGGCTTTGGTTTTATTAAGTGACAGGCTGGCTTTATTCAGGGAACAGCCCAGCAGTGAGCCCTCATCATCTGGGTGGAATTCACACTCGAGACCCTGCTGGTGTCCAGGGCTGGTGCTGGGCCTGGCACAAAGGATTTCACTCTCTCAGCTGCATCTCCGTGTTTTTTGGCACATTCCTCTGCATGTTCTTCTGTAGGAGGCTGTGGCCAGGTGGGGATCAGTCCCTTCTCCCAGGTGACAAGTGACAGGACAAGAGGGAAATGGCCTCAAGTTGCACCAGGAGAGGTTTAGATTGGATATTAGGGAAGATTGATCACTGGGAGGGTGGTCAGGCACTGGCACAGGTTGCTCAGGGCAGTGGTGGAGTCACCACCCCTGGAACTGTTCCAAAAATGTGTGGATGTGGCACTTGGGGACACGGTTTAGTGCTGGACTTGGCAGCACTGGTTTAACACTTGGACTTGATGATCTTAGAGGGCTTTTCCAACCTTAACTGTTCCACTATTTTATGATTCTGAATCTACCACGTGTCTCTGTGCTGTTGTTCCTACAAAGTACTCCCTGGTGGTGTTGGGGCAGGTTGTTGCAGTGAGTGGAGGGGGCTGAGTACCGTGAGCAGCTGTTCCAGCTGTGGCATCACGTGAATCCATCACTGGTGTGTGTTGGAATGGAGACTCCCACACTGTGGGTGGAGAATCTGAGGCAGGGAGCGGTGCTGGCACTGGCTGAGCCTGGAGGTCCCCTGGGGCAAAGCAGAGCTTGCTTTTACTGTGGGGCTCCAAGTGGTTTTGGCACAGCTCAGGCACATCCATCAGGCTTTTGCAAGATCCCTCTGTTGCCTCTGCAGGTCTCAGTCAGGGAAGGTCCATCCTGACCACTTTATACCCACTACTGGGGTATTAAAAATCCAAATCCCTGATGCAGGCAGGGGGAGTTGGTGGTGGGGAGCTGATGAGTTTGGGTGCTGTGGCTCAGCCCATGTTTTGTGGAAAGAATTTGTTAAATTATATTATGTTATATTCTATTATATTACTGTGTCTGAATGCTGCTTATGTTGGTCTGTGCAAATTCAGGAGCATCTTTTAACCCCCAGCAGCCCCAAAGCTCTACAAACGAACACGCCGCCCGACCCCGACACAATTATGTAAAATTAAGTTTCAAATAAATTACAGGGGGAGAGGACAGGGGGGAGAATCAAGGAAGAGAAGATTTTTGGGAAAGCCTGTATAATTGGCCTGGGCCTTTTGACCCTGTCTATTATGGAGGATCTGAGGCTCCTTCATTACCCAGCATTGTACGTGTCAGCTCCCTCGGCGAGCAAGGTTTTGGAGGCTTTTAGAATCAGACAAGTGTAGAAAATCCTCCCAGCTCTCCCAGATAAAGTCCCAGGAGGATTCAGGTCTCCAGGCCTCTCTTAGGCACTGTGTTTGGCCTTTTCAATTGGATGCACCAACCTGCCATTAGTCACTGACCCTTCAATAAAGCTTAGTCAGAGTTCACTGGAGGCGAAGGGAATCGCTCCGCTCGCTGTGGCTGCAGTCGTGGTGGGACAGGGGGCAGAGGCTGTCGGCTCCAGGAGACACTGGGGATTGTCCCCTTACAAAAGGAATATTTAGCTGGTGCCATTTCTGTGAAATTCCATTTTTTTTTTTTTTTTTGGGCACAGTGCAGCTTTCAGGGGGAGGGCAGTGCAGGCAGCAGAGGTTCCCGCTCATCCCGGATCGGAGAAGCACTGCCTGAGAAGAGCACGGAGCAGGGTCTGGATCCTTCCCATGCAAACTGGATGGGAGGTTTATGGCACATGGTGGAAGCCAGAATTTCCCCCATGAATGGGGAATCATGTTCACCATCATCACCATCAAATGGTTTGGGTTGGAAGGGACCTTGAAGACCATCTCGTCCCATTCTCCTGCCATGAGCAGGGACACCTTCCACTAGACCAGGTTGCTTAGTTCCCTTTCCAGTGTTATTAGGGAACTGGGATCCCAATCAGCATCCTTACTGCTGGTCCCTCCAAACCATCTGTTTTGAATGCTGCTGGCCCTGCTGGGCTCCAGTGCTGTGAGGAACAGGAGGGGGTGTCCCTTCCAAGGGGGTGTCCTTTCCAAGGAGGATTCCTTTCCAAGGAGGATTCCTTTCCAAGGAGGAGTCCTTTCCAAGGAGGATTCCTTTCCAAGATGATGTCCCTTCCAAGGTGATGTCCCTTCCAAAGTCTTCTCAGGCTCGAAATATCTTGCAGACACTCACGTGCTGTGTCGTGTGCTCCAACACACACACACCTTTCCCTATTTTCAACCTTGCCATGCTCGTGTATTAACGGGAATGATGGATGTTTGGCCCAGCCTCGAGGATAACATGAGCAGAAAGGAGTAATGTCACAGGATTCACTATGGAAAAGAACCAGAAAGAATATGATTTTTTTTTCCCCTGAGCCCAGGTCTGAGATATTCTCGGTGCAAGTTAATTTTCTCTGAGTGCAGATGGGTCCTTGGGACAGCCTGTCATAATAAGCAGGTACAAATGGTAATAATGCAGATCAGCCTTCCAGTGTTTTTCTTGGAGTCATTAGCCACTTGTTTAATGATGGTGCATCTTTCCTGCTTCAATGGCACACAGGGATGCTCTCGTGTTTTCCAGACCCATCCCCAGCTGGTGTTTGTGAGCAGGGTTTTGTTCCCTCAGACTTCTTCCCCTCTTTTTGGGATTGCTAAATATTCCCAAGGGATCTTTACAACTGGCTGATGCCATATTTTAAAAATAGCCTCTTCATGCATTTATTATCACCTACTTTTGAGGCAGAGTGTGACACAGACCTGTCTGTTCCCTGCTCAGAGTGTTTCTCCAAATTTCTAATAAATCAGCAAATCCTGCTGCAGCTGACACGATTTTAGCTCATTGTCAAATGGGGATGAATTATGATATACCCACATTTAGAAAGAACTTTGAGATCTTCCAGTTACAAATAGCTCCCAGAGAAGGGAGAAGACTCAGTAAACCTGACAGGGACTATTTATGAAGGTTAAAGAGAAGTCCTAGAGGCTGCTCTGGACCATTTTTATGATGACATGTGTTTCTAGGGTGTCTCTGTTTTGTTCTTGCCAGTGGTGGTTTGGGGGTTCCTTCCTTTGGTTTCTTTTGATTTTCTTCTGCTTTTGAACTTCTCTTGTCTTCACTAACTATTGTCTTTTATTACATATGGCTGGACTCTCTGCTTCAAACTGTGAACAAGATGATCAGAGTTGCAGCAAAAAGCAGTTGTGGATGTTGTGTGCTGGAAAGCATCTGTCACAAGCACGGTTGTGGGGAATCCCATGCTTGATTCATTGAAAACAACCATGGAAACAGCACAGGAAAAACTGGGAAAATTTGCCCTGTTTTGCAGAAACATCACAGGAATTCTCCTTTCTGTGTGTTGGCCCTTGAGGACCTTAAAGAAGAATGATCCTGGTGTCCCCAGACATTTAGAAAATCACGAGTCAGCCCCATATGTGCACGATGGTCAGGAAAGGAAATTTAAAGTCGTGAGATTTAGAAGAAAGAAATGGGGGTTTGGTTGCCCTTACAGGGGTTTTTTAGCCTCCGGTGTTTCCTCAAATTACATTTTTAAACCACAAGGGCCATATTTTCAGCACTTTTTTTAAATGAAAGTTGAGATTCTCACAGTCATATGACTGCAGAAACTGTGTCTTTACACAAAGTAGAGCGTGAACTGCAGTAAAATGTGAATTTGTCCATGGTGAGAGCTCAGGATTTTCAATGAGTGAGCTGTAATGGCTGATTTAAATGTGTTGGAGATGTGGCAGCAAACAGGCTGAGTGTGTCCTGGGAAACCTCAAACCCATTTCTTTAAAACTCAGTGAGCGTGTGCTCAAATCTGTGCCTGCAGCCAAGTCACAACAGCCCTGGCCAGAACCTGCCAGATGCCATGGGGTGATCTTTCCGTGGAGGATTTGAGACCTGGAGTCTGTGTGGTTATTGGAAAGGAGGAAAGGAGAGGAAAATTCTTATCTTGCCCCCAGAGTCAGTGCTGAGCTTTGCCACGACACAGTGAGAGGATCCCCTGTGCCTCGGTGTCCCTGTTTTGCTGATAATCCTCCATCACCTGCTGCCACAAGAAGCGCCTGGAGTAAGGGGGATGCTCCAGAGGAGTTCCAGATGTGGGAAAAGGCTGAGTTCTCAGTTTTGGATCGCAGGCTCTCAGTTGCCTTTGGTCAGGATCTGCCCCTTGGGGTATTTGCAGCGACGCCCTGAAAGCCACACGCGTGAAGGTTTTGACTGGTTCCTTTTCCGGGGTGAAATGCAGGATGGGACAAAGGGGTCAAGGCAGCAGGGGAGAGGAGGGTGGGAAAACAGCCCAAAAGCCATGGCCATCCATATATTATGGGGGGGGGGGGAGAAAATAGCTTGTGTTTTGGTGAGCGCCCTTTCCCTTGCCACACCATCCTCCCATGGAAACGGGTCGCCCTGTTCTTGTGGAGGGAGCAGGGAGACTGGAATTTGGCTCTGCTCTGCCACTGTGGATCCTTGTGGATCATTGCTGGAGCCCCTTTTCCCTTGGAGGAGCACAGAAATGCTCCTGAGGGCTGTCAGGCAGCCAAGGGCTGTCCTGCAGGGATGGAAAAGGCAACTCAGGACTGGGACAGAGACTTCTGTAGCTGATGCTGCACAGAGAGCTGGGCACTCTCCTCGCTCCATCCTCTCACATCAGGGATGCTCGAGGTCCCTGCCTGCATCCAGGGGAGTGTGGTGGGAGAAGGGAAGGGAAGGAGCTGCCTGTGTTCCTGCTGCAGCTCCGTTTCAAGGAAAATTTGCCCTTTCACAGTTGCTTAAGTGAAATGTCAGCGAATGCCAAATGCCTGGAGCCACATATGCTCTACACAAGAGAGGCTCCATAAATCAGGGAGCAGTTAGTGGGAAAAAATCAGGTTCCAAGGAGGAAAGCAGTGGGATACGATTTTTTTTCCCCTTAAAGCCGGGGCAGCAGCGTTTCAGTTTATTATGCAGCCCAGCAGTGAAGGAATTCATCACATTGTCACTCCCCTGCTTCTTTTTATTTTTTTTCTGGTTTGTTTTTTTTTTTTTTGATCCGAGGAGAGAGCGAGGAGGGGGTTGTGTGTGTGTGTGTGTGAGTGTGGGTACGTGTGTGAGGTGGGGGAGGAACAAAGGGGCCGTGCAATCAACTTTGTATAAAATTGGCGCCGTGTCCCTCTCACAAAGCGGGACAAAGGCTGGGGGGCTGGTGGCTCAGCTGGGAGTCAAGGCAGCACAGCTGTGACCAATGCCAACACAGTTCCCCTCAATATGGAGTGACCCTGGTGCTTTTTTTTTGCAACCTGCTTCCAGGCTCATCTCCAATAATTCTCACAAAAGACGGGAACAAACAAAACCTTTGTCAGCACTTCCAAGACTTTCCCTCCAAAAAAAAAAAAAATCTTAAATATTTCATTAGACACTTTTCTCGGGCCTTTCTTTTCTCTCTTTTTTTTTTTTTTTACCTGATCTGGGCTTAAAAAAAAAAAGGAGAAGCAAATGTGGACACAAACTCTGGGTCAACAAATGATTAAAGGAAAGGCTTAGAAGGAGAAGGGGTGGGTTTAGAGGTGGGGGAAGATGCTCGTGCTGCTGTCCTGGGTGGAACACTACAAGAGCAAGAAAGAAACTAAGAAAGAAACTAAAAAAAAATCCCTCCCACTTGGTAGTTAGTTTGTACCAGCCAGGTACAGTATTTTTCTTAAACCTGTTTACTTGGACCCAAACTCAAATACTGTGGCCAGTGGGCTGAGGGTGCTTGGGCAAAGCTCCCAGGCACAGGGTGGGAGCCTTGGGGTTGTTCTGTGCAGGGCCAGGAGTTGGACTTGATGATCCTTGTGGGTCCCTTCCATCTCAGGACATTCTGTGGTGGATTCCCTCTGCCACCAACAGCAAACAATTAGCTAGCCTGTCAGGAGTTTGGCTGTTCCTCCTTGCAGCCTCACTAAGTTGGGTCAGGAAAAAGAAAAAATCAAAGTGTTATTCCTTGTCTGGGAGAAAGGTCTGGGAAATCAGCATTTGGCCTGTCACCATCATGTGTCCTCTTAGGCATCACCAGGATTCCCACTCACATCAGCCCCTGGTCAAACCAGGAACTGCATTCCTTGACATGGATACTTCTGGAGGAGGTCAAGGGATCATAGAATGGTTTGGGTTGGAAGGGACTTGAAGATCATCCAGTTCCACTCCCCTGCCATGGGCAGGGACAACTTCCACTAGCCCAGGTTGCTCCAAGCCCTGTCCAACCTGGCCTTGGACACTTCC
>JAWWLV010000061.1:5850418-5863874 GCA_035041135.1 Platyrinchus mystaceus | reverse complement strand
TGTCACCGGCGCACAATGAAATCAAGAGTTTCAGTTTTGTGTCTGTGGCTTGTGGAGGGCTTTTATTATTTTTTTTTCTTCCTTTTTTTTTTTTGGCTTTTCTCTTTTTCATCTGCCTCTTTTCAGCATTTGTATGGAAATTGTCCCATCACGCAGTTTAATGCACAGTTTGACCTGGTAGGTGTCCCGACCTCAATATAAGCAGATTGTTGTTTATCTTTGCCCTCCCCAGGAACATTAAAAAACAATCTGGGTCATCAATAAAAAGATGTTTTCTTTTTTTCTTTTTTCTTTCCTCTTTGGGCTATTAATGCCTTTGAAGAAAAGAGGTGTGGCTGGCACCAGGGACCCCCTGATCTTTCCCATCAGGGATGCACGGAAGGGACCCGGCTGGGACAGTCCCACAGCTCTGCTTTGCCGCAGGGTGCAGCGAGGGAAAGCCAGTGGTTATGGAGGGCAACCTCTCCCTGGAATATTAATGCATTCCTTCAGTCTCCCTGCCTCTCTCCAGCTGCTTTTCCCTTAGGTATTTGCATTTGTTGCATTCCAGTTTCCTTCTCGCAGCAGCTCACAAACCAAACATGTTTTGCACAGTTTTCCTCTAATTTTGCCTCAATTTCTGGGCTCTGGGCACCTTCCCCCGGGGGTCAGAGCCAGCATCCTCTGGAAACTTGATTCCCTGGCCACCAAAATCAGTGGGAGGTTTCCCAGTGAAACTGGATCTGTGGTGCTGTCAGTCCTTCTGGATCCCCACAGACACCCATGAAGCCTCAGGGAGAGCAGCCAGGAGAAGAGGGTTTATTTTTGGGGGGCAAAAAGCTGTCGGGCTATCACAGGAAAACTGTCCAGGATGTGAGTAAAAGGAAGAAGGTCTGGGTCCCTCTGTGTGCCTCAGCTGCAGGATGAACTGTGGGACCAGCTTTCGGGAATCCAGCTGGATGAAATGTGGGCTCGGCTCCACTGTGGTCAGAGCTCCCTCTTTTATCAACCTGAGAGCTCCAGTGCTTTGCTCTCGAGCCACAGCAACCTGACATGGAACATTTCCAGGCAGAAAACACCATGACTAAGCTCTGGGGCTTCCTTTTCTTTTCTCTGGGTTGTTTTTTGTGTGTGTGTGTGTGTGTGTGTTTTTTTATTAAACTTCAACAGAGCTTTTTGGAGAGGAGCTTTCATTTTGGGGAGCTGGGACACCGGTTTCAGCAATAAAGATGATTTCTGTGCAGCGTTTGAAGTGGAAATGCATGCAGATTGGAAGCTTGTGTGCTCCCAGCAACGTTCTGGAGAGCCTTGCTTGTTAGATCAATTTAATAAAGCCATGAGTTTCTCCCACCCACCCCATCCCTGCTGGCCCAGCCTCTCTCCAGGGCTCCTCTCTGCTGTGAAGCTCCCCCTCATCTGCCAAGCACTACCTGCAAGATGGGGAGTTCCCTGGAGCTGCAAGACAAAAGGATTTGCAATCAAAGCCTTGGAACAGAAAAAAAAGAAAAAGAAGGAAAAAAGGCATCAGAAAGTTTTTTCCATGTACATCCCTGCTGTCTGGGAAGTGGAAGGGGGAGAATTGTGGGTTCTTCTTGCCCCATTTACAGTGAGGAGATGTGGGCATGGATGGCTCCCATGGTCCTGGATCCCCCAGCCAATGGATCTTTCAAGTGTTGGTTGTCAAAGTCTCTTATCTCCTTTTGTGGCCCCATGGTAGAAAGAGGATGATTGAGCTGTGGGACACAAACTTGCCTTTATATGCACTGCTGTCCTTGCTTGACTTTCAAGAGAACATGTTCTCTGCTTTGGTGGGGAAAAAAAAATAAGGATCAAACTCTGTGGGTGAAACAGAGGGAGGAGAACAAGCCGGAACTCTTATTCTACGCCCAGTCTCATTCTTCTTTTTAAACTCAATACATTTTAAGAGAGTTGAGAAATAAAAAAAAAAAAAAATTCCACAGCAAGTCTTCAACTAAATCCCTGCCTGTGGCAAGGAGTTTGGGATGAGGTGATCTTTAAGGTCCCTTCCAACCCCAAACATTCTATGATTCTGTAGTTTTGGAAAGTCCTAAAAGACAGGGGGGACATAACCACAGCCTCGTTGGGGAAATGAAAGTGTAAGAAAGTCAATCCAGAGATGAGAGGGAAGAGGGTAGGACAAGGGTGTTTTCCTTCTCACAGCAAAATGCACTCCCAGCATCCTTCTGGCCAGGGAGAACAGGGAAGGAAACAAAACTCGGAGTGTTCAGGAAAACGATGGCAGAGGGTTAAAAAAGTCCATCCCTCATGTCATCTAAGAAAGGTTTATCTCCCTGTGTGAAAGGCAGCAGTGGGTGCTGACACAGCCCAACACCAGTGGGGTGACTCTTGCCTCCCTCCCTCCCGAGGTTATTTACCTCCCTCTCGGTTTGAAAGTCCCCAAAGCCGGCGTGAAGCCCCCACACTTCTCCCCACCCCTCCTCCTCCTCCCTGCCTCGTTATTCTTTAACTTTCTGAGAGGACTGTCCCCTCTGTTTACCCGGCTGCAGCACCAGAGGCGAGGGTGTGCGGGGACTGTTTATCCACTGTCAGTCCATAACACACCATCCCTCACCCCCGGGGTCACCCGAGGGATTGACACCCTAACCCAGGGGTCTGGATTCCACTCTGCCCTCCTTAGAGATGCACCAGGCTGTCAGTAACGAGGCCACAGGTTTATTCAACTGAGATCCCCAGATCTCCAAAGATAATCTGGGAATAATTGGGACTTAAGGAACTTGTGGGAATCTGATTTTTTCGCGGGCGCTGCCATTCACGAAACAGATGGACATCTTATTCCTCTCTAATTTGATGGGCTTTCTTGACAAAATGGCAGAGGTTGCACTTTGCTACAATAATAACCTGCCATTCAGACTTTGTAAAGGGGTTTGTGGAGGTTTCTTCTTAATTAGACGGTGTCTCACTATCAGTGGGGAGATGGGTGTGTGTTCACAGCGCTGGGATGTTCTGAGCAGCTTCTCTGCCTGATGGAGCCTAGAAAAGAGGGGAGAAAAATCGGGGGGAGAGGGGTGGGCTCTTGTGTTTATGTCAGGCTGGGGTATTTTTTTTTTAAGTCTCATTTGAAAAATAAAGATTGGGACGTGAGCTCATTGTCCAGATGATAATGTATTCATGGATTTGCTCCTTCTGCCCTGCCATGGAACAACAGCAAGGGGCAGCTTTCCGTGGGCTTGGGGTGGGGGGGGGGCAAGTTTGAAAGCTTTGCAAACCACTGGGATTACTCTGGGCTTGCAAAACCCACTTTTCACTTGCAAAAAAACTTGTCCAATCCTACCATTTAACCCCTGACCTTCTCTGCTGCTTCCCTTTCCCTCCAAAGGAGATCTCCTCTGGTCACAGCCTGGGATCCCAGTCTCCTCTCAGGCACACGGCTGTGAGGCAGCAGTGTGCTCTTCTTGCCATCCACTCTGCAAGTAAAAGGCAACTGGGGACTTTTTTAATTGCTCAGATGCAATTGCTCATACCCCAGGGAAGTGCTGGTGTCACCATCCCTGGAAATGTCCAAAAAAAAAAAAAAAAAAAGAGCAGATGTGGCACTTTGCAGTATGGTTTAAAAAGATTGGCCCTGATGATCTCGGGAGTCTTTTACAGCCTTAATGATTCTGTGCTCAAGCAGTGGTTAAAGAACCAAACCCAACTGCTACCAAAAATAGACATATCTGATGTTATTTTTGTTTGCCTCATTTCTGTGCCTTTAGAGCCTGTGTTTTTAGCTTTTGCAGGATACACAGCTCCCCAAGGAAGGAGGAGCCAACAGAGGTGGCAAGTCAGTCTAATATGCAATACAGTGTTTATCTTCTTCTTGTCATATCCCCTGTCAATAGCACTGGGGGATGCATTCAATTTACCCTTTATCCAGCTTCCTGCCTGTTTTCTCAGCTGTCATAACCAGGCTTAGCATGGCAGGTCCTGCTCCTGGCAGGGCTGGCTCTGTGCTTCCTGAATGGATGAAGGGTGTTCTGAAGAAGACCTGAGAAGTGCATGTCTTGTGTGTTTTCCTAAGGCTGATTTCCCACCATCCCAGGTTGCTCCAAGCCCTGTTCAACCTGGCCTTGGACACTTCCAGGGATCCAGGGGCAGCCACAGCTTCTCTGGGCAACCTGTGCCAGCTTTGTGCCTCCCTTTGTGCCTGAGGGTACCCAGGGGCCTTTAGCAGCTGCTCAGAACCTGTTTGTGGCATGACCACAGCAGCCTCAACACCACTTCCTTCACCCTGAAACTTCCCCCAAAAACTACCTGAAGGGACAAACCCTCCTCCTCCACCGAGATCCTGGCTGCCAAAATAAGTTTCCCCAAGCTGCCCATCAGCTTGGGCTCGAGATGTTTTCTCTCTGCCTCTTTGCAAACCTCCGGGGCAACCGTGTTTAAACAAAACCCAGCTCTGCAGAGGAGCCAAAGTTTAAAAGGAGGTCAGCACCATCGTCCCACCTTCTGCAAACACAACCCTGATGTGCCTGCATGGAGCCAGGACGTGGAAGGGCTGCCAGGAGGCTCCTCAGGGATGACAGACCCCTCCACCAGCGGGTACCTCCGCGGAGCATCTCGGCTTGATTTATTCTCCGCAGAGATGAGGTGGTACCAAGGATTTAAAGAAGCCCATCTAATAGAGTGCTGGAAATTATAAATCAGTGGGGCTTTGTAAAGGTTATTACTTTAAACAAAGCAGGGTTGAATGGAGCCAATTAAACGGCACCTGAATTGATAAACAAACTGGTTATTGTCGGGGGCTATTCTGCAGCTCTGGGGGTCCCCCCTCGCTGGAGGCCTGGGGATAAATTTACATGTGATTGGAGTTTAATGGGCCGCAACAGGCCTCCCATCCCATCACCATGGAAACCAGCCCTTTCTCAAGATTTTAAACAGTCTGAAATGTCCTTTTATTGTCTGCTCATGTGAGCCCAACGGGGTGGGCGCTTGTATGTATCAATTTGTTCCTGTCCCCGGGCACGGCACCGCCAGGCCATGAATATATTGTTGGGGGGGAGGATGGGGGGGGGACAAAGGGGCCCAGCTGATGGGGCTCCATGGAGACCCCGCACGCTGGAATGGTGACATATGGTCTGGGATGACCCCCAGGCAGCCCCACAATGGGCAACCACCCTGCCCTGCCCGGCTGTCCAGCCCCGGCAGCCCCAGCTATTCATCCCCTTGGCCAAGTCAACCGGCCTGGCCCGCTCCCTCCCGCCCTGCCTGCTTGGGGGCTTTTTATTTCCTCCCCCCTCCTAAAATCTCAGCTGTTGATCACTGAGGAAGAATGAGAGAGAGAGAGAGAAAAGGAATAAAGGCAGGAAGAAAAGGCTCTCCATGTCTCCCAGAGATGTTTGCTTTCCACTTGATTGGAAGCTGAATGGACGTGAACGTCGGAGCGGCACGGACACGGGGCGGGAGTGGGGGAATGTTCTCTGGGGGTTTGGGTTCAAAGGGACCTCAAAGATCATCCAGTCACACTCCCTGCCATGGGCAGGGACACCTTCACTATCCCAGGTTGCTCCAAACCCTGTCCAACCTGGCCTTGGACACTCCCAGGGATGGGGCAGCCACAGCTTCTCTGGGCAACCTGTGCCAGGACCTCCCCACCCTCACAGTGGGAAGAACAATTTCTTCCCAACATCCAATCTAAAACTCTCCTCCCTCAGCTTAAAGCCATTCCCCCTTGTCCAAAGTCCCTCTCCTTGGAGCCCCTTTAGGCACTGGAAGGTCTCCCCAGAGCCTTCCCTTCTCCAGGCTGAACAACCCAACTTCTGAATGGTTGAGCTGGATCAGGCTGAGGGTTCACCCAGCCCTGGATCCCACCTGCTACCACAGCCAGCATTAAATGTGTCCCACAATGCCCAGGAACGCGAAGAATATTCACCCCACACCCAAATTTGAATCTTTCCAGGTGACTTAGGTGTCAAACTGGATTGTTTTGCATTGTTTCACCTCCTTGACAGGACTGTGAACCGTGTTAACTCTGAAACCTGTTTTCCTGTAAAGGCCCCACCTGTGAGCTCTGCCTGGTGACTCCACAAGCCAGCAGTATTTGCATGTGGACACGGAACTCAGGCACCCCTCGTGTTCCTCCTCCAGGGACATCTGTCTGAGGGAATGCCACGGGTTTGGGTCATTTGTAAATGAATCTGAAAGTCAGACACATAGAAGTCACCAGAAACAAGCTGCCACACCAGTGTTGTGCAAGCACCGGGCCTGAGACCAAACAGGAGAAGGCCAAGTTGGGGGGAGAAACTCTTATTTCAAAATCAGTGAATTTCCCAAAGAAAACCTTCCTCAAGTGGGGAAAAATGAAAAATCTCCTTGCCCATTCACAGCGACTGATTTGCCAGCCTGTGCAATGCTCACAATAATGTGGTTACTGTTTGTTTCTGAAGGGGAGAATTTGTTCCAAGAGTGCCTGGGACAGGATGCTGTGAGTGATATCAAAAGATCAGTTCTTCATTGCTTTCCACCCCTCATCCTCTTCTGCTTTCAAAGCCATCCTGCATCTGCTGTGGACACTGAGCTGGTGTTAAGGGGGCCTGGAGATAAGCTGCATTCCCCCTTTCATCTCTGGGTGTGAGTTTGTCTCCAAGCTGCACGAGGAGGGGAAGTTGTTTCCTGGCAGTTTGGTAGTCTGGATGCAACGAGTCCATCAGAGCTGGGAGAGGAAAAAAAAACACCCAGTGTTCCCTGTACTCCTTGTCCCAGAAAAGTTAACAGGAGTCAAAGAAGGAATTCCTGAAATCAGGAGTGGAAGTCTTGGCAGTGCAGTGTGACATACCTATAGCTCTTCAGGAAACCAGGAGATCTGCTCCAGCATCTGCTTGGGCTGTAGGAGATCTCCTGCCTTCCAGTAACTCAATAAATTGCTCTACCCTCTCTCTTGCAGGTGCCTGTGCATGTCTAAGATGCAGGTGAATGGCTTTGCAGCAGAGTGACCATATGGCTTTAAAATTGATTGAAATCAGGTTAGTGCAATCCCCACTGTTTGAGGGAAAAGAAGAAGAAGAAGAAGAAGAAGAAGAAAAAGAAAAAAAGGCTCTTTGGTCTCACTTTTCATTAATATATTCCAGACCTGTTCTTAGCTTGATATTTAATGCCTTCATTTGAAATCTACCAGCTTTTCCTAGGGAAAACTGGTTTGTATCCTCATAAGATCCCCCTGAAAAGTCTTTATTCGTGATATCCATTTGAAATCCATTTTGATTATGTTTGGGGCTGGTTTTTGTTGTTTGTTTTTTTTTTAATCCATTTCTAAAGGAGTCTGATCCTGCTCTTAAGTTTGGATCCACGGAGGTCAGGCAGGCAGCAACAAATCCACCCACGACAGCAGAACTCCCTCTCCTTTGCTCACCATTTGTTTAGGAGTGATTTTCCTGCCAAGTTTATTGCCATTCCTTGCATTTGAAAGGAGATTGCTCTCATTTAGCTGGTGGCATCTGAGCAGGGGGAACAACTCAAAGAGACAGGGGGAGGTGAAAACCCTGCAAGGCACCTTCACCTGCAGGATGGGACCATGGGGTGTAACGGGTTTGTTTTCACTGCTTTCACCTTCCTAGCCCGTCATTGCAGGGAGTTTCGTTATTAAACAGGATCTGGGCAATCAACCCTGTCCCCAGCCCTGTACAGAATGATTTCATTGTCAGCCAAAGAGAAAAGGAAGGTTGTGAGGTGAGGCTGAAAGAGAGGAAGTGACGCCAATCCAACATCACATCCTGACTTTTCGCACGCTCCGCCGCTTCAAAGTTTGGGAATGAATCCCTCTCTCCCCTTAGCTAATTACCCAAGGAACTTCCAACATCCCTTCTGCTAATCAGGAGTAGTGCATGCTATAAATGCCAAGGGAGGAAATGGCTAGCATGCAACATGTGGGAATTGCATGGTTCGGTCTTTCTGCAGCCTCTGGAATTGCTGCTGAGGGGTTGGATTTTCTGCTGGCGAAGGGATGGAAATCTGTACAGTGAGGAAAACACCATCAGGAGAAACCTCTTCCTCAGTGAAGTCTGATTTACAAAACCTGTGCACAAGGCTACGACTTAATTTTTCCTTTCCAGGCTGGGTAACTGGCCAGTTCTCAGTGACATGTAGTTATAATCCAAGCAATAGGAATAAACAAAAAGAAAAATAAAATCCTGGTTTATGGCATCCATTTGGTCCTTAATGGATTAACGTTCTCCGTGTTTCTCGCGGGCTTTTAACATTTGTGCCCATCGTAAACGGCCCTTTTTCTCCCTCCTGCTCCTGTTTGCTCCCCAAATGGTGCCCTCGCCCTCCCACGCCGGGTCGAGGGCCCTTTGGAAAGTCATTTAACAAAGCTGCTGCCTTGTGGGCTCCGTGTCTTGACAGTGTCAGGGAAGTTCAAACGCTGGGAACAGGCCTGGGACAGAGCGGGACTGCAGGATGTGCTCCCCCGGCCCGGGGCAGACAGAGCTTGACACTGATGCTGCCGAGGGATCAAGACTTATTTATTTTCGAGTCTGCAGCAGCACAGAAGCCCTGGCAGGCCCCAGGCTGCTGAACACATCTCCCCTTGTCGAGGGGAAAGTCACTCTGCGGAGGGATGACACTGCGGCCACACAGATGCTTGTCCCCTCTGTGACGTCCGTGTCAGCTTGGCTCTGGGAACACTGGAAAGGAATGCAGGGGTGGTGGCTCTGAAAGGCAGTGCTGGCCATCTTTCTCTCAGCTGTGTCACTGTATGCCTCACCTGGGGCAGAAATGAACCCAAATTCAGGTCCCTGCCCGCGGGGGTGAGGTGGGAGATGGCTACCAAATGAAAATACAGGAGATAAAAGGCCTCAGTGGCAAACAAGACAAAAAAAGGTTAATCTCTCTCTCTCTATATATATATATCATTTTGTAACTTGAAATTTTACAGGTGAACTACTGGTGTAGAGTTAGGTGAGGGTGAGGGTGCAAAGTCCCTGGTCCTTAACATACCCACACCCTGTGGGCCCACTTGAGGTTTAGCAGAAGTGGTTTGGCCCAGGAAAACCACCACAGAAGCCGTGAAAACTGCTCAGGATGTGCATCTCTACAGCGGTTTGTGGCAGGGGGGAACACCAGAGCACTGCAGGAGCTGGAAGGGGGGCTGGAAGCATCTCCAAACTGCCTGTCCAGGCTGTTGGCTCAGACAGCTTCAATCCCAAGAGCCCTCTGCTGAGACAGCCACAGACTCTCAGCACAGCTCTGTGTTTCATTGCTCCTTCCTTTCTGAAGTGCCCTGGAAGTGCCAGCCCAGCCCCAGTGCTCCTGTCACACCGGCTCCAAGGCTTTGTTAAAAGTGAATTAGCCGAGCTGTTAAACCCTAACAACCCAAGGATTGCTCCTCACCGCAAAGAGTAACTCCAATTACTGCTGGGGGGAGGAGAGTCTGCTGGTGGTGCTTCCTTGTGGGGTTTGGGCTGTGAGGCTGGGGTGGTGCTGGGGATTCTCCAGTGGGAATCCCAGGATCACGGACTTTTCCTGCCTGTTTCTTCCTCGGGGAGCTGAGGGAGGCAGCTCTGGCAGGGCTCACTAAAAGGAGTGACATGGGGCGTTGATGTCTCTCCTCTGGGCACTGCTGTGATGAGCAACTCTCCTCCAAGACGTGAACAGACCCCGGGGAATCAAATCCAGCTGCACAGGGAGGGTTTGCTAAGTTTAAAGCAACCAGCCAGACACAAACGTTCCTTTGTTTCCACAAAGGATGGAACAGTGCAGGGTTATTTTCCCCCTCCTAGGAAGGGACACTGGCAGCATGTGTAGTGGAGATCCCAGCTGGTCTCATCAGTCATGGGATGGGAGATGAGACAGGGAAATGGGGAGCACACACACCCAAGGCTCTGGCTTGCCTTTCGGAAGAGCTGAGCTGCCCTGGGATATCTCAAGCTAAGCCAGAAATCCCAGGCATTTCCCAGCTCCCCATTGCATGGCTGCTCCCATTCAGAGAAGGATCCCTTCCCTTTAAAGAGAGGGCTTCAAGTGTGTCTAATTTAGTCTCCAAGGTGGGCACAGGAAATTGTGGATGAGGGAAGGCAAACTGTTGTCTGTGAAACTCATTTGCAGTCCTCCACGGAGCCTGCCAGACGTGCGGTCCCAGGCTTTATCCAAACCACCAATTTGAGGGATTAAATACCTATTGATTCTATGGAAAATACTTTAATATTTGTTTTTGGATCTAAGAGCAGCACAAATGATTTCTTTCCTCATGAAAATCGGCTCAGTGCTATTAACAATAATGGGTTTTGTCCCTGAATCCAGGCTCTCTCTGTGAGCTGGTTTAATTTAGCAATATCTATCTTGCAGGCACTTGAAATGATTCTTCCCTGCACTTTCTTTCTCAGACACATACTGCTATCTCCATATCCATGTAAAAGCTTTATAGTCCAAGCATTTTTTATGTTTCCTACAGGACAATTCCTCCAGCAAGTGCTCTCCTCCAATAAAAATGTTTCCAGGATTAGGCTCTGAGACCACAATGTGCGTGTGTGCCACAGGAAAAAACAAATCCATACTTGTAAACAGACAGACTTCCTACCCTCCTCTGAGCAAACAGGAGTTGTGACCCAAATCTACCCTCTTTCCTAGAAAAATCCTTGTTAGTTGAATACATTTTAAACAGAGTGTAAATGTCAGCTTGCTTTCTGTGGGGCTTGAGTGTTCCCAGAGAACATTCCCAGCAAGATCCCATGGTGTCCTGCTCTTGAATTTCCACTGCTTTGGAGAGGCAGAATCAACTCTTTCATACACCTGAGCTGAACCTCTTGGGCTGCACATGTTTGACAGCAAGGATGAGTTGGCAGGAGAGCTCTGCCCCTGTGTGCAGTCACTTGGATGTCACAGCATGTTATGGTATCACACAGGGGGGAAAAAAAAGGTGAGAAGGAATTGCTGATGGAGAAGGGGGAAATATCTGCTTTTAAAAAATAATAATAAAAAAATAATCTGCAGAATGCCTGCAAATTAATCTCTGTGAGTTCTGTGCTTGTCTTTCTCCAGTGCCTGAAACATGTTAAACCTACATCAAAGGCAGGGAGAAGGGCTGGGCCTCCCTCTAACTGTGTAATCTTTGGGTTTGGCTGCTGCCCCGGTGTTTGGCAGCGTGGGAAGGGATTGTCACCTCTGTCACTCCCACTGCGGGGTCCCTGTGCAGTGTCACACCCACACACACCTGACCAGGTGTGCCTGGAGCCACCTCTCTGCTTTGGGGTGAGCAGAGCTCGCGGCAGAGCTGGAGGAGGGACAGGAAGGCCAGTGCCAGCCTTTAGGATGTGTTTCAGGACTGCTCTCACAGCTGCACAAGGAGCTCTTTCACCCTAAAAAGCTGCTTCCCGGAGGCTTCCCAGGATGCAGAGTGCATTTAGACTGCAAGAGCCTGCTGTGTGAGGGCTGAGATACACATGCCAGTGCCAGGGCATGCCACTGCAATGACTGCTGGTGGCTTCAGGGAGTTGGAGGGGTCATCTCCAAGCTCACTGAGTCAGGATCGGAGCATTTGAACAGCACTGAGCACAAAGGCAGGAAAGCTCTGAACTGGAAAACACAGATGTGCTCCAGTGGCTCTCTGTGGCTCAGCCTGTGTTTATATGGAATATATATGTTTGAAAATGTAATTTTCCCCCTTTCCTAATAAAACAGGGGAGATGGAGCCAGTGTTGAGTTCATGACTTGGGTGCTCTCCAAGCCCCGTCCTTCCTCCTCTGTTTTCTCCTTCCCACTCCTCCATCAGCTGCACTGTTCAGGAGTGGGACAAGGTACAAACCTGGGTGTCTGAGCTGCCCTCTGAGCCCCCTGGCTTGGACACAACACACTCCTAAAGCCTCCTAAATCCAACACAGGCCTCTCCCTGGAGCAGCCCTGAGCTTGCAGGAACCAGTGTGGAAGTGGAGCAGCCTGCTCAAATGTCAGGGAACGTCCTGCCAGGAGTGGAGAGGAGAGGCAAGACACAGTGGAAGGAGGTGCTTTTAATGATGGCTTTATTTCAGTAATCATTGAGCAAATAACCCAGCCACACCTGAGCAGGGACTGGCTGGGCCAGACCAGCAGGTCCCTTGTGCTGGAGCCCAGCACAGGTGAGTCAGGAGGTCAGAGAGAGCAGAGTTTGGGCACTGGCATCTCACCTCCCTGAGCAAGTCAAGGGAGCTGCCCAGGCAGGGGCTCTTTGGAGGGATTCCACTAGCCCAGGTTGCTCCAAGCCCTGTCCAACCTGGCCTTGGACACTTCCAGTGATCCAGGGGCAATCTGTGCCAGGGCCTCCCCACCTTCATAGTAAGGAATTTTTCCTGTTATCCATTCTTAACCCACCTTGGAGTCTGTGCATCCAGGCTGCTGTGGGGATAACTCAGCATGCAGTGCTTTTCTGGCCTTTCTTTGGTACCTGTGGGCAGAACTCTCCAGAAAATCCGGCCTCGTGTATATATTTAGTTCTGCTGTGCTTTCCCCCGAATCACAAAGTGCATTCCAGCACTGGCCAGGATCCCAGCCTGGCCCTGGGAAGTCTGATGAGGCTGTGCAGTGATATCCAGGGAAGAGAGGGGATGGAGAGCAGCTCAGTGCCTTGCTCAGCTCTGTGGGCATGTAGCTGTCACTGCTCTCCCTTGCAAGTCTTTGGCACCAGTGAAGTCCACAGCAATCACTGGCTGTGTCCTCTTGGGTAAAAAGAGAAGGACTGCTCTAAAACAGCAGCTCTCACCAACAGAAAAAAACCAAAAAACCCCCATCCTTTCAGTTCTGTCACCCTTTGAACGAGCCCTGTAGCTGCTTTGGACATTCTGTCTCAATGGCTAAACACCAAGCAGGGAGGAAAACAAACAAGCAAACAGGGCGACAAGGAAAAATAAAGACCTGGAAGGGGGAAAAAGAAAGCAACACAGGAAGACAACTCAAGGGCAGCCAGTGATAGGCAGGAGAAATCCTGCCACTTCCAGTCATGTCAGGGGAGAGGAAAGCCATGCAGACACGGAGTTAGCATCCTTAAAGTACTCAGGTTAGGGAGAATTATGACAGCTGTGTGTGTAATGCATGTGAACATGGGCAAAGAACTGCTGAGGGCTCTGGCTCCTCCTGGCAAGCTCAGAGCCTTGGAGGCAAGGGAGGGGATGCTGCTGGATGAACCGTGTCATTCATCCTCGTGCTGCAGCCCCAGGGTGAAGGGTTTGTGTTCCCAGCCCGAAGGAGGAGTGGGAGTTCTGTTTGTCAGGATCCAGAGTAGTTTGCTCACCGATTTTGGGAGTCCTGGCTTGAAATCTGGCCACATCACCACTCTCTGTCAAGTGCTTGAACTCCTCTGCTCTAGGTGAGATCCCCATGGGAGGGTGAAGACCCCTGTAAAGACCCCTGAAGGCTCCTAAGCCCAGTGGGAAAATCACTCATTTCTGTGCAAATTAAGGGTCAGATCCTTTTTCTTTTTTTTTCTGTATGTGTGTTTAGTGCATTCTCTTTGCTGGGAGCCAACAGACTTCTCCATATAAGATCTGAGAGT
>JAWWLV010000061.1:5804322-5833009 GCA_035041135.1 Platyrinchus mystaceus | reverse complement strand
CCGGCCCCCCCCCCCCCACTCCCTTTTTTTCCCGTTTTCCCGGCGGAGCACGTGCCGGAGCGCTCCCGGCTCCATGGGAAAACCCCGCCCCGCCACCACCACCGCCGCCGCCCCGGCAGCGCGGCCCGCACCCGCCCGCCCCGGGCGTGCTGCCTTCCTTCCCCTCCCGCCCCGCACCGGGAAGCCCCCGCTTCCCGATCCCAGCAAATCCCGGGGGATGCGGAGAAGGGGAGGGGAGGGGAAGGGAAGCGGGGAGTGTTCGCAGCCCCCGCGGCGTGGGAAGCTGGAAGCAAAAGGGGGGCGGGGGGGGGAGCAGAGCTCCCCGCGCCTTCTCCCGCCCCCCGGGGAACCCTTGCGATGCTTCAGATCCCCCCGATGTAGCCGGTCAGGGAGGGTCGGGACCCCTGTGGAGTCTTGAGGGACATCCCCCCCCTCCACCCCGTGTCATTCCCGCTCTTCCCGCCGGGCGTGCTGCCTGCCTTCCCTCTCCGAACTGGGAAGCCCCCGTTCCCCCCCTTTTCCCTGCATCCCCCTGGAGCAAATCCCGGTGCGCGGTGCTGGGGGGGCTGCGTGGAGGGTGAGGTGGGGGGGTCAGCTGGGTGTGCGCAGCCCCCGAGGCGTGGGAAGCTGGAATCAAACGGGGGGGCAGAGCCCCCAGCGCCTTCTCCTGCCCCCCGGGGAACCCTTGCGATGCTTCAGTGCCCCGTGAACACCATAATTTTAGCCAGTCAGGAGGGATCAGGATCCCCTTGGACTTGTGAGGGACCACCCCTTCTGTCACCCCTCCAGGCGTGACACCCCCTTCCCAAGCCCTGTGGATGCACCAAGGGCATTTGGCAGCTTGTGTTCCCCCCCCCGGCGGAATCGGGGGGGGCTTGGCACTGAGCTGACCCCCCCCTGCAAGGGGACCGTCTGCCTCTTGCCCAAATTCCCTTGCTTTTTGTCATCAAGGTAAATTAAAACAGGGCTCCGTGCCCACCGGCAGAGCGTGACACCAGGCACGCGGCGTCACGGCGGTGGAAGTGCCAAATCTCCCACCTTTTCCACGTGCAGACGGACCCTGGGGCTCCCAGGTGCTCCCATGGACAGGTACAGCGTGTCTCAAAGCCCCGGGGGGGCTTTGGGAAACCTCAGTCCTTGCCGTGGCTTTGGGGGTCACGGTGCCCACCCACAGCCCCTCCAGGGTCAGGGTGCTCTCCTGGCACAGCACCCATCCCGCTCCCATGTCCAAAGAATTCCCCTTAATGTGGAACTGCCATCCTTAAGCAGCCCCCGAGCTCTTGGCTAATTTCACGACCTGCCTCTTTAAAGACCTTTTCAGGGAATGCAGGATATGTGTTAAACCTCGGAGCTGCAGGCTTTAATCTTTTAATAATCATAAATTGGGAATTAGCTTCCCATAGGCCAACAGCTGAAATTCGGGGTGATATCTTGACTTGAAAAGCATTATGTCTTTTTTTTTATCCCCTTTTCTTACCCACTCTGACGGATAAAAGGGTCACCTGATAAAAATTTGAAAACTCATATGAAATCAGGTTTGATTCTCCCTCTGAAAACCAAGGGCAACACGGCTTAGTTTGTGGGAATTCTTTTGGAGGAGAATGTAACCACACACTGCATTTAATCCCTATTGTTGGCCTGGCTCCTGCTTTGCTTTTAATTTGCCCCAATGAATCATTCTCCGTTTGCCTTCACTGCTCCTGCAGTAATTTGGGCATTCCCTGGCACTGCTGGGATGTGGAGACGGTCCCACACCTGAGTGGTGGCAGTTTGTGTCCCTGCTGAATGCTCCAGGGCCTTTGGAAAAGCCTTTCCTGGTAGGAAAGCACAAGTGCAGCGAGTTTGGTGGCCTCATCCTGGGACAGGGGGAATTCCAGGGGGCTGGAAGGGCCCAGAGGGCCAAAGAGAAGGGAGGAAAAGGGAGGGAGAAAGGGTGGAAATGAGGGAGGGAGGAAGGAAGGGAGGGAGGGAAGGAGGAAGGAAGAAAGGGAGAGATGAAGGGAGGAAGGGTGGAAAGGAGGAAGGAAAGAAGGAAGGAAGGAAGGGAGGGAGGGAGGGAGGGAGGAAGGAAGGGAGGGAGGGAGGAAGGAAGGGAGGAAGGAAGGAAGGAAGGGTGGAAGGAAGGAAGGGTGGAAGGAAGGGTAGAAGGGAGGAAGGGAGGAAGGAAGGAAGGAAAGACAAAAGACAGGGAAAAAAAGATAGATAAAAAAAAAAAAAGGATGGATGAAAAAGGAAATAAACCCACTTGGAGATATTTCCCTTCTCCTCACTGCTCAGCTCCCAGGCCTTTCATCTCCGCTGCAATTTCAGGTGGTTTGCCACATCCAGGCTGCCAAATGCACACAAGGCAGACTGTACTGTAGGAAACAGCATCATCTTCCCGCAGACATCAAAGGCTCCAGGAGAATACATTTATTTCAGGCTCCTTTCCCTCTCTCACACTAAAGCACACGTGACCACAGAAACAGCAATTCTTGGCTGAATGATGATTTTGGGTTTGTGGGAGGTGTGTTGTTTTTCTGGGTGAGCAGCACCAGTGGAGCCCATTCCACTGCAAAAAGGGCAGGTTGCCTCGCTGGGGAATAATAAATGTTGGCTTTGTAAGTGTCATTGGGAAGGTTCAGGGATCTGTTTCCTTATGAGACCAATAAAATGCAGAGCAACAGCCCTTTGTGCAATCTCCCTTAAAATAAGGGGGATTATAAAAGCACTGTGAGGAAATAACTAATAACAAAAAAATAATGTCCCTCCTTTGACAGTTAATTCTGAACGCATTAATTACATAATTACAGTGGAAAAAAAAATAACATTAATCAAGCAAGTTTTTCACCAGAATCTACATCAAATGATGCAATTCCCAGGCTGGGAGCAGTGATTACTGACTGTGCTCCTCTCCAGAGAGAATTCCATGTGATCTTGGGAGAATTTTTGTCATTCTAAACCTCTGACATAGCACCCAGTCCTTCTCCTCCGGTTTCACATGTCTTCAGGTTTCAAAGCTCAGAGAAATCTGGGGAAAGGCTCTCATTTCCTTAAGTAAATTCAGATTAAACCAGAATTCTGTTTTACCCCGGCGTTTTGGAGATATTGTGTTGCTTTACTCCGAGCCTCATTCCCACCTGAGCCCAAGTTTGGGATGCGTTCAGGGAAGGCCCCACTCTGCAGTATTTTGCACCCTTTTAGTGGCGATTTAACCCGCACAGCGGTGACAGGGTGGGACGCAAACAACCCTCTGCCACCCTCCACCCTCTGGCTGGAGAGAGATGGAGCCACCCAGCTGTGCCCAGCTGTGCCTGCCCGCGGCTTCCCAACCCTGGGAGAGACTGCCCAGGCTGGCAGGGAACACACGGGGGGCTGGAAAACTGTGTGTCGTCCCCCCCCCGGCACCAGAGTGGCCTGAAAGGAGCCCAGAAACTGCCCAGGGGGTGTGGAACACGTGGATGTCCCGTTTGCAGGCTGGGAGCAGGAGGTGGGAAAGGGTCGCAGAAGGGAAATCACAGGATGTTCTGGATCATGGAGTCCAAATCTTAAGGTCCATCTTGGCCAGAGGATGCCAAGTCAGTCCCTGGGAAATTTGGCTTCCTGCAGGGTGTCAGAGAAATGTGGGGTGTTGAGAAATCAGGGTGGAGGGTGGTGCTGAGCAGAGGGTGGGAGGCTCTTCCTCACAGACTCTTCCTCACAAAGGCTTTTCTCCTTATAAGCAGCTTTTCTCCATCACAGCTCATGTGCATCTATTTTACCTCGTATTTTATCATCATGTGGTTCACCAGCAAGGTCCATAGGAGATAGCAAAGGAAAAAGTGGCACAATTGGTGAATTCAGCTGGAATTACAGCTGGAATTGCATCTACTTGCTTGCATTTATTCCATTGCATTTATTCCATTGCAACTGGAATTGCATTTATTCACTTGGATTCCCTCCCTGCTATCATGCAATGACTCACTTGTGGTTAGTACTACCCTGGCTTGGGATAATTTGGGTTTTACAGCCTGTGCCACCATCAACCTGTCCTGAATCCGCGCTGGGAAAGTGAAAGCCTTTAAACTGTCTCTGGATGGAGACCTGGGATTTTCCTTCTTAAGGCTTATGTGAAAAGTCCCTGTGATTCCTCTCTGGGCATGGCCTATATATTTAATCTTGATCCCTTGAAAAAAAAAACCCCATCATGTTCATACATGTTGTGTTTTTAAATAAAAACAGCTTAAAGGCTCTTTCCGCCTGAAGACCAGCAACGTGAGACAGGTTATTAACCCTGATATTGGTGTTTGATGAGATGAGGGGGAACAGAAGAGGACAAACTGCTGGTGGCAGTCCCCACTTGTCCTTGCCCAGCCCGGATACTCTCACTGGATCCCCAGCTCTCTTTGATCCCTAAACCCAATTTTATTACAGCCGGGCTTCTAAAAATTTGGAAGGCCGACTCAAAAGCTTTGCAGCTGGGGTGAAAAGGCTCATAAAAGGCCCCGGGGTCCCAGGGGGCTGAATGGGGGTTTTGTCTCCTTCCCAGGGCTGGCTGCCTGTGCCCCTGGCCGTGCCTTGTTCCCCCGGCGCTGTTTGTTCTGGGTATTGTTGGGCAGACAGCTGTGGCTGTTCAGCCACTCCAGCGCCTGTTTGCCCAGGGATTGGGCTGTAATCCCTCCTGGATTTCCCTCAGCTTGATCCCATGCAATCATCCCCCCCCACTCTCCCCCCCCCCCGCCATGCATCACTTTGGATAGTGTGTCAAAGGGAATGCTGAAGGAGAAATTAAGACATTAAGGCCCTGGCAGATTGCGAGGAGGTTCTTTAGCAGACGATAATGTGTAACAAATTACAGTACAGCCCTTCTGCCCCGAGCATCCTTTTCAAACCTCGCTCGGCCTCTTTTGTCCCTCTGGAGCTTACAGCTCTAATCAGATGAAATTAATTATCAGGGTCATATGACTGGCAAAATCCCCCAAAACAAGCCCAGGGCCAGAGAGGAGTTGGGGGGAACACGGAGCAGCTTTTGTGCGTTGTGACTCCATCCGACCCCCGGCCCATCTCTGCTGTGCTCTGCTGTGCTCTGCTCCTCCCCATCCCTCCAAAGCCAGTTACAATCACTTCTGACAGCACCAGATCAGGGAGAAACCACAGGCTCAGGCTTCAGCACAGCCATCTCCCCGTTCCCCACAGAGTCTGTGTCCAGGTGCCTTTGCAAAGCTCCGGAGTTGAGCTCACATCTCACAAGACAAAGGCTCTTCCATCTTCCATTTCAACTGGATATTAGGAAAGAAATTTTCATGAGAAGGGTTGTCAAGCATTGGAACAGTCTGCATGGGGCAGTGGTGGAGTCACCATCCCTGGAAGTGTCCAAAAAACACCTGGATGTGGCACTTGAGGATGTGGTTTAGTGGTAAACAGGGTGGTGGTGCTTGACACTTGGACTTGATCTTTATGACCTTTTCCAACCTTAACAATTCCAGGATTCCACAAGTCTATGACTCTATAGCCATGCCTCGAGGCATGCACAAGGCTTCCCTCACTCCTCCATGTGCTTGTTTTCATGCTGTCTGGATTCCAGGTGCTTCCAGACCGGGCACGTTCCCTCCGTCCGGCACGCGCTGGGGTGGCACCATCAGGTCGCGCACGGAGCGCAGTGAGAGCAAAGCCAGGAGCTGTCGGGCCTCCTTCAGCTGAAGGCAAAGATATTTCCAAGAAAATTACTGTCTGCACTAATAAACTCTTACTCATCTCTCCCACTGCTGCTAAGGACATCCTTTCTCAGGGGGCTGCGAATCTGGCTGCGGGAACGCCGCAGGAATTTTTGCAACGTTAAGAAATGGAGATTTTTTTTTTTTTTAATTTTTTTTTTCTTCTTCCACGAGGCTCTCTTTTTTTTTTTTTTTTTTTAAACTAGGAAGCAAATGGGGTTTAATTTCTTTTCTCCCCTCCCTTCCTCCTTCCCCGCCCTTGGAAATGGGAGCGAAAGAAAATTGCAACCGCGTAGACAAAAACCCCTTTCTGAAGACATCGCCCCGGTTTTGTCTCTCCGTGCTGAGAAGCCTCCGCTGAGCCGCCGCCACAGAATAGACCAGCTGATTGAGACAGATGTTCTCTTCTTTAGCAAGTGCCAACACTTTGCCCAAACACATATTTGCTGACTTACCCTTCACTGGAAAACATCTTGAAAAGGCGGCGGAGATAAAAAGCGAGGGAACGAAGCGGCGTTGTGTCCAGATTTAACACAGCCCAGTGCTCCATTCTCTAACCCCAGTCCTGGTTGAAGAGGTCCCTTTCACTGGGTCCTGTTCATTTGTTGATGGATAATAGGGGCTGGAGTTGCTGCAATCCATGTGCAGAAAGCAGAAAATAGAGTCAATTACATCTGTATTAGGTGGCCTTGGGGAGAAAATCTCCTTACATGCCTTCCACTGATACTGTTCTTAATTATATTGGCTGAGTTGCTGCTTGTGTTAAACCCGAGCACAACATGGAGCTGCTCTAAATACAGAGCCTAAAATATCTCCTGGGAAGGTGGTGGTGGTGGTGGTGGTGGTGATGTAACTTTCCAGCAGGACTTTGAATTAGGCTTTTTAATTCGCCCGCAATAAACGGCTCAAAATGAGGTGGTGCAATGATGCCATCACCCATTTACTGTGCCCGGGGTGCCTGACCCTGCACAGCCCCTTTCCTGCCCAGGAGGTGACGTGGCAGGAGCCAGGGCAGGAGGGATGGCACAGCTTCCCAAGGGATTGAGCCTCTCCCAGGTGAGGTCTTGCTGGTCCACTCTCAGAGTTTGGAAGGGTACACTCATTTACTGGGGGTAGGGGAATGATGCATATACCTTGCCTAGGGGACTTAGAAGCACAGATAACACATGAAAACCCCTTTTTTCCTATATTTTTTTTAAAGCAGAATAGGTAAACTCCATCATCCTCTGCCATCCAAACACCCAAGACCAATATCCGCAATATTTCACAGCCCCTTTCCTTTTTGCTTTCCCTTAATCTTATTAAGTGTCTGTTCCCATACCTGGGGGAAAGGAGGGGAAAAAAAAAAAAAGCCATCAATTATATTTGCTTTGCCTTTGAAAAGATTTGTCATTTTGCCATCTGTAGGCAAGCATGCTCTGCAACAATAGGTTTTGTTTGACTTCTCTGGTAAAAAGGTCCCTCGTTTTTTTTTTCCCTTGGCCCCGTCCACAGCTTGCTCTCCCTCCCGCCTCATTCTTTTCAGTGGGCCTGTTGATGAGCTTGGCCTAATCAGATTAACTCAACCCAGACACAGCAGTGGCAGTTTATTCTCTTTTAAAAGGACTCCACGGTTTCCTACAAACTTTTTGTAAACTCTTCATCTCCGGCTAAACTCTTTTGTAAGCTGTATCCAATGGACTCTTTGAGAGACCCACACTCCCCGTCAATGAAGACCTGTTAGAATGGGTCACTAATCCAAAAGAGGGGAGAAATGCCTTTAAAGCTGTGCACTGATGCATTGGGAACCCTGACTAGGACCTGCAGAAAGAAGGAATTGGATTCCCAAAGAGCTGGAACATTTAATTTGGTTCCTAAAATAAATATTTTGAAAAAGTCCGTCTTGTTTACAAGGCTAATGAAATAAGCTGTTTTCCTCTGGAGAGTTCCCCAGGTGCTAGGACACACTTTGGTGTCTGTCCTTCACCCAGCCCACCCTTCCCCTCAAACAACCCCACAAGGAGCTCGGAAGAATCACAGGAAACAAAGCAACACCTTCTTGGTTGGCTGTTACAGCTCCGAGTGTTCACCTCGCTTTTCCTTTGTCAGGCACCAGGAAAAGATCGGTTTGGGACCTTCATGCACCAGAATTCCTGATCCAGGTCACAGAATCACAGAGTCACAGAATCACTGAGGTTGGAAAAGACCTCCAAGACCATCGAGTCCACCCTGTGCCCCATCCCCACCTTGTCCCCCAGCCCAGAGCACTCAGTGCCACATCCTGCCCTTCCTTGGACACCTCCAGGGATGGGACTCCACCACCTCCCTGGGCAGCCCCTTCCAGTGTTCAACAACCTTCCTGTGAAGAAATTCCTTCTGGTGTCCAGCCTGAACCTCCCTCAGAGCAGCCTGAGGCTGTGTCCTCTCATCCTTATTTTAAGGTGAAAGGCTCCCCGCTGCCTCCGGGGTGTGTTCGGTGACACTGCTGAGTCCTGGAACAACCCAGTTTAGTGGAAGGTGTCCCTTCTAAGAGCTCTAAGGTCTCTTCCAACCCAAAGCATTCTAGGATTCCATGAGCTTTCATTCCCCATTTCTCTACAGGCACGTGTTGGCACTTCTGCTTGTAAAATAAAAACCCATAAAGGCACCATGTTTCAACATCTGGAGACCCTTCTATCAGCACCAGGCCGGACCTTTTCCTTCCAGGAAGATTTCCACTTCCCTAGCTGTTGTGACCTTGTGATTGGCATGTCTGAACAACTTCATTGTGGAGGGGATTTCATGGCATTCAGTGGAAGTTTCCACTTCTTTAGAGTTGCACAGAGAAGATTAACGTTGTGACTTCATCCCCCCCCACCATTGTCACCGCAACTTAAGAGTCATTTTTTGCGTCTTTGATAAAAAACTTGCCCCGGTCAAAAATAAGCAAAGAAGATCCCACGAGGCACACAATGAGCAAAACAACTCCCTGAAAAATACCCCATTGTCTTCCTGAGAGGAGACCGTCATTTTTCATGGTATCAGCTTTATATTAAAAATTGAATGGCGAAAAAATAGTTGTCTTCATTGGGTGGGAGAGGCAGGACAGCCAGCCTGGCACACCTCCCACTGCCTGCAGACCAGTGACAGCCACAGTCCCTCCCTAGCTCATGGGCTTAGGATTTGCTCCTTCAAGCATCACACAGGGAGTGTTGTCTCTCCAGACGTTTCTCATGTATCTTTGTCTCTCCATGGTTTGAACCTGAATGCTCCAGACTTCCTTCAGACAAAAAAAAACCCCACTGACTTTTGTTCCACTTCCTGCCTGTTGTTCTTACTAAAGGCATCGTGGCTGGAGTGAAACCTGTTTGGAAATAAAGGGAGAAGGACTGAGCCCAGGATCTGGATTTTGAAGGAGGTAGAACTCAAATGAATCCTTCTTAAGCTTAATGTGAAGTAGCTGGGTGCTCTAGGGAACGGTGTGGGAGGAAGGAAAATGGACATATGGAGAGACAAGTAGCCAAAATCCCAGCACAATTTAATCCCTGAGACCCCCAGAAACTGCCAGTGGAGGGGTGACATTAACCCAGCACAGTGTTCACCCCTGAACCATGTCCCCAAGTGCCACACCCACAGGGGTTTCAGCACTTCCAGGGATGGTGATTCCCCCAGAGCCCTGAACAGGCTGTTCCAGTGCCTGACCAAGATTTCTGTGAAGAAATTTTTCCTACTGACTTGTTTGTGGGTAGAAACCCATTCTGGGTCCTGGTGGCTGCAGGAGAGCTGGCTGGTCAACCAGAGGCTCTGTGGGCTGTGGTCTTGGGCTCCAGACACCCAGCAGGTCTCACCCCCACCACTATTCCCAACTCTTGTTCTCACACCCCTCCCCACCCCGAGTTTTAACAACAGGAAACCTTTTGTTTAAAAAAAAAACAAAAAAAAAAAGGGAAAGAAAGGGGAATTGGGGCCTGTCTGGCTTGGGAGAGTCAGGATTTGTTCCTACCTTATTATATGCTAATTGGGATTTTAACAAAGATTGTCCCATCACAAGCAGGTGGCCAGTGACAACGTGCCTGGGACTGAAGAGCAAGTCTTGCCATAAGGAGAGTCCGGGAGCGCGCTGGGAGCCAGCAATTCCTGTCTGATCTCTGCCTGCCCGTCTGGCACCCCATGAATAATTAATAAATTAATGATACACCTCGCTGCTGTACGTTAAATGGGCTGGCAGCCTGGAGCTCAACCTGCTGCCCTGCAAAAACCTGGCAGAGAGCTTGGGGCTGGTGCGTGGGGCTGGGACGGGGCGTTCCGTGTGGAATGGGGTGTTCCGTGTGTGGAAGGGCACGGGGAGCCCTGAGGGTTTTGGGGGAACCCTTTGTCTGCAAAGGGGTTAAACCCTGTTAGTGTGATCTGGCTGCATAGCTGGGACCTGGATATGTTGAAAGCAGAGGAATTTGCAGGGGTGGGATGCTGGGCTGCACCGTGCGGATATGGTCCCATCCATGAGAGACTCTGCCAGAGGAGCAGTTCTCCTCCTGTGGCTTTCCTGGGTTTGTAATCCCTCTGCAGGGAAATCACCGGTCTGACAGCAGCCAAACTTGGGCCAGAGGACTCCTAATAGAGGACTGGTCAGGCTTTTCCCTTCAGTTTGCCAAGCTCAGTCAGGGGTTACTGCGCTCCCTCGCAGCGCTCTCTCAGGTCTTATTCAGGAAAATATAAAACACCAGCCAGTGATCCAAAAGAGCTGACACTGGAAAATGACTGCATGTGAGAAAGAGAGAACTTGGGTAAGGCTGCAAACTCAGGCACATGACATTTCAGAAATGCTGCTCCAGTTTGTGCTGGCAGCCCCATCCCAGCGCCGTGGAGCATGACGGTGTCTTTAACACCACGATCACGAGCCATGGATCTGTGGGAGCCCCCAGCTCGTCTTGTGCACGGGCTTGGCTGATGTTTGCCAAGCCCCTGGCTCACATACAGCGGGAGCTGGAAGGTAAATCCGACAGGAGCACATGGGGAGAAGAAGGAAGATCTCCTCCAGGCAGTTCCATCCCCTCTGAGTTTGCTGCAGGCACCTCCTTTCCCGGCAAAAGCAGACGCCTAGCATGGAAAATTTCAGCTCAGGCACCTGAGGTCTGGAAGAGTTACAAGCAGCAAAACCCCGGGTCTTATTATAGGATGCTTCAAGCAATCCCTGGAGCCAGCAGTGCTCCAAGCACCTGCTGTGATCTCCCAGCACCACCCCAGGGGCTCAGCACCCTGGTGGGTGAGAAGCCACACACATGGAAAAGGGAGCTCAGAGGGGCTGTTCCTGCGAGAGGCAGCGTGTTTAACTCCTTGGAAGGGGGTGGCATTTGAAATCCAAGCCAGGCTGGAGGGGTTTGCAGCGGCCCGTGGAGCCTCACCAGAGGCACGTGCTGCGCTGGGAAGCCTTTGCCCAGGGGTGGTGTGAAATCCTCCATCCTCTCCCAACGTGCCAGGCATGTAAACACCACCTTCCCTTGGTCCCTTGCAGAAGCTGCTGCGTGGCAGGGGGAGAAGGTTTAATGAAAAATTTAAAGGCCGGCGTCTTAAAATAAATTCCAATCCTGGCTGAAATTTCACAGCGGCTGTTAAATGTCCCTCGCTCCAAGACTTGTGTGCGGGAAGCGAAACAATTCCTCCCTTCCAAGGGGGTGGGGGAGAAAAAACCCCAGGCCTTATTCCCTGACTGGGGCTGCTGAGACATGGAACCAGCTCCACCAGAGGGGTGGGAGGTGATGGATGTAATTAAAAGCCCAGAGGGAGGGAGGGAGAGAAGGGAAGAACAATAAATGGACGCAGCTTATCTTGCGGCTGAAAGCTGATCTTCATGGACATGTAACATATGGTATTTTCAATAATGGATAAACAGTTTAAAGGGGAACCTGCAAATGTTGTCTTTTAATGAGCTAGCAGCAGGGTTAGGCGCTGAATACCCTCAGCTCACCTTTTATCTTGCTCCCAGGTCCCCCCAGTCGTGGCCGGCCGGGCCCCCGCCGGGCTCTGAAGCCCCAGCACACACTATGTCATGTCACAGCTGCCACAGACCCAGCCCAGTGGGGTCGAGGGGGTGAATATAATTACCCAAGCTGGATTTTGGCCAGGACAGCAGGGCTAGTTCCCTTACTCTTGCAAAAACTGCTGTGGGATCTTTAATTACCACCACGGGTCAAGACCCTTGGTTTTTACCAGCGCATTTCATCTCTCAGACAGCGTTTCTGGCAGCCCAGGGGCCCTCCAGCAGCCACAGCTTTCACTTCAGAGCGCTGGGTTGTGCCTATTTTTTAGGTGCTGCCTCTGGAAAATATATGGAATTAGCAAATGGGAGTTATCTCACGAGTAGGGTTCAGGCTTGGGGCTTCAGGGATCTGTTTTGCTGACCCACAGAGGAGACAAATGGGGAGCAAACGTCTTGTAAGAGCCTTTGCTTCTGCACCCAAGTTCTCCAAGAGCGGGACCAAAGGTCTGTGGGCACGAAGGGAATTCTTGGGCCAGAAAAAAAGGCTGCATGTGGAGCTCAGCCTCCAGAACCTGGTACCTGCCTTCACTGGGGACCATGTGATATGGCCAGATAAAAATGGGGAGGGCTTGAAGAGGCAAGTGGAGGTCTTGGCTGCACTTACAGCTTGAGAGCTTAGGCAGAGCTCAGGGAACTTGGAGACACTTGGGAGAGACACGTCCAGCCCTGCAAGTGCTTTGCCATTGATGGGATTTAATTTAAACTCTGGGCTCATTTATTTTCCGTCCCCTGGGAAATAGCCAGAGGAAGCAATGCCCATCCAGCATAATCCTTGAAAGCAGGGTTAGGTGGTGGCCATGTGGAAGGGAATTAGGGAAGTTTCCCTCCATGGCTTTCCCTCCTTTCCCACAGGCAGCCTGGGAAAGGGGGATCCCAAGCAAATCCTTGCTGTCTGCACAGCGAAGCAAAGGGAGGATCAAGCTTCTTTTTCCTTGGAATTGCAAAAAGAAGGGCAACTTGTGGATTTAACCTCAGAGCCCAGATGGGGAGGGTGGTGCCAGGGGGCACTGGGTGCTGTATGGGCAGTGGGGAGGTGAAACTGGACAACCAAGCATGTGTAGGTTTGGACACTCTCCATCCCCAGCACTGACAGGTCTGGCCTCTGTAAGGAAATGTATGCTTTAACCAGCTGGGTTAGGGTCAGGCCAGCAAACTGGGAGGATGCAGTGCCCAGTTTCTCTCCAGTGCCTCCCAGCATGCTTCCAGAGGGTTAAACCAAATCCACTTTTGAGGCTAAGCTTTCAGCTGGCACAAATCTGTGCAGATCCTTCAAAGCTCTGGTGCTTTATATCAGCTCAGGCTACAGGCACCATGCTCTCTTTTCATGCTGTAATCTCTGCATATGCTTATGCTTGGAATTATCTTCTTCATCCTTTGACATCCTCTGATGCCCACCAAAAGCTCGCTCTGGCCTGAGTTTCATGTTTGTGTTAGTTTTTGCTGGACCAGCCTTGAGCATGACCCTTGTCTGATGTTCCTTGGGAAAGGAAAAGGGAACTGGAGCTCATCCCACATGGAGATAAGGCTGGAGAGCTCTTGAAACTGAGCTTGAGTAACCTTGGAGCTGAGCAGATCGCACATTCCCACAGTCCAAGCTCCCTTGAACCCCGGGCTGGGCTCGTCCTGAAACCCCCCATCTCCATCCTTCAGACCTTTCCCGTCTCTCACAGGCAAAGCCCTGGGAGTCTGGGGCATTTTAAGCTAACTGAAAATATACATGTGTTCAGGGAGCCATCTCCTTTTGTACCAGCTCATTAGGGGAAATAAATGGCCCCTGACCATCTGTCATCTTTGTGCAGGTACCTGGCAGAGAGGGGTGGGAAAAGGCGCGGAGGATCCTTAATCCGCTCAGGCTCCGGCAAAGTGAACGATGCTTCCCACAATATAATTACAGCAGTCCTGCTGGAAAGTGACAGACCTAGTGAGTGGAAATAGATGAATGTAATTAAAATCCCAGGGAGAGAGAGCGATGGAGACACGGACACAGAAGAGCAGCCGAGGGAGGAAGAGTGGTGGAGGGCGAGGAGCCGGATAACGGGAGGCGGCGAGGCTTCAGGGTGGGGACCATGTGCTGATTTAATTAGGGAGGAAAAAGGGTGGAAACTTGTTATTGATAAAGTCTTATATTTTTCTGTATTTTACTTGCCTTTTTTAAAAAAAAAAATCATGAATTTCAAGCCAGAAGGACAAGCAAAACCAGCCGGTCTGACCCACACACGAACGCAGCCCCAGAGGGCTTTGCATCCAGACGTGAGATTTTGCCCTCTGAGGTTTTGTGCCACTGCCTGTGGAATAAAGGTGCTCCCAGCACCCCTGGTTCGAGAGGCTCCTGCTATCAGGTGATGAGCTGCAAGAAGTCTGCAGGAGATTGCCTCCCAGATTCTTCCAGTGGCATGTGGATGAGGAGAGGCTGGGGGCAGGCAGGAGTGCTTGAGAACCTGGGGCAGGAATTTCTCAGCAGAAGGCAGCTTTGCTGGAATGGGCCCCACAAGAAGCAGAAATCCAGCCACTTTCAGAAGGATTCTGACAGCTTTTAGACCTTCTCTTCCCACATTTTCCCGTGTCTCTCCTCTCCCTTTGGCAACCTCAGGATGGCTCTTCCTGGTCCAGTTGTTACCACACATCCCCACCCTTCTTTCTCTGGCAGGAGTTGGCCATCCTCTCACCCTTAGGAAGCCAAAAGTCACCTTCACCTGCCTGGCAGGCAGGCTGGCTCCAACCCCTGCCACCACCACTGTGCAGGGATGATAAAGGAAGGGAGCTGCAAAAGCCAAGGCAAACTTTAGAAAGCTGCCTCAGCTCTCCCGAGTGACCGTCCAGAGTCAGAAGCCTCAGGGAACACGTTTTCTGGGATCCTTTTAAAGCTGTCACACAAACCCCAAAACCCCAGGATCCCAAAAAGCTGCTGCAAAGCCTGGTGTGCCCTTTGCAGAGCCACAGGGCCTGTGTTTGCAGCAGCTCTCTGGAACACTGTGACTGGATTGACCAGCACTGGTTGTTCTCCCTCTTCTTTCCTCTTTAAAATGCCCTTTTTTTTTTTTTTTAGTTCCTGCCACCTCTTTGATGTCTTTTAATTACCTTTCCCCTCCTCCACAGCCCCCTTCAGAGAGCTCTGAATAGGTGGGCGAGGTTTCTTTATTGGCTTTGCTATGGATGAGGCTGGGTGTTGAACAGCCTCTTCCTTGAGTGAGTCTTCAGGGAAATAATGGGATAACAGGGACCAGGGCTGTCTTCCTGGCCCTCTTACTGCTCTGCACAGCCCTGAAGCTGGGACAGGGTGCTCCAAGGAGGAGGATAAACCAGCTGGCACTGAGCATCCTGCTCCCAACCACCCCTCAGTTTGATTTCAGAGCTGAGGGAAGACTGGACTCCACGTGGGGAGGGAGGGAAAGGGGAGGGGGTTTGTGTCCTCATCTTGAGGAGATCTTTACCCACCATGGCTTGGCAGGGATCAGCCCTGGGATTAGCAGCTCCCCGGTCTCAGCACAAGCGTTTTGTCCCTCTGTTGGGATCAGCCTCTCTCCAGAGAGAAGCACTTTGTCCCCATCCCCCTCCCTCACCCTCCCCTCACTCGGGATGGATGGGAAATTCGAGGAATGTTCAGATTTTACTCATTAGCCCAACCTCCTGCTGGCCCTGGTTTAAAACAACCTGCAGGGGCTTCCCTTGATCGGTGATGTATGAGTGGCAGCGATGGGGCAAGCCAGACATTGAGCCTGGCTGGAGTCGGGCTGCCTCCCATTTCCCTGCTAACTTGTCTTCTGTGACTGGACATAATTTAGTCTAATTGTCTTCATGTGGGTTTCTTTCATCATGGCCACAATCCCGTTTTGCCAGCGGCTCACAAGGACATTTCGGTGGGGTCGGGCTGGTCCATCTCTGCTGCTTCTTTCTCTTTCAGCTTCCCAGGGCTCTCAGAAGCAGAAAGGAGGGGCTTTGCTGAGATCTCAGCAGCCAAGAGATCAGGGAGGGGAGAGGGACCTTGTTGGTGTAGATCCCTCAACTGATCCAGCTCACATCCCGCTCTCAGGGAGCAGAGAGGGGAAAACCAACTCTCCCTTTTGCCTTTGCAACTACAAACGTGCAAATCCCAAGCCAGAAGGATGAGAAGCAGCTCTTAGTGTCCATCCTTGCTGCTGCTGGAGACAGTGAGCTGGAGGAGGAGAAGAGCCATGAGCAGAGTCCTTCCTCAGAGCCCTCTGCTCGCTGTCAGCACAGAGTGGCTGTGCCAAGTCACGGAATTTGCAGAATCATGGAATGGTTTGGGATGGAAGGGACCTTAAAGATCATCTCATTCCAACTCCCTGCCATGGGCAGGGACACCTTCCACTAGTCCAGGTTGCTCCAAGCCCCATCCAACCTGGCCTTGAAAGTTCTCCCTTTGCTTTCCAGCAATAGCAAGTCATGGTCCTGCTGTGGTTGTCCTGGGAACCTCTGGAGTTCAGGTTGGACCTTCAGTCCCAGCAATTATCAGACCTCTCAGAGTTTTCTGCTGCAAAAAGAAGCCAGAGAGGCCCATGCCCTGCAGAGCTGAGGCTCAGCCGTGGCTCCAGGCAGGTGGAGCACTGAGAGGTGCTGCCTTCCAGCAAGGCTCACTGGTGCTCCTGGAGCATCCCATACCTGGGCACCCGAGCCCCACACATCCTTCTGCCACCTGCAGAGTGCCCGGAGCGAGCTGAAGGTGCTTCTCCCCCCATCCCAGAGACTGCAGCAGCCTGGGAAAACAAGCCACGTGCTGGGATGTCCGGGCTGCCTGCAGCCTCCATCCGCCCCGGAGCCGCTCCGTGCCTTGGGCGGGACCGCGCAGCCACCCAGCCGGAATTATCCTGCCCTTTTGTGCGAGATGTTTGGGTTTGGGGTTTTGTTATTGTTGTTGTTGTTGTTGGGGCTTGTCGCTTTGGTTTTCTTGGAAGCATGTCCCTGGATTTTTTCCTTTTTTTTTTTTTTTTTGACGGGAAGAAGCTGGCGTTTCATGAAAAGCCTCTCCCCTCATTATTTAATGTTAAAGCACTTTCAATTAAGTTTCATTTGATTTACTTTGATGCTTTTGTTCCCGGAGGTTTCCAGCACACAAGGGCTGCTCCACCTCTCCGTGGCTGCCCCACTTTGATCTCGGCAGCGCTGCTAAGGGGCCTCCTGCCACTCCCCGGGCTCTGGGACAGAGGCATCCAGGCACAGCATCCCCGCTCCGGCGCTGGCACCGCCGGCACTGCGGCGCTGGCTGCTGCGCTTCCCCCCGGCCTGTCGTCACCCCCATCTGTTCCAAAACCAATATTGACTCGGGAGAGCGGGGGGGAGCCTCCCGCCAGGCTGTTTTAATCAAAGCTTTCCCCCCCCCCCAGCAAATGAAGTTTTTACTAGAAGGTCTCCAGGTGCTGCGGCTCGGGGAGGGGGACACAATGGCCGTGCCCGCGGGGGATCGCTGCTATGGCAAAGAGGGGCAGCCGGAGGGGCCGGGAGCCCCGGGGAACTCCGAGGGTTAGGCGGGATCTACGGGAGCCAGACAGCGGTTTGAAACGCGGAGCCAAAGCATTTCACATTCGCAAACCAATTAAGGAGGGGAGAGGGCGGCAGGGAGGGGAGGTTGAGGCGTTCCAGAGAGGAAATTCGTTCTCATGGGAATGCTGTGGCAGAGCCCTCTCTGCCTGGCAGATGCCCTGGAGGACCAGAGCCCCCCATCATCCCCACAAAGCCTTCCCTTTCCCCTTCCCACTCTCTGTGGCTTCCAAACGCTGTTGATGGTTTCTCCTTCTTGCCAAGGGTTTGGGTCTCTAGAGACTTGCCATAATGATTTGTAGGAGAAGCATTAATACAATGTTGGGAGTGACCATGAACTAAACCAGTTGGCTCCAAGGGCCAGAGCAGAAGGAGAGTGGGAAAATATTGGAAAAGTCCTTCTGCCTTTGCTCAAGTGTCCTGCCAGTGACTGCTCTCTTGTCCAAGGCCTCCGGAATGGTTGTTGCTGTGTCAGGGCTGGAATAGGGAGCAAATTGGGTAGGACAACATAAACACAGTGAGGGATATGTTGCCATATTGACTTGGAAGCAGGAGTGGCTGGGAAAACCACTTGGATCATGTCCAGCCTGATCCTGCCTGTGCCTGGTACCACCTGCAAGTTCAGGACTTGCTCCCAACTTTCAAGTGCCACTTCCACTGCTCGGCTTGGGAGGACACAGGGACAGCTGTGCTCCTTGCTTGGGGCTGGCACATCTCAGCCCTACAGCTGTGGGTGATGTCACAGCATCACACATCCACGGCCACCTACATCGTCCCTCTGCATGCCCCAGGTGAGCCAGAGAATCCAGAACAGATCAGGTGAGACACAGTCCAGAGCAGCAAAGAGACAGCTCAGCAATTTTTGGGTGTGAATGGGGGGTGGTGGGGGTGGGAAATTACCAGCAGTAGGTTAAAAATGCATCTCTTGAAAACAAACAGCCAGCTCAGAACAATGGGTGAGGCCAAGGAGAGGCTCAGGGACACGGGATGGAAGATTATGTGCTGGAAAACCGGCCTTTAAAAATAAAGCCCAGTCTTTGCACCCCTTCCCAACTGCTGGGAATATTTCCCCTGCCATGGAGGTTGGAGCCTGAGGGCGGTTTGAGGAAGGGGCAGCAGAAATGGGGGGTTGTGGTTAAGAGCTCAGCAACTGTAAAATGCTACCAGGCTTCCCAGTAAACGGAGCGCCTTTTATTTTCCCCGCTTTAAAGGGACTGTAATTAGTTCAAAACCAGCAGCAGGGAAGCACCACAGCTCCTTTTGCAGGGACAATGGCAAAATAAGTGTATCAACACCCTGGCCAGCGTATTTTGCTTTCCTGATGAGACCAACTCCTTGCCTGGAGCCTCCCTTATCCCTGAGAACCACCCTGGGTGCTCTGAATCGGGCACTTCCATTACCCAGCTTGGGGCTCAGGGGCTCTGGCTGCCTGGAGTCCTCACACAGGCACCCATGGGCACTTGCCCTGCAGGTAAGCACAGCCAGAGGCACCATTTCAGTCCCTCAAGGACTCCACATTTGCAGGAAAGCTTGAAAATTTTGGCTGAGCTTTGCAGTGTGTCTCCCTGTTACCCGACCCAGTGAGCATCTGCTTGACCTGGGAACATCACAAGTGGGTTTGCTCTCCCAGCACCCCCACGAGGACAGCAAACAGCTATCATTGCCTTATTATTCCACTTCCCAATATTTGCCAGCTTCTGAAAGGAATACTCTGGAGAAATTAAACTGAAGAGTATCTGGGGACCAAGGAAAACCAAACCCTTTCCAGCCACGTCCTCGTGAGGCTGAGCTTTGTGTCAGCTCCAGACCTGCTGGGGCAGGGGGGCAAAAGTCCCACCGAGCTTCCTCTTTGCCTGCACATTTTGGGGGAGGGGGAAGCACATCATTAAATTGCTCCCTCCTGATGCTGGGCAGGGAACTGGAGCCTGCACTGGAGATGCTGCCACTTGGCTGGCAATGGGCTCCTCCAGGCTGACTCTCCCACCCCAACGTTTCACAGAACCATTGAGGCTGGAAAAGACCCGGAAAGGTTGGGAAACACCCGCCAAAGTTTGCCGGGGAGGGGGGAAGCTCCCTGCTCTCTCCAGGCAAGCCCCGCGGTGGGGCCGCTCCCTCCTCCCTCGCCTGGAGCAGGAGGCAGCGCTCCCGGTCCATCCCACCGGGGATTTGCCTCCATCCCAGCCAGCCGGGGGGACACACGATTATTTCCCCGTTGATAGGGTTCAGTGGGACTGAAAGAGCTACACGCCCTCTGGTAATTTGTAGTTTGTCGATGCTGCGCTGACATTTCACTGAACCCGGGGCAGCAGCAGGCAGTGAGGAGCGAGGAATCGCTCCGCTATTGTAATGCCCCAGACACTGCGAGCTTGGCTAATAGGGGACATTCCTTCCTCCCAGGACTTCCTCCACGACTTTCATGCATTCGGGATCGGCTTTGGTTAGTCGGACTCGTTAATGGGCAGCGTTTGGGTGACTGTCCTCCCCGTTTTCCGAGCACGAATATTATCCCTATTTTGTTCTGTTATTGTTCATAACCGGGGGGGGACAATTAATCAGAGCAGAAAGGACTTTATTCAGCTGGAATTCCTTCCACGGCTGCACCACTGAGAACAAATTAGCAGTTCACACGTCGCAATTGGCCTTTTCTGTGGACATGGAGTTTGGACTACGGGCACCTTTGAGGGAACCTGCACCTTTTCCCTTGCCTGGGGGTGTTTCCAGGGGTTGACTGAGCTGTTGGAAGCCGTTCTGCCTTCCTGCAGAGCATCTCTGGGAGATGCTTATCTGGAGAAACCTGAACACTTCAATTCACACCTGCTCCTAATTTAGGATTAGTGCCTTTCCCACCTTTTCCCGGCTGCTGTTTGTGTGTGCAGGCAGTGAAGGACAGGCCATCAGCAGGGCAGTCCTGGCACAATGTTATCAGCCAGGAGACCAGGAGAAGGGGCTCTGGAGACCGATGGAGCTCAGGGATTTCATTCACTGGGCAGTGACTGCTAATTGCTTTCACAACTGATACCTGCGATCCAGCTCCTCCCAGAGGACAGGGCTCTGGTGAACGTGCTAAGCACACATTCCTCACCGTGAAACACGGTGATCTAGAGCCATTATTTCCCATCAGCTCCTCCCTGCAAACCCTTTCCCAGGCGAAGGACCAATTTCCCTGCTCTCTGCAACACATGACTAACGCTGTCATCTGCCCTCAGGGTGTTCCAGGCTCCTCTTGAGATGCTCAGGACTGATGAGGAGGTGGAGTGGATGGTCCTTATCTCCCTGGTGGCTGGGCTTTGGCAGCTCCCATAATGGTGAAGCAGGCAGACCTCCACCCTGGAAACATCTCACTCCAAGAAAAGTTCAGAAGGAATGGGGCAGAGAAATCAGGGCTGCCCGGGGGTGCTGAGCCACTCTGGGAGGTGCTGGAGTTGTCTGAGGCACAGGGACAGCCCTTGGATGGTGCCCAGAGGCACAGATGGCTCTGTGCTCCTGGGATTGCTGGCCTGGTGGCAGCTGCCTCATGTACCAAACCTGACACCCTCTGACAGGGATGTGAGGATGAAACGTGGCCCTTTCTGCTCACTGCAGGTGTGGGAGCACCGAGCCTGCCACGCTGCCACAGCCAGACCAGCTAAGGCCACTGGAAACCAGGGGCTGGTGCCACCTGATGTCTGTTTTAAAACAGAGCTGAGTCACCTCATCTTGCCCTGTTCAGGCAAAATAAATTCCACCTACAGCCAGCTTCACTCTCAGCAGTCACTGAAAGTGGCCCAAGGACTGGAGCTGTGCAGAGAGGGGTCCTGAGGCTGCAGTGGAGCAGCAGCAGATTGACTGAGATTGAGTCTGTGGCACTTCCTTTTCCCTTTCTCTTTTCACTTGACTTTTCTCTATTTCCTTTTCCTTTTTCCTTCTCCTTCCTTCTGTTCCTGACACACAGCCAGCCCCCAGCTCCTGTCCCTGCCCACAGACATCTGTGTTCCACTCCTGGCTAATGACGTCTGCCCTGGGATGCCGGATGCAAAAATTCCCCCCCCCTTCCTCCTTTCGCTCCCAAATCTGGTTTGCATTTCCCAAATTTTATCAGGCACCGATTCTTTGAGGTTTTTAAAGACTCCTGTCCTAATGGCAGCCCTGGATTTTGGGCTGCAGTGTTTGTTTACCAGAGCCTGGGGGTCCTGTGATGCTCAGTCCTGTTCAATCTAATGGTTTGCTGCTCCTGTGCCTTTCCCAGCTTGCAGGCATGGGGACAAGGAGCTCCTTTAGGAGGATTTATCCACAATAATGCTTAGCAGAGCATGAGGACCACCATCAGTCCTGCCTGCTCAGCTCCTCCCTCCAGCACCCTCATCCCAGCATCCTGTCTCCGACTGTGGCTGTTACCACTGAAGCCTCCAAGGTGTCCCAGTAAACGACCTGCTTGTCTGGCTGTGAGATAATGGGGCTGCTGAGCTTGGTCCTCCAGGCTCTGTGGACTCCAGGGCTGTGTTTGAACTCTGCAATCACGTCTTTGCAACACCCCACGCCCCGAGTCTCACATGCAGCCCTTCCCGAGCTCCCCGGGGACACCACGGACCCAGTCCCACACACCCTGCCCAGTGACTTGGCTAATGGGGTGCAGGGGTGTGTCATTCCCCAAGAAAAAGGTGGATTTTCTGAGAGGGGATGCTCAAACAAGCTGGACCAGTTCTGTCCCTGTGCTGCAGATTTGCTCCAGCAGGCACGAAACTGGAAATGGGTGATTCAGCTGCTGACCTGCCAGGCAGCCCCGTGGGGCTGGACAGGTTCTGCTGGCCAGGAGGACAAGTTCCTGCCTGTGAGCTTCCAGCATCTGGCTCACCCAGGGAAGCAGTGGGAAACCCTGGCTGACCCAGCTGGGAAAGGGATGGGCTTTGCAAAGAGCTCTCTTGGGAGCTGTTTCCATTCTGGGGAGACCAAACAGATCCCCTGAGTGAGCCCAGAGGGGCCTCAAGGGGTTGGTTTGTGGCTTCCCCAGCAGCAGTTCACAGAGGCCACTCTGGGAGGCAGAACCCGTTTTCCCAGACTGCCAGCACTGCCTCAAGCCCCCTTTAGACTTCCCTGCTCTCAGCATCCCACATGCAGCTGGACAGAAAGGATAAGAGGGAGCACAGTAATTGTGTATTGATAGGGGCTTTTCAGGGTTGGCACTTCCAGGCAGTTCTGCCACACAGGGCAAGGATGTGACCAGCAGGTCGAGGGAGGTGGTTCTGCCCCTCTGTTCTACTGAGCTGAGACCCCTCAGCAGAGCTGCCTCCAGCTCTGGGGTCCCAACACAGGAAGGACAAGGAGCTGCAAGTCCAGAGGAAGCAACCCCAGTTGATCAGAGGGCTGGAGCAGCTCTGCTGTGAGGAAAGGCTGGGAGAATTGGGATTGTTCAGCCTGGAGAAGAGAAGGCTTCGAGGTGACCTAATTGTGGCCTTGCAGTGCCTGAAGGAGCTCCAAGAAAGATGGAGAGAGACTATTTACAGGGGCCTGGAGTGCCAGGACAAAGGGGAATGGCCTCACACTGTCAAAGGGCAGGTTTAAATTGGATATTAGGAAGAAATTCTTCCCTGTGAGGCCCTGGCAGAGGTTGTGTTGTGGCTGCCCCACCCTTGGAAGTGTCCAAGGCCAGGTTGGACGGGGTTGGTGGAAGGTGTCCCTGCCCGTGGCAGGGGGTTTGGAAGGAGATGGTTTTTAAGGTCTCTTCCAACCCAAACCATTCCATGATTCTCTGATATGATAAAGAGGTGTCAGCTGCCCTACCTGGCACATGCAGGAGTAGGTGGGCATGGAGGGGGGTGTGGAACAGAGCCAGGGCACCAGGGAGGCCCTGGCTGGGCACCTCCTGCTTGGACACTTTCCTCCAGCAGAAAAGCATTCAGGAGAAATGGAACTTGGCTGCCAGTCCTCCCTCTGATCGATGAGATGAAATTTGATAAGGAAGCAGCAGGAATGTGCTCAGCACATGCAAAAACCCATCTTACCCCGTGGGAAAAAGGGCAGGAGGGAAGGGGCTGGGAGTGCCAGCCTTCCTGGAAGGGTTTCCTCCCCCATGTCTGCCCAGGACATCCCAGGGGAGTTTCCAAGCTGGCTGCATCTCAGGAACCACAGGGCCACCAAGAGGGGGATCAGGGTGTGGATTCAGCAGGACAAGGTCCAGAGGGAGGTATTGCCCCCTCTGAGAAGTTGCAGAGGAACCAATTTCCCTGCAAAGCTGCTCCTGACTAGTCAGCCAGTTGCTATCCATACTGGAGTGCTTCCAGATTGCTTGGCTGATGCCCAGAGCAGTGCCATAGTGATGTGAGAGTTCTTGAGAGGGGAATCCCACCGGAGAGGCTCTGTGCCTTCACCAGACCAAGGATTTCTGCCTGTCTCTCTCCCGACTGAAGACACAAACCCTGCCTGGAGGGCAGCCAGCCACCGGACAAACACCCAGCAGCGAGCAGAAAGGACGTGCAGGAGGAGACGAGGCCCCTCTGAGACACTCCAGAGCGCTGAGAACGTGCTGTGGGGCTGCTCTGCCTTCGCTCCGTGATAAATGTCACACAGGGACACGCGCAGCATCCCCGCACAAATGAAAACAGGGAGGTGGCCGCCGGGTCCTCCCCCCTCCGGCGCCTGCGCTGCGACTTGAAATACGGGCTGGTGTCAACATCCATTTGGGAATGTCTCTGTCAGGCAGGCAGAGACAACGCGGCTGCGTGCTGGGGGGTGGCAGGCAGCGCGATAAATAAAATTTAAACTCATTTACTGAAACAGGGGCAAGCTGCACCCGGAACGCGCTGCGGGAAGCGTGTGACCTCCCTCCCCCCGCCGCGCCCCGCGGGTGAGTCACGGCAGCTCCCTCAAGGATCAAGATCTGGAAAGGAGCCAGGACAACAATCAGCCACATCGGGTCTATACGCGATAACGCCGCATTATCAGGCTCCATCCAGCTGCTGAGTCAGCCCTTCCATCGCCCTCCCAGCCTGGCAGGCAACCAGGGATGGGGCTGCTGCCGCAGCGATATGGGATCAGGGCACCTTCCCGCCCCGTGCGGCTTCCTCGGGAGCCGATAATCCCCCCCAGCTGCTCGGCAAACCGCGGGTGGGCGGCGAGTGCCAGCCCTGAGGGCAACCCCGGGGACCGGCGGGGTTAATTCGCCGGCAGCCGGGCAGATGCACCGAGCCCGTGCGGTTTTCCAGCCGGGAGCGCGGGTGCATCCGTGGCTTTGGCCACCGGCTGGCGGCTGCCCCGGGGTGGCACCGTGCCCGCCTCTCCCTGGCGGAGCGTCTGGCCCTGGGATGCCGCCGGGATGAGGCGGGACGGGAGCTGCCCTGCAGCCGGCAGGACGCCCTGGCGTGGGGCAGCCAGCCGGGTTTCCCACGGCTCGCCCTCGCCCGTGGGCTGCGGGGGAGAGGCGGATGGGCAGAGCTGCGGGGCCGGGAGGGAGGGGAGCAGCGGGAGAGGGAGGCCCCGGGATTTGTCACCCTGCCGGGAGGCTCCCTTTGATGGTCACATCCGAGAGCCCCACAACCTGCCCGCTGTGGCCGCTCCCAGAAATCCACTGGATTTTGCTGTTAGCGCTGGAAATCAGCGCTGGAACCACCGCCCTGAGCGGTCACCCCTGCGCTGGAGCAGGCACAGCTGCGTTTTGGCTGCCAGCTTGTTAACTGCTACTAGGAAAACTCGGGGGAAAACTCCTCCTGCTCCCCCCTGCTCCCGTGTGTGCTCCCTGTGGTGCAGTCCCGCATCCCTCCCTGCTGCTGGGAGGAAGCAGGCAGGGAATCAGGGAGAGGGAAAGGGGGGTGCTGGGAGAGCTCAGCGTGATGACAGTGCAGATGGGAATGCTCTGGAAAAGCTGCAGAGTGTCTCATTTCTTTGCAATATTTAGTGTCTCCACCTGGCACTGCTGTATATTATCAGGGATGCTGAGTTCCCATGTCCTAGAGTTTCAAAATTTCAGTTTGACTTATAATTTAGAGACTGTGACCCACAGTGGTTTGGAACTAAAACAGGTCTGGGAAAAAGGCAGAGTATTTGTGGAGCACAAACTCAGCTCCACAGCTCCATTTACTTCCTACTCATCTTTCAAACCTCCACAGGTTCTTCCCCACCAAGCTTTGCTCTGAGTCTCACTTTTAAACCTGTCACAATTCACTTGGTTTAACAATGAAATGAGAGACAGATCTGAGCAAGCAAACCCTGGGCCAGAACGTTCAGTATCTTTGCAGCTGGATCCGTTAATGTGGGACCAGAGGGTGGAATTTCCCAGCATGTTCAGAGCACGAGCCACACACTTAAAAAAATAATAATAATAAAAAAATCCCTGCTAAAGAAGCCAGTGGGAAAAGCACACAGGATGGTGAGAGGAGCTGGGGACTTAGTGCAGCTCATTCCAGGGGATCCCAGCCAGCACCTGCACATCATTCATCTTCTTTTATTGCCCTTTCTCAGCTTCTTGCTGTATTTTAATGCAAAGCCTGATACCCTCTTTGGAAAGAGACATTATCCAGGCCTTCCCCTGTGCTTGGGAACGCTGCTGGCCCTGTCTTCTGGCCAGATAAATAGGCAGAAGGAGAATTCAGGATCAGGGATGTGATGGAAGTGTTTTTGCCATCAGAAGCCTTGCTTCCCTCAGCTGTCCCAAGCACAGCCTGGGCCACAAGGTCGTGATCTGGACCCAGCTTGTCTGGAATTGCATTTCTGGTTCCATTCAGCCCTGGAGCAGCACGAGAGTCTAAAATTCAGGGTTTTCTTCCACTTCCATTGGTATTTTTGTCCTTCCAGCCTTCATCCTGAGCTGGCAGGGGGCAGTGCTGTGACAGCCTGTCCCGAAGTCTCGTTCCCAGTGTGGACGTGCTGGGATCCAGTGTCCAGCACCACAGGAAGGTTGTGCTCCAGAAACTCTACGGCACTGCCCTGTGCTGTGTGGGACCATGGAGTGCAAGACCCCCCAGTGGGAGGGTGGAAGGACTGGGATAAGGGGCTAATCCTGGCCCCATCCCTTGCTCTGGCACTGCTGGCCATGTGGCAGCAGGTGTGGTGTGACACACTCACTCTTGGGGCTAATCCCTTGTCCCTATTTTCCTCTCAGCATGGGAAAGCAAATCACTACTTTTAATCTCATTTTCCAGCTCCCACTCCAGAGGGGGCCCAGGCCCAGGTGAGAATGCCTTGGCTTCCTCCCTCTGTTTATCCCCTGACCTGATGGAGGGGATTTTCCCATGAAGAAGACAGGAAGAACTGCTGGGGCCACAGAGAGCTGCCAGGTCACCAGAAAACAGGGAAGTCACACACAGGTCCCACCAGGGAAGGGGGAAGAGCAGCCCAGGATCCTCTGGGCACGTCCTTTGCATCTGTGACTTTTTCTCACTGGCAGAAACCTGTGGGTGTTAAACCAGCCCCTTTGCACCCACTGGGACTTCCTGCACCTTGCACCCCTCACACACTCCTCCATGGTCCCGATCCCCAGCAGAGCTGGCACCCCAAACCCACTGCCAGCACAGGGAGGAGAAAGAGCAGTGGGGCTCAGCTCATGCCAGCTTTGCCACGTCCTTATCCCAGACAACCACTGGTGACCCCAGAGCATCTCTCTCCCTCCTCAGCCCCGGGAGGCGCTGGCAAGCCTGCCCTTCCCCTGCAGCCCTGTGTTTGCAGCTCCTTAGCAGGCAGCCGCCTCAGCCGCGTTTTGTGGCCACACGCAGAGACAATAATCACTTGTAGTCTGGCCGCGGCGTTTCCAGCAGCCCGCCTGGCTGCGGGGCGGAGGCGGCAGGGCTGGTGGCTCAGTGCGGGGACGGCATTCCTGTCCACCCCGGAGCTGGGCTGGCCCTCTCCCACCCCCAGGAGCCCCCGGGCGGGGGCAGAGGGGACCGGCTGACAGCCCCGGGGCAGCACGGGTTAAAGAGCGGCCACAGCATCCCCGCCGCGCACCAGCCCGCAGAGCCCCACATGGGTTTGCCGGAGGCTGAAACGTGACTGGAGCCGGGTTGTGGTGAAGTGGGTGGGATGAGAGTTTCACGACCTGGTTCCAGCAGAGGCGTGGGCAGCATCCCCAGAATGATTAATGCTGGGGGGAGGCAGAGAGAGACCCAGCAATATGCTGATAAGGGAGGGCTGACAGAGACGAACGGCAACAACAGAAAGGACCCGTTTGTCAGTCACTGCAAGAAATCCCCCCCCTAGGAAATGATAGATTGGGAATGCCACCTGCTTCCACCTCTGTTGACTCAAACCGTGGGCTACCTGGGAGGCCAGCACTCACTCCACGTGAGATTTCCAGCGTTATTTATTGGAGCTCGTAATTCAGACGAGAAAATGGAAAATATCATGCATCCCTCAGCCCAGCTGCCTCCCAGGCTGCCCAGCCTGATGCTTGCTCCCAGCCTCCCAGCTCCTGGCAGCTGAGAGGTGAAGCACACAAGAATCCAGATGATCCCTAAAGCCTCGCTTCCTGAGGCTCTGGAGAGCTCTGGGTCCCTGCAAATTCACTCTGCAGCTGCCAGGGAGAGGATGGAGGGGCAGGTGTGGGGAAAGGGAGGTGTGAGATGAGAGGAACAGATGCTTTGGAGGGAGCTGAGATGCTCAGCTTGGCCACTGGTGATGCTGCTGCCGGTGTGGGACCTGTGCTGGTTCAGACCAGCAGAATTAAGTGATTTATTAGCAAATAAGTGGTTCTGCCCTTCTTATTCTGGCTGGAGAGCATCAGCTCCTGCCAGCCATGAACCGCTGCTGGCCTGAGCAGGCAGGGAAGGGATCAGCAAGGGAGCTCCAGTTTCCCCTGGGGCTCCATGGGCAGTGAAGCATCGTGCGGTGTGTGAACAGCCCCATTCCAGCAGGGATCAGGAGCCCCTCTGCAGGTGGGAGCTGAGGCCACCCCCTCCCCGCCCCTCGCTGCATTTGGAGCAATGAGAACACAAGCGACTTCTGACGGTCCCACGCGGGAAGCAGCTGCATCATCCCACTCTGAGGGTGCCCTCCAGCCTCCCGACGGGACCGGGCGGGGACCCCCTGGGATCTCCTGGGAACCGCTGGGACCCGCTGGGAACCGGGGTCCCTCTGCGGGGCCGGGCACAGCTCGCTCCCGGCTTGCGGGGGGTTGGATTCCTCCCAGGCTGGGATCCCGGGCTGGGCTCTGCGGGGCTGCCTGACTCCCCGAGACTCCCCTGAGCCGTTCCCGAGCAGCTCCGGAGCCGCTCCGGCGGCGCGGCCGGACTGCGAGTGCCCCCGCGCGGTACCGGGGATGGGGATGGCGATGGAGCTGGGATGGGGAGGGATGGAACCGGGGATGGGGATGGATGGAGCTGGGATGGGGAGGGATGGAATCGGGGATGGGGAGAGATGGAGCCGGGGATGGGGATGGATGGAGCTGGAGTTGGAGCCAGGATGGGGATGGATGGATGGAGCAGGGGATGGGAAGGGATGGAGCTGGGGATGGGGAGGGATGGAACCAGGGACAGGGATGGATGGAGCTGGGATGGAGAGGGATGGAACCGGGGATAGGGAGGGATGGAGCTGGAGTTGGAGCCAGGAGGGGGATGGACGATCG
>JAWWLV010000061.1:5793530-5804222 GCA_035041135.1 Platyrinchus mystaceus | reverse complement strand
GGGGGTGGGGGGGGGGGGGCGGGGGGTGGGGGCTGGCTGGAGGTGTAGTTGGAGCCAGGTTGGGGAGGGTTGGATGACGCTGGGGATGGGGATGGATGGAGTTGGGGTGAGGATGGATGGAGCTGGGATGGGGAGGGATGGAGCCGGGGTCGAAGCCAGGATGGGGATGGATGGATGGATGGAACCGGGGATGGGGGTGGATGGAGCTGAGACTGGATGGATGGAGCCAGGGATGGGGGTGGATGGAGCTGGAGTTGGAGCCAGGATGGGGATGGATGGATGGAGCTGGGGATGGGGATGGATGGAGCTGGGACTGGGGGTGGAGCTCTGGTCAGTGCTGCACCGGCAGAAACAAGACCAAGGGGAGAAGCCCTCTGGGAGGTGGTGTGGGGGTGGAAGTGCCCCCTAGGCAGGGGGTTCTCCCAGTGCCCCACACCACCAGGCTTGGCAGCTCCAGGCGAGGGATCCTGGGGTGGCACCGTGTGGCAGAGGGCTTGGGGTGTCCCTGCTGCTCACTGGAAAAGCTGCCTGGTGGGAGAGGATCTGGGAGTGCTGGTTGGCAACGTGAGCCAGCAGCGTGCCCAGGTGGCCAACAAGGCCCATGGCTTGGATCAAAAATAGTGCAGCCAGCAGGATCAGGGATCAGGATCAGACTGTCCCCCTGTGCTGGGCATTGGTGAGGTGCCAACTCAAATCCTGGGATAATTTTGGGCCCCGCATGACAAGAAAGACTTTGAGAGGCTGGAGCATGTCCAGGAAAGGGAATGGAGCTGGGGAAGGGTCTGGAGCAGCAGCTGAGGGAGCTGGGGGGGCTCAGCCTGGAGAAAAGGAGGCTCAGGGGGAACTTCTGGCTCTGCAACTCCCTGACAGGAGGGAGGAGCCGGGGGTGGGTCGGGCTCTGCTCCCAGGGAACAAGCGATAGGATGAGACACCTCAAGTTGCACCAGGGGAGGTTTAGATTAGATATTAGGAAAACTTGAGACTGCTCAGGGCAGTGGTGGAATCACCATCCCTGGAAGTGCCTAAACAACCTGTGAATGTGGCACTTGGGGACATGGTTTAGTGGTGAACCTGTGCGGGGTTAATGGTTGGATTCAATGATCTCAGAGGTTCTTTTCCAACTTTTAATTCCAGATTCCAAAGCAACTGCCCTCTAGTGAGGTTCCCAGAAGCTTCAGTGGGAGCTGGCAGGATGCAAGAGGAGGTTGGTAATGCTCCTTGTTCGAGCCCACTGCCCTCCTCCCTGCCAAGCACAGCCTGTCCAGCACCGGGATGGGTAAATTCAGGATGTTCAACTCCAAATATCCGGGCAAGAGCGAATTCTTCAGGCCTGGGTTGCTGCCGGCTGGGGAAGGAGCTGCCCTGGTTGTGGGCAAGGGGGCTGCTGTCCTGCCATCGCTGTGGGCTGGTGAAAAGGCTCTCGGCAGGACCAGCAGCCCGCCCTGGTACAGTCCAGGAGGGTAATGGGTATTGGATTGCTCCCTTAGGTCTGTTCTTGAACCTAATCCTCATTAGACTGAAACCCATTTCAATTAAGACAGGCTGGGCTCCTCCTTTGTCTTTCTTTTAATTGGACCGTTCCCGCTGCTAAATGGGCAGCTTAAGCATCCCAAAGACCCTGAGAAAAGCCCGGCATGTCCCCTAATGGGGTTTGAAAGTGGAGAAATAACAGCATAATCAGTCTCTTCCTCTTTGTGTCAGCCCTTGATTCACACCGCCTGCCCCCCTCCCCTTCACACCCTTTCACTGAGTGGCTGCTGACAGATGGGAACAGGGCCGCCACCTCAATGGGGTTTGTCGGGGGCTTTCATGGGCCCTGTTGCCATTCTCTGGCCCTTCTTCTTCGTCTACTCGTGGCCTTTGTGCCAAGACTGGGAACAAGCTGGGAAAGCTGAGCCCGTCCTGTAAATACCTGCTTCCACCAGATCAGCTTAAAGGACAAGATGGGGAACACTTGGCGCAGCTCTTTATCCCCTCCTCTGCTCGCCTGAATTTCCCTCCTCCGTCCTCTCTTGTTCTTTCTGTTGTTTTAAGACGTTCATCTCGATTTTCCCTGCCCCTTTTTTCCCTCCAGTGGCCTTCTGCTGTCACCCTCTGCTCCTGTTCTCCTGCCAGTGACCCCTTTGGTGGCCACCACGGCTCAGCTTTTGGCTCAGCAAAACTTCTCCTCTCAGCAGAGGGTGTGTGAAGTAACTGGGTGCCCACGTGTGGAGTAATTGGGCGCCCATGCATAAATTAATTGGGTGCTCATGCATGAAGGAATCGGACACTGATGCATAAATTAATTGGGTGCTCATGCATAAATTAATTATGCACCCATGCATGAATTTATCTGGCGCTCATGCACGAAGTCATTTGGTGCTCGTGCACAAATCGATTCTGCACCCATGCATGAATTAATCGGGTGTGATCAGGTGCGATGTCACAGTGCACCCATCCATGTGAGCAAACAGCTCACTTGTGAACTTATTGGGTGCTCATGTGCGGCGTGATGGAGCAATCAAACATGAGTTAATTGGGCGATCTTGCATGAGCCTAATCAGGTGCTGAGCGTGTGCTAATTGGGCCCTCATGCATAAATTAGCCGGGTGGCCATGCGTGAAGCTGCGGGGCTGTCATGCGTGTACGGATGGGTGTTGATGCGCGGGCTGATGGGTGCTCAGGGGTGAAGGAATTGGTCTGGGAGGCCATCTGGGGATCCTGTGCTTCGAGCTGTGGTTCCTTCCCACGGCAGCTGCAGGAGAGGTGGCTGGAAGGGGTGGGGGCTGCCTGGGATCCCCCTGGGGATGCCCACCCCCCCCTTCTGTGGGTGCTGGAGATTTCAGCCCCCAAAGCAATGAGCAATAAATCCCAAGCAGGGCTCTGGACTGCCCTTCTCCAGGGTGTATTCATGAGCCTCTGCACGTGGTGGAGGAGTCAGAGCTCGGCTGTAACTCTGGGTGTCTCTTCCCCATGGACAGATCCATAACCAAACCCATGTGTGTGCAGGACACACCAGCAACCACTGGCGACTTCGCTGTTTCCAGGCATCTGAAGTAACACCACACAGGCAGCTCAAACCAATACAGAGGGAAAGAACCCAATAAATTGCACTTAATTAATATTTAATTAATGTTTTTTATGGCTCTCTGTGTTTTCAGGCAGGGCCTTGGATTTGCCTGCACAACAGGCACTTGGTGGCTGTTGTTGCTCAAACCAGCACACTCAGAACTCAGGTGGGTGTAAATGTGTGAGCCTTTCAGTGTTTTCCAGAGTACAGGGATGCCCTTTTTACAACTTTCCCATAGGATGTGAGACCTATAGTGGAAGGTGTCCTTGCCCTTAGAAGGGGTTTGGAACAAGATGGCCTTTAAGGTCCCTTCCAACCCAAACCATTCAGTGATTCCATGTGACCTACTCCTCGTCCGTGGGCCTCTGGAGGCCTCACTGTGCATCCAGAAATGTGGAGAGATGCACTTTGCATGATGTAGTGAGGATGTGGAGGGTGAGAGAGCTGGCAGGACCCCTGACTGTGACTCCTGGGACACTGTCCCTCTCTTGCTGCCTGCTGGGGCACATTTGCTGGAGGAGCTGTGGCTCAGTGGACACGGCTCTGTGCTTCCCACTGGTTATTCTTCCAAAAAAAAAAATCACAGATCAGAGCACAAGATCTGATCTATGGGCTGACTCCCCAAATATTCCTGAGCTTCTTTGCAACTTCCCTCCATTTACAGAGAAAATGCAGAGCCCAGTTCATCCATACGTGATGCCACCAGTGCATCCCAGCCTCTCCAGGCTGGAACAGGCACAAACTCCACCTCCCTCTCCTTCCTCACATGTACCAGGGGGGCTTTTTTTTTTTTCCCCCCTTTCCATATGGTGTCAAGCCCACCTTGGGCCAGAGCCCCTGGGAGAGCGCCTGGCAGACAGCTGGGAACAGAGGGAAAACAGCAGCCGCCGCTACTGTAACTTCCAAAGGGCCGCAGCAGGACGGGAGAGGGATGCGGCACCAGGAGCTGTCTCCCTGGAAACCGCGGCGTAGGAGACATAATGAGGAGTGTCCCTCCCTCCAGCAGCTCTTTAATTCCTTCTTCATCTTTCTTTACAGCCCCGGGGGGATGAGGAGCCGAGTGGCGGGGCAGGGTGTCCCTCTCAGCCCTGCCTATTGTGGGTTTATGACACTTGGCCTTAGAAAAAAAAAAAAAAAAGCACATTTTTTTTAACCCAGCTGCCGCTGTAACTTATTGCAGCGCCTTGTTATGAGCGTGGGAGGGGGAGGGATGAGAAAGGAGGTCATGCAAAGGGTGCTGTGTGTCCCAGAAGGGACCCTGGGGAAAATCCGAGCCGGGGGGGAAAAAGCCGTGGGCTCCCGTCTCCTTCTCATTTGGCTCTTCCCACAAACGTGGTCTAAGTGATGTGTTCAGGTCAAGGGCATCCAAAGGCAGACCAGGACAGAGCATATCCCTCCATGCTCCTGGAAAATGTGGATGTTCTGGCGCTGCAGAGGGGGATTCAGATGAGGTGATGGGTGGGGAGGAGGGATAACAACCCCACGGGAGTCCAGGTCCCCCTGTCATCACTGCTTCGTGACACCCCACAGGGTCACCTTGGGCCAAACTCGCTCCAAAGCCTGCAGCTTGCAGCTGGGCAGGTGGGAGAAGGGGGGAACCTTGCCCTGGTGCAAGGAGAGCCGAGGAAAACAAGCTCCATCCCAGTGGGAGGAAGGTCTCCGGGAGCATCTCCCCCAGGGTCGTGGTGCTCATGCCTGGAGCAGATCCTTGGCAGTGAAGGACAGCACTGGTGGGGTGTGAACCCCCCTCCCCTGGACATCCTGACCCCAGGGCTGAGCAGATGAACCCCCTGCTCGTCCTGACGCTGTGCTGCACCTGCAGCAGGTTGGAAGGAAGAAGCTGCTGCCTCTCAAAAGCTGCCCCAGAGCTCTCAGAAGTCGAAGCAAAATCTCCTGCTGCCTCCTCGTGTGCATCAGAGCTCCAGCCTCCCCCCTCAGGCAGCACAGACAGGCCAGTCCTGTCCCTTTGGTCCCCATTTCTGAGGGGGAGATGCCTGCCCTGCCCTTTGGCTGCTCCCAGATGCCTCCAAAAAGGGGAACTGGCCATCACCTCTGGCATTTCCCACTCCCAAAACCGGAGGGAGAAGACTGAAGCACAGCAAAATGCTCCTGCCAAGGGAGCACCCATGTGCCATCCTCTGTACAGGGACACCCACCTCCTGGGCTGCTGGGGGTCAGAGGAGAAAGTGAGGGAGCTGCTGTGGGGTCACTGTGGCCCCAATAAAAGGCTCATCAGAGGCTTGGGGTCCCTGAGTGATTGGGACTTTTTTTCCCACCCCTTCCCCTACACCTTCTCTGTCCTGATGTACAAGACCAATGTCAGTGCTGACCTCTGAGGCTGGAGAACGACCTCCCTTAATCCCAGACATGCTGCTCTCCCCTGTTTCCCCAGCAGATGAACCTTGGAGGTGCCTGGGGGAAGCTGGCAGAGACCATCCAGCCCCTCTGAGAAGGGATTCCTCCAAAAAGGGAAAGGGATTCCTCCAAAAAGGAGATGGGATTCCTCCCAGGGAAGGGCATCCTGGGGCCTTCAGCCTTTTTCCCAGCAGAGCAGCCACCCCTGCAGGGCAGCACTGCCCTGCCCATCCCCATCCCTTGCCTAGTCCCCTTTTTGTCCTTCCTTCCCCCACCCCCCCTTCTGTGTTTTTTTTTTCTCGTTTTGTTTTGTTATTTGAGAAATGAATTTTAAAAACTGGAATCAGTTTTCCCCTTTGGGGGGATTAAAGCCCTCAGCATTCAAGCTCCCAGAAGCAGGAAACAGAGGCTTTTTTGCCTTTTTTTTTTTTTTTTTCCTTTTTTTTTCTTCTTTCCTGGTGCAACTTGGAAAGACATGGCACTTCTGTTCTCCCTGAAAGCCCCTCGCACTGAATGACCCCCGGGCCCTGAATGAAGTGCCTCTCAATTAAAAGTTTCCCATTGATGCCGCCTGAATGAGACCTTGCTGGGGAATTCACCCTGCCTGAATGGCCCGGGCCTTCATCAAATATTAAGGGGCCAATAGATTTCCCACAATATTTGTACACCTTCCTTTGTGGGGATTTTTCCCTCCATTGAACCAGAAACCGTTAACACATCCGCTCCCGACGTGCCCCCTTCTGCTGCTCATTAGGGGCCGCGGTGGGGACAGTCACTGCTGAGTGCCACCCCCCGGGGGCACAGGAGCAACCACCTGCTTGTATTCATCCTCTGGAGAGCCCGAGCCGTGCTTGGAATCCCATGGAAAAACGCGGGGAGGAGAGGGATGGGAGCAGGCAGCGCTCCTTGTCATCCCTGACTTAAACTTGCCCGGAGCCACGGGTGAAATCCCATCCCCACCCCAAAAAAACCAGGGGGTCACCTGGCTGGAGAGGGGTCTGCTGGCACCCTCCTGGCTCTCCCCTGGTGGTCCCGGGGAAAACGGCAGGGAAAAGAGAGCCTCCCTTCCCCGCTCCTGCTCGCCACAAAGGGAAAGCAGGGATGAAGTTGGGGGCTCCTTTCCGAGCGGGGACAAAAGCCCCGGGACACACGGAGGGCCCGGCTGACAGCTCTGATTGTTACAGAGCAAAGCTGCCCCCCACCCCATTAACGATGCTAATTAGAGCCCATGCAGGGGTTGGTGGGGAAAGAGGGGTGGGCTCTGCATAATTTATTCTCACGTGATCTCATTAAAGGGGGATAAAAAAAAGAGAGAGAAATGAGTGTGGGAATGCGGTGTATGGGAGGAGAACCAGCAGGTCGGTGCTTTTCCACCAGCTCCTCCTGCCAGGGGACTCAGTGGAGCGAAGCATCACCATCCCTGTGTTCCAGGGAAAGGACGCAGGGAGCAGGGGAGCTGAGGTTGCTCAGCAGGTCAGTGAGAGCTGGGAAATGAGCCCGGGGTGTCCACACCCCCTCACACCTTCTCCCGGTGCCCTCTTCTCTTCCTGCATTACTCTGGAGAGCAGGATTGGAGAGGGAAAGGTGCCATCACCCCGTTGAGCAAGGCAGGCCACCACCCTGAGCCACCAGCTGTGCTGGTCGAGCTCAGCTGCTTCCAAAAATGCTTCAAGAAACCCATTTCTGTGCTGATAGCAGCAGGATTATGTGAGACGGAACCGGGCAATGCCTATCCTAGGATCCAGAGAGGCTCCATGCACTTGTCCTGGTGCCAGGAGGAGGCTGTCCTTGTCCTGCCTTCATGGTTTGCAGCCTCAGACTGATGCAGATCGGAATAATCCCTTGATTTCCCCCCCCCCAGCCCAAGCACTGTGGTCAGAGAGGGCTGAGTGAGGGATGCAGAGCGTGGGGCTGTGTCTCACCCCTGAAGTAAATTCAGGAAAAGCCTTGGTGGTGCTCAGTCATCCCCCAGCTCCCTCAGACTGGACCAGCTCTTGTTGGCTCTCCTGTGACCTCCCTGTTTTATTGCTGCTGAGCACTATCACAAAGCTATTTCACAGCCAGCAGGATAACAACACTCATGTGTGGCTGCCCAGAGGGGACAGGACCCTCAGGAATCCCAGGAAATGCAGCCATGCTGCCATAAATCGGGGTGAGAGTAAAGCTAAACGAGAGGGAGGCACGCTTATTTTTGTCTTAATTTTATTTTCCCTTCTCCAAGAAACTTCCCTCAGCTCTCCCTGCCCACAGGAGCATCGTTCCACAATGCCCAGGCTCAGCTGCTGCTCGGCAGCTCAAGCATGAAGGGCCTGTGGAAGTGAAAGAGCTTTTTGCAGAGGGCTCTGTGGGAATGTGACCTGAAGGAATCCCTGCCAGGGGACGTGGTCGGTGTCCTGGTGAGCTCAGCACAGCCAGGTATGTGCTGGAGAGGAGGCTCCAGGGACTGATGTGAACACCAGCTGCTCTCTGGATGCCACCAGGGGTGTCAGCTCTGTGAGGAAGAGGCAGTGGATCTTTTCTATGCTTTTATGATTCCATTCCTTTGCTCTGCCCCTGTTTTTCCCCTGCCCTGCTCTGGACAGAAAGAGTGGTTGGTGTGTGGGCAATTTGGGACCTTTCCCACCTTGGGATCAGCGTGCAGAGCTTGTGCTCACACTGAGACACAGGCTGAGAGCGAAGGAAGGCAAGGATAACACTCCTGCTCCTTGAATCTGCCTCCTGGGCTGTGGTGGGGGCTGTGAAAAGCATCTCCCGTTGCCCTTTGGAGCAGAAAAAATTGCCATTCCTTCCTTCCACTGACCTGGAAATTGTTAAACATGTTCCTGTGGCCCGTGGGTCAGCAGCAGCACTGCCTGGGTCGCTGGGCTGCATTGTGAGGGGGGGAATTAGCCACCTGTTCCCAGCCCTAATCCCGGGGCTGGGGGCACCGGCAGCTCTGCTTGGCTGGCTGCTCACCCCACCAGCTCCACGGGCACAGAAAGGCCTGTTAACCTGGGAACCACCTGGCTTGGACATCCAGGGGGAGGGGGTTCACTTTGGAGGGGGATCTGGGCTGTGGGAGAGGAGAGGAGAGGAGAGGAGAGCCAGGCCAGTTGAGCAGCTCTGTTCCCACTCAGGACTGGGGTGGGACAACTGGGGTTGCTCATCCTGGAGAGAGGAGACTCTGGGGAGACCTTAGAGCCCCTTGCAGTGCCTAAAGGGGGCTTAAACAGAGGGAGAGTGACTTTTATATGGGCAGATAATGAACAAGGGGGCAAGTTTTCAAACTAGATGAGCTGTGAGGAACATTCCTGGCTGGGAGGGTGGGGAGGTCCTGGCAGAGGTTGCCCAGAGAAGCTGTGGCTGCCCCATGCCTGGAAGTGTCCAAGGCCAGGTTGGAGCAACCTGGGCTATTGGAAGGTGTCCCTGCCCATGGCAGGGGGTGGAATGAGATGATCTTTAAGGTCTCTTTGAGCCCAAACCATCCGGTGACTCCATGTTTCCCAGACCTTTGCCTGCACACAGCTGTGTGCTGGGTGCTTAGCCTGCTCCTCCACTTGCTTTCCACCCACATTTCACACTGTTCAGGGCTGCAAACGAGCCTCCTTTGTCCCCATCAGCAGGACCAAGCCCTGCCTGAAGCCAGCCTTTTCTAGGTGTGGTTTTCCAGCAGACAGGACTGGACACTAGGCAGTCTGTGCAGCCCTCATCCCGTCCTTCTAGAGAGAAGAAACAGAACAGGAACTTGGAGGTGGAAGCCAACCACAAGCCCAGGCTGTGTGTCCCTCACCAGCAGCTTTCCAGAGGCCGTAGCCCTGCTCAGTGAGTGGAACAGTAGCACTGGCAGCTCTCTCCCAGTGTTTCTGGACTGCCCTTTTCTCCCTGGGAAGCCTTCCATATGGGCAGCATGTACGACTTCCCATCCATGTGCTCTCCATGTGTCTGAAGCACATGGAGGGAAATGGTTCCAAAATCACAGGACCCAAAAAAAAAAAAAAAAAAAGGGAAAAATTAATGCCTGTGTTGAAAAAGCTTTAATCAGCCTCACACTGCCACGCTTTGATGCTTTACTCAGCCTGGCCTTGGGCTGCTTGGTGCAGATGGGATGAAGATTGGAGGGATCAGGCTTAGAGTTTCTCAGAAAGGCCCAAGGCTTTATGGAATGGATATCCAGACTCCTGCTGGGGGTGGAAGTTGTGAAGAAGGACTTCCAGTGTCTCCATCCCAAGGTTCTGTGGCTCCCTCAGCCGGATGGAGATCGGCAGGTGAGACACAGACATGTGTGAGCAGTCAGGGTGTCCTGGAGGTTCTTGGAAGCATCTGCTCGTTCCTCCATGGGTCAGGAAGGATGGGCAGAGCCAGAGAGAGCGACCACCAGGTTACAGGGACAGCCAAGGTAGAACTCTAGAACCACCGAACATGCTGAGGGGGAAGAGACCCACAAGATCATCCAGTCCAACCCTTAGCCCTGCACAGGACCATCCCAAAGAGTCACACCCTGTCTCTGAGAGCGTTGTCCAAACCCTCCTCGAGCTCTGGCGGCCTTGGGGCCGTGACCAAACCCTGGGGAGCCTGTTCAGTGCCAACCACCTTTCCCTGCTGTCCAACCTAACCCTGCCCTGGCACAGCTCCAGCCGTTCCCCTGGGTGCTGCCCCTGCTCGCAGGGAGCAGAGCTCGGTGCCTGCCCCTCCTGGGGGAGCTGCAGGGAGGACTCACCACAACATCTGTGTGGAGGGGCGGCCGCAGCTGCCGCAGCGCCCGGGAAAACTCCCCGCGGCTCCATCTGGTTTGGGGACAATCCCGGCTCTTATGGAAACACACGGCTGACATCTGGGGAAACAGGAAATCGGCGGCGAGCGTTGTCCCAGCAACGGCGTGTCCGTCCGTCTGGTCCCCCGCTGGGGCAGCCCTGGGATCGCCCCGCTCGGGGAATTCAAAGCCCAAGCCCGGAGGCGCCTGATGGATGGGCCGGGTCCGGTGGGGAGGGATATGATTAATAAGTGTTGTGGCCCCATTGTCCCCGCGCTGCGGCTGTCAGGGCCGCTTAGCCCTGATGGGCGCTTTGATGGCTCTATGCCCGTGAGCGAGCCACGGGCTCGGTGAGTCTCCTTCAGCGGCAGAATAGTCGCTGTGAACCCCTTCCCCTCCCCCGGGCAAGAGCGGGGCCGGCTCGGGGAGTTTGGGATGGGGACTGAGGCTTGGGTTCATTTCCAGCACGGCAGTGCCCGCCTCTTCCCATCCCATCCCATCCCATCCCATCCCATCCCATCCCATCCCATCCCATCCCATCCCATCCCATCCCATCCCA